>JAHWFO010011831.1:494212-557357 GCA_023313115.1 Rhysida immarginata | reverse complement strand
GGCCTAGAACCAGGTGGCTAGACTACATGGAGAATCTGGGTTCGAGTCGCTTGGATATTACCAGGGAGGACATGCGCCTGATGGCGGAAGATCGCGATCGCTGGAGATCCTCCATAGGGCTGCTGCCCCCGCGACCCTAACGGATAAGCGGGTTTGAAAAGTAAGTAAGTAAGAAAATAAAAAAAGGATTGATTTATCATTGCATCATCATTTTGTGCTCATTGTCATCGGTGAATTGCGCGTTGATACCATTGTTGATGAGAACACGACGGGCCTATTGTTGCACAAATTTTGCCTTGCATTTTTGGTCATGCGACATTTCTCTTTAATATGTTTATAGATAAATATCAATTTTTTATCAATAGTTATGATTTTTCGAAATCTGAGTTGACAGTGACCTTCCTCATACTTTGAAGGTCAAGTATGCAAAATTTCATTAAGATCGGAATAAAAATGTAGATTTCTATAAAAAAAAACCATCTACAAACAAACATTTTTTTTATATATAAAGATAGACTAGAAGATGTACCCATCGTTGCCTGGGATAATAACACGTAGGAGCTGAACAGAACAATCTGAAAAAATTAAACTTTAACTCCCAATTGGTTAAAGAATATCTCAATCAATACAAAAAAAAGCACAGGGAGTAACTATTCTACGAAAAATACGAAATAATGGAATTCTAGGTGATATACGGTAACCAGATAATTTCGTCTCAAATATTTCTTGCCCTTGACGTAGAAGCTCTCACTCAATTCGAAAAGTGCCTTTGCTCAGATGTTTCAAATGCCCGTAAAGCTTTTTCAGTTTTAGTTGCAGAGTTTCTCTGACCAATACTCGTCCTTTCTCCTTCCTTTTTCAGGCACATAAATTTTTGCCAGGGCAACGCCGGGTACACACACTTTTCCCAATCTTCTAAACGCATGTTAGGGAGCTGAAGGAAGACACGTATACCTCCATTGCCTCGTCGAGAGAGACTGCCCTATCCATATCGTCTTTTATGTCCATTTTCCGTTAATAATTCTTAGTAACGAATGCGCTATCACTGCATCATGATTTTATGTTTATTGTTATAATTCATTAAAATGAACTTTTTATCATTGCACCTTTATTTTATGTTAATTGTTATAATTAATGGAAACGAATGTTCTGTCATTGCATCATCATTTTATGCTTATTCTTATAATTCTTTGAAATGAACTATCTATCATTGCATCACTTATGCTCATTGTTATTGGTAAATTGCGCATTCAGGCCAGTATTGATGCGAGCACGATGGCCCTATTGTTGCACAAGTGGCACCCGGTGGTCTTCAGTTACAAATCCCTCTTTTGTTTGGACACCGACGACAGGCAAATGAACAATGCATCCGGTATCGCCATCGTGGACCAACACCCGGGATCAAAGTATGGTCTTGCCTTGCATTGTTGGTCATGAGATATTACTAATTTATATGCCCTTCCATAACCATAAATATCGATATTTTATCGATAATTATTTTTTTTCTGAAATCTGAGGTACAAAGTGACCTTCCTCAAAATTTAAACGTCAAGTATGCAAAATTTCTTCAAAATCCCAATTAAACTGTAAATTTGCATCAGAAACAAACAAACCAACAAACAAACCCACAAACAAACAAACAAACATCCTTCTTTATACATATAAAAGACTAGCAAAGGTACACTTGTAGGTAAACAGAACAATCTCAAAAATTTAAATTAGAGTATGCAATATCTTAAAAATAAACACATGAAAATATTTAGTATTTATACAGAAAAAATTTTTAATGAAAATTCAAAATAAATTTCTTTATGGCTCACAATGGCTAGACCACTCCAAGGATGCTTCTGCTAGTCTAAATAATTTCTTATTCACGTAATCTTACCTCAGATATACACATGATGTTGTTGCAATTTCCACTCTTCTCTCGATGTGTTGAAGCAAAACATGGTCATTCATCATTTTGTGCAGTCTAGCAGTCGCCAATACTCCTATTTACTTGCTTCCCATTTGCTCAATATAGCACTGAGTTAAAGGAGTGTTTCCTCTGTCGTCTTTCCACTCTTTCTCAATTGTCTGCTAACTCTCCATTATCTCCAGTTACTGATCATTTTTAAAGATTTTGATCAACTTTTTAAGTAGTAAGAACTCCCTTTTCTAAGAAAAGCCTGAATAACATGCATTTTATGCATAACAGGAAATGTATGCATTGTTACAAATTGAAACTTATCCATAATGCATTATCATTTTATGTTCATTGTTATAATTCTTGAAAAGATTGCTTTATTATTCCATCATCATTCTGTGCTCATTGTTATTGGTGAATTGTGCATTGATACTGTTTGTTGATGCGAACATGATTGGCTTATTGTTGCACAAACTTTGCTTTGCATTGTTGATCATGAGATATTTCTCAATAAAATGTCTTGCAAACACCATGAATATCGTTTTTTTTCGACAGTTATTATTTTAACGAAATTTGATGTAGACAGTGACTTCTTTTAAGTTTAAGTATGCAAAATTTCATCAAGATCGGATTAAAACTGTGGATTTTTATAAAAAAGAAACAAACCCAGAAACTAAAACACAAACCCACAAACAAAGCATGCATACTAATATATACAGAAGACTAACAGAGGATCCGGCGTTGCCTGGGATAACCCAGCGTCACTCGCGCCAAATTTTATAACAGCAATACCCGCGCTGCGGTGTTTACACTGCACTTTTTAACAGTGTTTTTATTTGATATAAAAAAGAACTTAGTGAGATAACATAACATAAAATATTATTTATTATACTTTTATAAATTCCTTTATGCCAAAATTCTCCATTAATCATCTTATATATATATATAAAGGTGGATGTTTGTGGGTCTGTCTGTACGTTTTTTATACAAATCTACAGTTTTATTCCGATCTTGATAAAATTTCGCATACATGATCTTCAAAGCATGAGGAAGGTCACTGTCTACCTCAGATTTCGGAAAAATAATAAATATCGATAAAAATCGATATTCATGACTAACAATGCAAGGCAAAGTTTGTGCAACAATAGGCCCGTTGTGTTCGCATCAACAATGGTATCAACGCGCAATACACCAATAACAATGAGCACAGAATTAAGATGCAATGTTAAAGCAATCTTTCCAAGAATTATAACAATGAACATAAAATGATGATGTAATATGGATAAGTTTCAATTGTAACAATGCATAGAATTCCTGTTATTCAGGATTTTCTTAGAAAAGAGAGTTCTTAGTACTTAACAATTTCTTGAAAATCTTTAAAAATGACCAGTAACTGGAGATAATGGAGAGTTAGCAGACTATTGAGAAAGAGTGGAAAGACGACAGAGGAAGCACTCCTTTAGCTCTGTGATGTATTGAGCAAATGGGAAGCAAGTAAATAGAAGAATCGGCGACCGCTAGACTGCACAAAGCGATGAATGGCCAAGTTTTGCTTCAACACATCGAGAGAAGAGTGGAAATTGCAAAAACATCATGTGTATATCTGAGGTAAGATTACGTGAGTAAGAAATGATTTAGACTAGCAGTGGCATCCTTGGAGAGGTCCAGCCGTTTTTTCGATTTTTCATTAAGAATTTTTACTGTATTAATTCTAAGCATTTTCATGAGTTTATTTTTAAGATATTACAAAATTTAATTTAATTTTTTGAGATTGTTCTGTTTATATCCAAGTGTAATTATTTCGGGCAACGCCGGATACCTTTGCTAGTTATAAATAATCATCACTAATTCATCATCGTGGAGAATGCGTCACAGCACTACCCGCGCTACGGTGTTTACACCGCACTTTTTAAAAGTGATTTTATTTGATAAAAAAAGAACTCAGTGCAATTTTATTTGATAACTCAAGATATTGCAATTTATGACCACATATACGAATTAGAAGAAAATAAGTGATTTTAAAGTGATTTTCAAGAAATCATGTTTATGTCAAAGATTCACTTACATGACTGCTCGCGCACCGGTGTTTGCACCGCAAAGTGAGACCAAGTGTAGAAAACATAGCTTTAATGCTCAATTTCGATAATATGAATGATATCAACACCGGCGCTATCTGTTGCCAATAAGTTGTACTTGAAATACATGGAAGTAATCACTAGCTAGCGCCTCTGTATGATGAGCTATATCAAAAAAATCAAAAAGTGCGGTGTAATCACCGCTCGCGCGAGTGACGCCGGGATAAGTACGCTTGTAGGAAAACAGAAACACCTTAAAAAGCTAAATTAAACCTCCAAATTGGTTAAATAATAACTCAGCCTCTACAATATAGAGCGAAGACACTATCCATTCTAGGAAAAATCCTAAAGACAGTAATTTACCTCTTCACTGAAAAAATCTATTCTAGGTGATTTACCCGACTTCATTTACTGAAAATGGCTCACAATGGATGGACCACTCCAACATTGCCTTCTAGTCTAAATTATTTTTTAATCACATAATCTTACTGTTGATGTACACTTGATGTTGTTGCAATTTCCTTTCTTCTTTCGATGTCTTGAAGCAAAAATTTACCATTCATCACTTGTGTAGTCCAGCGAGCGCCGATTCTTCTATTTACTTGCTTACTATTTGCTCAATACAGCACGGTGCTAAAGGAGTGCTTCCTCTATCGTCTTTCACTCTTTCTCAATTGTCTGCTACCTCATAATCTCCACTTTCTCATCATTTTCAAATATTTTCAAGAAATTGTTAAGTACTAAGAATTCTCTTTTCTAAGAAAAGCCTGAATTACAGGAATTCCATGCATTGAATACTATATTGCACAAAATTTGCCTGACATTGTTGGTCATGAGACATATATTCTTGATTCTTGCATAGTGTTTGTGAATTGCGTGTTGATACCATTGTTGAAAAAACTGTCTTGCATTGTTGGTCATGAGATATATCTTAACAATATGCCTTACCATAACCATGAATATCGATATGTTATCAATAATTATTGTTTTTCGAAATCTAAGGTTGACAGTGATCTTCCTCATGGTTTGAAGGTCATATATGTGAAATTTTATAATGATCAGAATAAAACTGTAGGTTTGTGCAAAAACAAACTAACAAATCCACAAACAAGCCCACAAACCCATAAATAAAGTTTAATTCTGATTTATATATATAGAAGATACTTGGAAACGAAAATTCAATCTTCGCGCTATCAGGATCTCAGTTTCCAAAATATACACAGTTCCAGAAAATAGAAAAACTATATCTTTATGTAATGTTTGGACCTGATGTGCTATTATCTTAGCTAGGTTCCTAATGAGAGATCGAAAAAAAATTTTTATAGGCTCACAATGACTGAATCTCTCCAAAGATGCCACTGCTAGTCTAAAAAATTTGTACGGAGCTAAAGGAGTGCTTCTTCTGTCAACTTTTCACTCTTTCTCAATTGTCTGCAAACTCTCCATTATCTCTAGTTAGTGATCCTTCTTAAAGATTTTCAAGAAATTGTGAACTACTAAGATCTCTCAATTTTAAGTAAAGCCTGAATAACAGGAATTCTATGCATTGATACAAATTGAAACTTATCAATATTGCACAAACATTGCCTTGCATTGTTGCCCATGAGATATTCCTCATTTATATGCCTTGCCATAGCTATAAAAATCGATTTTTATCAATGAATATTATTTTTCGAAATCTGAGGCAGACAGTGACCTTTCCCATTCTTTGAACATCAAGTATGCAAAAATTCATCAAGATAAAAAAAAACTGTAGATTTGTATAAGAAATTTATATGTATTAGTAAACTTAATTGTATTATAATTGCGTTTTATTCATCAGCTGAACATTATATTAAAGAGAATAAAACTAAAAACACAATTAAAAGGATATAACATAAGAAGAACGACGAGATGTTTCTTCCTGGCTTCAGGATATTATAAGTCATCTGGCTTTTATACGACTTGATTATATAATGTACTGCTGAAAAATAAACCGTCAGTTATTATCCTATTGATTGAAAGACATTTACCTTATCTCTCATTGTTGTAAAATGGTGAACTTATTTAAGTTACATGTGTTTGGGGATGTATAGGTTTTCAAAATGTTTTATTTTATTTTCTTGAGGTTGTCATTGATGAATTTTGGAGATAAAAAGTACAAGGCCGGAAATAGTTGATAGTTTATAATTGTCAAACAGCTCCAAAACAAATGATAACGTATAGGGTAGTGGGGCGCATGCATTTCAGGTGGGCAATTTCGTTTTTCACGGGTGCAATAATTCGAAAGACTGTTTGAAACCAAGTTGATGTCTATTAAGTTTCTTCGTCTTAAAAAAAAATTTACTTTTTATAAAATAATAAGAATACTAAATAGTTTTTTTTATATCATGGGGGGGGGGAATCAGCATTTTAGGAATACCGTATTTAAAATAAAAGGGGGGCGGAAATGAAATTGAGCCGATTGAAATGATTCACCTGAAAATAAGATGTCCCCAGTTTGAAACAGTTAATGAATTAAGGTGAACCCACTTAAAATACACACTTAAGCAGTTATCAAGAATAGATGAAAAGGAGGGTGTATGCAGGCTCCCCTCACCCACAAGAAAAAGGTTTGTGAACGAGAAATAGCCTATAATATTCCCATTAAAATATTAATAAAATATATTTCCATTATTAGATATCTAACTTCATCGTTTTTTTTAAATCTGAAGTGACTTGTAAAATCGCCTAGTGTGCATTCACTTATCGTCAACTCTATATAATTCATGATTTTTGCTCGTTTCTACGGAGACGCACGCCTATAATTAGGTATGTTCAAATGCAGCAAATGTATTATTTCGATAAAATCTTCCTTCACAGTATCATCGGAAATGATAATTTTCATTAGTTGGCTGATGACGGTAATGATGGTTGCAGGAGCAGCTTTTGCTCTCTCGGAAGCGCATGATGAATTTCTATATTTACAACAGGGAATAAGGTTAATTCTTACTTATCTTCTTCCCTGCTTACAACGTTAAAACATTTTGGTTGTTTAGCCAATCAGCGTCCGGATTGATACCCAGTGGCTGAGATAAGACCTCATATAAAGTTATTAATCACGCCGTTTATGAAATGCAAGGTGATTATAATTAAAGTTCGCATATTCATAGCCCTCTAGAGCCCAATTTAATGAACCGATTGTGATGCAAATTTAAAAGTAGGCTAATCAGACCATGGGGGAGAAAAATCCGGAAACGAATAAATTACGGCAAAATTTCATCACGGGAAAATGACAAATGGAGATTTTATGTGTATTATTTAGTATAAGCACTCACATAGGAGTAAAAACAATATAAGACTTAAGAATCAACCCAATATACACTCACTCACTAAAAGTCAGAGCATACTCTTCTAATCAAGTTCCCTTTCCATAATGATACAGATCCGGCTGCATCCATTCTCAGAATGAAGATTCACAGTACTCCTTGATATCATCAATGAGTCATTGTAAGTAAAAGTAGCTCCAGAAATGGCAGCACGCCGATAGCTATCCGCATTTGAACGGGAATGATTGTTGGTGCCAGATGGATGGGTGTCTCAATATCAGATGTAGCCAACACCCGGCAATATTCCCGCACAACCGTTGCAAGGGTATATCGAAAGTACACCCAACGAGGGTATACAACCCATGCCGGATAGCAGACAGGCTGCTCACGCCTCATTGATCCCAGAGGTCTTTACCGGGTCACCCGACTTGTAACTGCTGACTGATGAGCGACATTAGCCCAAATCTCCATGCGGTACATGCAGGGACGTCCCACAACTCTACCCGTGATGACAATTCCCCTAGCCTGGGCCAACCAACATCGACATTAGACGGCTGAGGACTGGCGAAAGGCTGCCTGGTCCGACAAATCACTGTTTCAGTTGTGTCGAGCTGATTGTCGTGTCCGTGTCTGTATCGCCCGTCTATCTTTGACAAAAATGTATTAGGTATACCCCGCTGGCCAGGTGGGGATCATTCAGGACGGTGGAGGCTTCACTTTGGTCTGGGTTGTTTTCTCGTGGCATGCAATAAGTCCATTATGCTTTTGACATCCTCTTTGCGAGCTACTACATATTTCGATCTGCTTGGGGACTACCTGCACCCGTTCATGAACTGTTTTTGCCTCGCGGGCGCCGACATCTTCCTGCAAGATAATGCGTTTCCACACACGGCTTTTGTGACACAGCAGTGGCTGGGCGAACATGGTACCGACTTCAGGACAAAGATTTGGGCTTCACGTTTCCCAGATTGCAATCCCATTGAACATTTGTGGGACGTCATCGAACGATCTGTCAGGTCGTCAATAAAGTAACTGGTAAATGTAGCATCGTTATAGAGTGCAGTGGAGGCAGCATGGCTTACAGTCTCTGTAAATGGCGGAGACTGGCAGACTCTCTTATGATAGACGCCGGTATCCGGACCAATACGTTATTAGGCAGGTGTGCCATGACTTTTGGTAAGTGAGTCTATATGATGGAAATCAAACAGGAGCGATCATGGGCTTTTAAAAGCCGATTCGTCAAAAAGACAAAAGAAAAAGAATAAAAAAGTAGGCCAAGTATGGGGAAGCATAATAAAAAAAAGACAAATTAATTTTTTTTTCAACTGCTTTTATTTTTTTTAATAAGCAAGCAATGTTTATTGTTTGATTATAGTATATGCTCATTCTCAATAGCAGTCTTATTAGCAAAAGTTTATTCAAATTAGAAAGTCAACGTACTCAGAATGGAATGTATTGAGCCATTCATTACATTATGTTTACTGAAAAGCTTTCAATAAAGATTATGGTTTTAAGCAAGAAAAAACGCGGAATGTAGGTAAAGTTGTTTTACGAGAATAATAAATAGCAGTTGTCCAGCTACTTTGCGAGGATATAGTCATCTTAAAAGGCTGCAAAAAAGACCCATATCCTATATTGGGTTGCGAAAACTGATAAAGAAGTTTGAATCGACTGTTGCCGTAGTAGACAGAGCTTCCTCTTCTCAACATTCCTGCAACAAGTGCTGGAGCTACAGCACGAGAACTGTCCATCCCATAGGCCACGGTGTGAAAGGTTTTGTGGTCAATTCTTCATTATACCCGTACTGGACTCATGTGGCACAACAGCTAAAACTTGAAGATCCCTTTTAACGCGCTGACTTTGCTTATCGCTTTCTGGCGAGGATAATTGCTGATAACCTGTGGCCGTGGAACATTCTATGGTCAGACGAAGCACATTTCACCCAAAAAGGAGAGGTGAACAAGCACAACTGCCATATATGGGTGACTTGCTCCCCCATGTCGTGCATGAAAAGCCATTATATTCTGTATACATGGCTGATTTTATTCTAAGTCCCTCTTTATTTGAGGAAGTGACACAGCGAGATCATGTAAAATCTGTGATAAGTGCACGGTATTGTGAACTTCTTTCACCACATGTGATTCGAGAACGACGATGCTTGGAAACCACTGTCTTCGTGGAAGATGGAGCTCCTCCTGATATTGGTCGACAAGTGAGGGAATTGCTTCGTGCCAACTCTAGAGATGATCGGGTGCCCTCTAGAAATTTTCCAGATGTCTGGCCTCCACGTTTGCTGGATTTGAAACCGTGCGATTTTGGCTCTGCGGATATTTGAATGATCGGGTTATCAACAAAGCGTACAATCTATGTCTGAGCTGAAAGCCAGCATTTGACGACATGTCTCAGACATTCCCTGAGAAACGCGATAATTGATCATGCTGTGCTACGTTTCCAACATGTCATTGTCATAGTGAACCTATCTTGTAATCAAATAAAAACCTTGTGTGCTAGTTGTACCCGTTTTAACAATAAAATCAGTATATTTTTGTTTGTTGAAAACAATGAAAATTTAATTGTTGGTCGGACTGCTATCATCAGGTGACTTCCGCGTCAAGCCTTGTATTTCTCGTTGGCCTCGCTGGTTGTTTGGATTTTTAAACTAGTAACGTTAAGGGTAATTTTCAAATTCTTCTTCATGGTAGAATCACACATTGTATAACTCTAACAATGGTAGCATTTTAAAGTATAGCGAAAATCCATCCAATCACAATTGGTATTGACCACGGTCTATAGATATTCATGGTCATCGAGCTTCCGCCATTTTACATTGTTTCGAGAAGCAAAGGAAAACAGATCGCGCTAAGTGCCGCATAGATCGCACGAAGGCCGACTGCAAGCTGCGATAGAGATTTTCATTGAAACTGAATATGGAAGTAAAGTTACCATCTGCCGATAGGGCGGCACTGCAGGCGCAGTTGGGACGACTGTACATGCAGCGCCACTTTTCAATAGAGTTCTCGCCCTATCAGGAGCTAGAAATATTAGCTTCATTTTAACACTGGAACTCGATGAATACAAATATCAACAGACCATGGTATTGATATTTGTACTTCTTGTATGCCTCACTGGTGCGCTGCAGGACATTTAATCACATGATTCTCGCCGAGTTGACTATCTATTTAAATTTGTGACCTACATTTTAGAGCCTTACTTCCGGTAGGGCGGGAACTCTATTGAAACGTGGCGCTGCATGTACAATCTGCCCAACGGCTCCTGCAGCGCCACCCTATCGGCAGAAAGAAACTTTACTTTCCTATTCAGTTTCAATGAAAATCTCTATCGCTGGTTGCGGTCGGAATAGTGCGATCTATCAACACCTCCTAAAGAGAAAGCCTCTGCGCGGAAACCTTCATAAATTGTTAAATCGTCATAGTAGGCTTATTATTGTTAGAAATACGAATAAAAATGCCCTACTTAGATGATGCAACAATGTATGACATTTCCGTGCACAGGCTTTTTCTTTAGGAGCTGTTGGATCTATGGGGTACCTGGAGCGAACTGTTTTCTTTAGTTGCTCAAAACAATGGAAAATAGCCGAAGCTCGATGACTAAGAATATCTATAGACCAATGACGTACATTAAAGAGAGACTCCGAAGCAATTGTTGTAATTTGAAGCAAATTGGGAAGCTCCATGGCCAGAACTGTCATGACTGAAAGTGAGTGAAGATGATACAAAACACAAGACTAAACATGAGAGTAGCTGATTAATAATTCTTTCATACGCCGATCACGGACTGATAAGTTTATTTTTTCGTTTAGTTTGTATTCGCAGAATATTATTATTTTTTATAAACAATTTTTCGGTCAAGGTTTCAATTTTAATTTCGTTTCCTTCGTCGTTCAGTTTTATATTCTCATTTAGGTTACGTATTTTGGATTTATGCTTGTGGAAAATGATTCCTATTCCTTTTTCGTGTCTGTTTGTACAGTTATACAAATTTGAGTAATGATTTTGAATTAGATATTCCTTCAATGTAACCTTTATTGATTCCATCTTGGATATTAACAATTAATATTTTTTCATTTGTTGAAAACAATGAAGGTTACTTCGTTGTTTAGACTATGAGGATCCGGTGAATTTTTCGCTTAAGGGCCTGTTTATTTAGCTGGCCTTGTATAGACCTGAAGCCAGCGAGATAACAAGGCCTGGAAGCGAAAAAGTCATCTGATCATCGGAGATCTAGCAACAATCCAACCTTCATTGTTTCCAACAAACGGAAAAACATTGATTGTTAATAACCAAGATGGAGATAATGAAGGTTGGATTGTTGCTGGATCCCCGATGGTCAGGTGAATTTCCGCTTCCAGGCCTTGTTATCTCGTAGGCCTCGTATAGACCCGAGGCCAACAAGATAACAAGGGCTGGAAGCGAAAAAGTCACCTGACCAACTGGGTGCTAACATAGTCTTTTAATCCCCTGGTCTGTGCACAGGCATTGAAATACATTGTTTTAGTCCAACAATTTGATTGCTGTAATTACTGAAAAGTCGTTTTTGCCCCCTCTTTAGAATGAATTACAGTTCAAACATAACAATGCATTTTAACGATCGCACAACGTAACAAAACTTTCAGCTACTATTACGTGTTCAGCATCAAGATGTAATATCACCTGACAGTTTTGTTACGTTGCGTGATCGTTAAAATGCATTGTTATATTTGAGCTGTAGCCAAATTCATTCAAGAGAGGGGCAAAAAACGACTTTTCAGTAGAATCTCTGTAAGTAAAACGAGTAATGACACTTCATTCTCTCCTATTGAAAGAGAGTTCAGCCAATTACACAAAATGGATGCTCTTAGTACTTCCAGGTATTCACGAACGTCGTATAGAATGAATTTTTATGATGTTAAAACGGTTAAAACGGTGAAATTAAAAATATCGGATTTCTCACTTCCTTTATTAATATATCTCTTTATGAAATCTTAATTTTAGTTGAATTGAATTTTTAAAAAAAAATTGTAATAAAATATTTAACAAGTTGGCTTGGTGGCCGAGAGCGTTAGGGCGCATGTCGAAACCAACGAGTCGCGGGTTCGAATCCAGCCGAGGGCATGGATGTTTATGTTTATCCCTTTTCATTGTCATCTTTTCATCATTTTCATCAATACTCTGGAACTAACAATTCCAGTTTCAAATTTAATCAGGTATATATACAGATTCTCTCCTTTCAAATTTCAATAACCCAGAGTTAATTCACGTGGTCTCTAGATAGCCAAAATCGAATAAGAAGAAAATATTTAACAGAAATACAAATTTAGCAATTTGTAATAGCTATTGCTTTCAAAATAAAAAAAATTACAGACTAAGCATCTGTATGGAATTACTGAATATGTAACTGAGCAAAGTGATGTTCAAAAAGTAGCAGTATTCTCATTGGAATTTTTCGAAAGAGATCCATCTCACACCAAAATAAATTATATTTTAACAATTTTCATGTGATAATGAATTTCTATAAATCTTTAGAAACAGAATTATTTTTCCCCATATTTACAAAAGTTTAATCAAATTTTTACATGATTTATGGCTGCCATATACCCCCAAAATAGCGGCCTGTCATTACTCGTTTAACTTACAGAAACTCTACTTTTCAGTAAATACAGCAATCCAATTATTGGACTAAAACAATGCTGTGCACAGACCAGGGGATTAAAAGACTATGGTGCTAGTAACAATTAAACTTTTATTGATTCCAACAAAAGGAAAAACACTGATTGTTAACATCCAAGTTGGAGACAGTGAAGATTGGATTGTTGCTATCACCCAGTTGGTCAGATGATTTTTTCGCCTCCAGGTCTTTTTATCTCGTAGGCCTTGGAAACACGCCTTTTAACGTTTTAACAATGTAAGACGTTGCCGCGTTCAAGCTTTCACTGTAGGTGGCTTTGCATTGGAAACGAAATGTCCGATAAATTATCGAAATGGGCGAGGATTGGAAACAAACCTATAAAACTTGCTCGTGTCGATTCAAGGTGCCTTAGATCCTGCATATCTAGAAGGACAATGGTGCTCTGGAACGAACTCTGGTCGGTATAGTCCAAAGGAAGCCATTATAAAGCGCTTCTTCTTAAAGTCGGCAATGCCAATGACGTATATTAAAGATAGACTCCGAATCCTATTGTTGTAATTTGAAGCAAATTGGGAAGCTCCATGCCCAAAACTGTCATGGCCGAAAGTAAATGAAGATTATGCAAAACATGTGGCTAAACACAAGAGTAGCTGATTAATACTTCTTTCACACACCGATCACGGAGTGATAAGTTTATTTTTTCGTTTACTTTGTATTTGAAGTATTTTATTATTTTTTATACACAATTTTTCGATCATGGTTTCAATTTCAATTTCGTTTCGATTGTCTTTCAGTAACGTATTTTCATTTTAGTTACGTATTTTTGATTTATTTTTGTAGAAAATGATTCCTGGTCCTTTTTCTTGTCTGTTTGTACAGTTGTGCGCAGAACAACTTTGAATAATGGTTTTGAATTAATTATTCCTCGGGTCCAAAATCTTCAAAAACAATACAGCCAGACAGCTAATTATTCCACGGCTCATTCCTGCCCAGAACTATCATGGCTCAATTTGCTTCACTTTTTGCCGCTGTTAACAATAGGATTTGGAGTCTATCTTTAATATACGTCATTGGGCAATGCCAAGAGCACCACTCCTACGCGGCTATCTTTTCGACAAAAATCCGTTCTATTTCGTCTTAGAAGTGGTCACCTTCCGCTCAATTCCTTCTTGCACAAAATTAAATTATCTACCTCGGCTCTGTGCGAATGTGGTGAGGTGGAGTCTGTGGAACACGTCCTTCTCCAGTGCCCCCGCTTTTGCCGACAGAGGTCCCTACTGGTCCAAGGTCTTTCAAAGAGGAACATTGACTCTACTTTGAAAAACATTCTCCTTGTTTCCCCAATGAAATCCCATTTAATGCGAGACGTCCTAAGATTTTTGCAATGTTATTTAAGTAGTACGGTTCTTATAGAAGTAATTCTCGGCCCTCTCACACCTCGTTAGTGTCGCTAACCTCTAACTTATGAGTTCACCGCATCATAAGAATCAGCTAGTCTCCTTCCCTCTGGAGATGAAGGCTGAGTAAAGAAGAAGAAGAAGAAGAAGGTGGTTTTGCAATAGCTTGATAATTTTTTAAAATCAATGTTTCATTGTTAATGATGCAACAATAGCGTGAATGTGCAGGAAACATAAATTGTTTCTGAAAGAATTACGTAGACACAAAATGCAATAAGTTTTAAAACTGCAGAATATTTGAAGAAGTATTTTAACTTCATTCTAATATTAGAAATTATATAAATTCTAATTACATACATACAAAACATGACATCTTCCAAATTCGCAGGTATAATTTTGCTATAAATTAAGCAAATAATTATTAAATTATTAAATTAGGATATTTTTAATATTCCTTTGATTTCACACATAATAATTATTAGAAATACAAACAAATGTTAAGGCGAAAGTTTAAAATTCTTTCTAGTATTTCTCAAACCTGGTCTGCTGCATGTTTTCCATAATTTTCACAAACTTCTTAAATATTCAATATTGTAACATTTATATATCCGCTATATATACGAGCAGAAACATAAGAAAAAACAGTCTGCATAATTTTAATAAAAAGTTAAGCAATGGCTAGACCAGAAATTCAACCACATGAAAAAAATCAAAATTCAGAAAAATGGGATTCAAGTTTGATTTGCAAATTAGGAACTGGCAAAACCTTTTGCAAAACAATTTTATAATGTGACTTTTTAGTATATTAAATTTTGTGTTGTCAATTTTCTTTTTAACTTTCTAATTGTTCTCCATGTTTATTTTATATACCGGGTGATCCAAAAATCAGTAGACTTTTTAAAACCTTATAATTATTAAACTATTTAAAATAAATCCATGCAGTTTGCACAGAATTGTTCAGAAACACAAGGGATATTTGTTTATAACTAGCTGATATACCCGGCATTGCTCGGGCTCTTTTTTGATAAAAGTTTGCAATATCTGAATGGGAATACACAGTAAAAATAAACACATTAGAAAGCTTAGAATTAAAAGCTTAGATTTAAAAATTTATATAGAAAAACAGAAAAAAATATTTTATAATGTTCCTAATGGATGGCTCTCTAACAGTTCTTCTCTGTTCGTGTTGGAATGTCGTGTATAGCTTGAGTGAGTTTACCATAGTTCCGGAGAAACATTGTGTGGAATAATGTGTATGGCTGCGAAAACAGGAGGATAAAGAATGAAAATGACACAATAGTTTGATATGATGCTTTTTCCGCTCTGGCTATAGCTGTAGTTCTCCTATTTTTTTAAAACTGTTCTTTAAGAATTCATTTGTTTATCCAAAATTCAACAATTTTAAAATTCTCTTCTTGGATGGCGATGGATGACATGATCGCTTGTTTCTGTGTTCTCTGCATTTCCACCAACTGATAAACTGTTAGGAAGTAATGAAATTAAACTGGAGTAAACTCCAAATATCAGGAAAAAAATATTAATTAGAAAAAAATAATGAAAATTAGAAAAATCCAAGTAGTTTTTACGTGATGTTACGAGTATGCTCCAGCTCAATTTCTTTTTTCCTTATTGTGTGTTCAACCAACTCTCTGATGGTTTGGATAGGAGAAATTCACGTTCTGTGAACTGTTGCCCCGTCCCATTGGGCTTTCTTTCTTTAAGACACTTAGCGACAGAATGGTAGTTATAGTGTCTGTTATAGCCTAATTGATAGAGGCGTCGACCATGACAGTCGAGGTTCTTCGTTCGAATTATTCGCGGAATTTTTTCATCAATTCTTCCAATTGGTAAACTGTTGCAATTTACACTCGGCTCTCGAAATCTTGAAGCAAACTGATGCATTTAGCACAAGGTGTGATCTGGCAGTCGCAGTTTTTACTGTTGACACATTTGCATCGCCGGCAGAGGGTCACTCATCACCATGTTTAGTTGAAGCAGTGTGCTGGGAAAATTAATACAGCACCGAGTAAGGGGCTGCTTTCTCTGCTGCCTTTCCACGTTCCTCATTAGTCTGCTAACTCTCCATTACATCCATTTCCTGGTCATTTTTAAAGCTTTTCAAGAAAATGTTAATATCTAATAACTGTCAATTCGATGAAAAAGACAAAGGACAGTAATTATATGTATTTGTTAAATTTCCCGACGACTTCTCACTGATTCTCAGAGGAGGAAGACCCTTCCAACTGTATGCTGGCAACCTTTATGCGAAACATTAAATTATGGTCAGGAAATTAGAAAGCCCGTGGAAAATTAAATATTATAACAGAATGATCTTAGATTTTTTGCATGTATGAGATGTCGCATTGTGTTCATGGAAGATGCCAACGTGCCGAAAAAAACGACTTTCATCGTTATGTATATACATTGTCACATCCTTGATTTATGATCTCCCGATTTGTGATGGTAGTAGCCACCCTTTACTGCTATAACTACTGCTAGGCGTCGTGGCAAGGACAAAAGAAGTGCGCGGTGTGTATCAGATGGTAGGCAGTCCATTTCACTTGAGCGTTGTCCACTCTCAAGCGTTGTTTAGAGAGTCATAGGTGGAGGGTCCAGATGCCGTACATGGCGATCAAGATGCTCCCACAGATGTTCGATTGAATTGAAGTCTGAAGAATTAGTGGGCCAAAGAGCACTGAAAAGTCAGGAGAGTGTTCATCGAATCAATCCAGAAGGAAATGTGTCTTGTGGCATGGTGCATTTTCCTGCTGGAACACACCATCACATTGGGGCAACAACGTGAGCATGTGCGGGTGCACCTGGTCCGCTACGTTTGACAGATAGCCAGAGATGTTCAAAATGCCCTCTAAACGAATCATTGGACCTAACTTCCTCCAAATAAGATCCCCCCACACGCAATTCATTAACCTGTTTCCGGGTCACAATAGCCTCCTGCAGTCTCTTTTCATAGCACTCACCATTGCACGTCAATCATATGGAGCAAAAATTTAAGTGTCTGGAAAGGAAAGGGAAATAACGAGTAATGTTCTCAGAAACTCTGCAACTAAAAATGAAAAAGTATACATGCATTTGAAACATCTCAACAACGGAAGTTTCGAATAGAGCAAGAGTGTATGAGAGCTTCTATGTCAAGGGGAAAAAAACTTGAGTATAAATTAATTGGTTATGCTCCGCAGTGGTGAGGCACGTCAAGAAGCGTTTAAATAATATATCACCCAGAATACCTGTTTTTCGTATTTTTCGTTGAATGGATAGTCCCTTTGCTTTGTGTAATATTGACTGAGTTACTATTTAACCAGTTAAGAGTTATAATTTAATTTTTTGATATTGTTTTGTCTACCTACAAATGTAACTAATCTGGGCAACGCCGGGTACTTCTGCTAGTATATAAAATTATTAATTTAATTTTTGGTTACGAAATGTTTATTAAATAGACAATAAACTATCTTATCTTCAAATAAAAAAAATTTAAATGACAACAAAAATATCGCCATCAAGATAATAAGGAATCAGGAAAAATGTAATATAAAAATAGAAAACAATAAGTTTTCATCGGAAAAATTTAAAAAAATGCTAAATTTTTAAGAAAGAGGCAACAAATTTTCGATTTCGGGCAACGCCTCCTAAAGATAAGGCTTCAACTCGAAAACGTCATACATTTTTGCACCATCTTCCGAAGACCGAGGCCAACGAGAGACAGGCCAGGCCAAAGACGTATATTAAAGATAGACTCCAAATCCTATTGTTGTAACTTGAAGCAAATTGGGAAGCTCCATGCCCATAACTGTCATGGCCGAAAGTGAGTGAAGATAATGCAAAAGACATGGCTAAACAGAAGAGTAACTGATTAATAATTCTTTCACACGCCGATCACGGAGTGATAAGTTTATCTTTTCGTTTACTTTGTATTTGAAGTATTTTATTATATATTATAAACATTTTTTCGATCATGGTTTCAATTTCATTTTCTTTTTGATTATCTTTCAGTTACGTATTTTCATTTTAGTTAAATATTTTCGATTTATTTTTGTGGAAAATGATTCCTGTTTTTTTCTTGTTTATTTGTACAGTTGTACGCAGTTTAACTTTGAGAAATGGTATTAAAATAATTAGTTCTCGGGCCCAAAATCTTCAAAAACAAAGCAGCCAGACAGCTGATTATTCCACGGCTCAAGATACTTAAGTCATGGATTCTCATGGATTCAGAGTCTATCTTTAATATAAATCATTGGTACAGAGCACTGACTTTTTTCATCTATGTTAGTGTTAGTTCTCTAGTACGACATAGGCACGCATGCTCGTTGTGCCATTGCTCCCCTCTCATGTGAAGCTGTAATAGCGGAAAAACGTCGCTTCGCTAAATAGTTTTTGTTATACGAATTAATTGCATCATCATGCCATGAATGATTAGTGTGGGAAGAACTTTGTTCAAGAATATCGGTTATGAGCTGAAAAAAGAAATATATTTTAGTTTTGATAATCGGAGAAGATTGGATCGGAAATAAAGTGCCTATCGCTAAAAGCCCACTATCTACATCTGGTGGTAAAAATTGTAAATAAGCTTAATTAGGAGTTTGCTGTGTGAATACGTGGATTTGCCGATAAGCTTGATTCACCCGAACGTGTGTAAAATGATCATGGTTATGAATTGTAGAATGAATATGGTATTTGTAGATGTGCGAAAAGCTTTACTAATTAGCATCTTTTTTTGAATAGGCATAAAATTGTTGATTCAGATAAGTTTATGCTCGATTGTTAAGCTGCCTGTTTGCTGTGACAGTGCACGTCACCTGCCAATCGTGATCTAAAATGACACTCATTCATTCAAAAATTACCTCTAGCATGGATTATGCTTTACCTGAACATGACACGCGTTACACGATTAGCATGAAGTTTTTGAATGCAACAGTTTATACGGGGAAGAATGCCTCTATAATCAGTTGCCAATTCAAAGTTTGTGGAAAATAACCAGCTCAAAGAAGGCTGGCTTATATAATTTTTTCATTTTGATTTAAATAACAAACTTCCATAGCCCCACAAAAACCTGGCTGTATGTATTAGGGCAATTATGAAATTGATTATTTTGCATATTTTCATCGAAATAAGCATCTCCGATTTAGTTTTGTTGACAAAAATTTGCAATTGGAAGCCATTGTCTGCCATCTGGGTTTTCAGGAAAAAAATTGCCAACTTGTAGAATTTCCTGACTTATGAAATACCGATTTGTGGAGGGAAAACTGTAAGGTCACTGAGGATTTTCTTTCTAAATAAGCAATTAAGATGGACCAGAAAACACTGCTGC
Organism: Rhysida immarginata; assembly: GCA_023313115.1. Classification (NCBI taxonomy): domain Eukaryota; kingdom Metazoa; phylum Arthropoda; class Chilopoda; order Scolopendromorpha; family Scolopendridae; genus Rhysida; species Rhysida immarginata. The sequence goes on along the minus strand of JAHWFO010011831.1, from coordinate 537,744 downwards.
CCATCTAAGTCGCGATTCACTATATCGCGGGCGCTGAAATCTTAGCTCCCAACATTCGCGACATAGATAGTCGCAAGGGGAGAGATCCAGGCTATATGAAGGTTGTGGTAAGATGTTTCATTTGAGTTCCATCAACGTGTCCATAGACTGGCTGTGCGTGGTGTGGCATTGTCTTGCAGAAAACAAACACCACTGATACGGAGTCCTGTTGGCTTTTTTCTTAGTGCCAGTTTCAGGGACGTTCTCAAAATGTCACTGTAGTAGGGTGCATTTATGTTTTGACGTTCCTACAAAAAATCGACATCAATGACCCCCTAATGTTCCATAATACAGTCAACATCACTTTCGTTGCCGATGGTGTCATCTTGATTTCCACCCGGGTGGTTTTATCATCCTCGGAGAGTTGCTTAGGGACCCATCTGGCACAGATCTTGAAGAATTTCAGTTTATCGTGGATGGTCTCCACAATGCCAGTGCTGATGTTCAGTATTGAAGCCAATTCTCAGACACGAATCTGTCTGTTGTCCCTTATCAGCTCATTTGTTCGTTTAATGATGCCATAATTGACGGCAGTTGCTGGCCTTGCCTTAATGAGGTTCATTGCTAGTGGATGCTTGCTCTCCAAACTTTTGGCACCAAACAAAGACGGATGATCGAGACAAACATGACTCTGTGAACTGTCTTTGACGTCTCTGATGAAATTCAGACATTTTCACACCTTTAGAAAAAATAATAATCAGGTCTGGAAAGATGCGGTAGAAATTAATTTATTGCCTGATGCCTTTCAGCGTTGCGCTGTCTTCGGAGGCTGTTATGCAACAGATAATGGGGCTCTCCAAGCTACTTTTATATACAAACGGTAAGTTTAAATTTAAAATGAATTTATTCTTCTTATAATGGGGAAAATCGTGAAATAATAAGAAAAAACGATTTTATATGAAATTTATTCCAAAAATTTGGATCAACCTTTCAAACTTTCATTTGTACTTCAAGATTATCGTTTTCCCCTATCAACATTATCTGCACAAGAACTTCATCTACATCCTCAATAGACTGGTTTTATTTCTACCATCAACAACATCTTCAATAAACTACATCCTTGATTTTTTTTCATCTCCTAAGTTTCGTCAAGATTGGTTACTTTAATTTTAATTTTGTTTTTATTATTTCACGATTTTCTCCATTATAAGGAGACTAAATTCATTTTAAATTTAAAATAATAATAATAATAAAAATAATAATAATAATAATAATAATAATAATAATAATAAACAAAGACAACACTTAAGTGTACTTAGATCGCTGTAGATCCAAGACTGCTAAAGTGATTCGTTAACAGACGTTACTTATTTACTTACAAGAATGGATCAATGACGGGTTTTTTTACTAAAAATAAAAATAAAGAAAACTCTATTAATATATTAAATATACATATACAAATTCACAATATACTTATCTACAATATTTTCTAAAGTATTATTATTAAGATAAATATTAAAAAGAAAAAAATTATTTTAATAAAATAGAATATCGTATTCATTTATTTATTTAATATATTTTTTTTTATCCTTTTTGTTTGATAGGGAGATACGATTAAGGATCTAAAGCTACCAACATCATCATCTCGCTCTTATGATCATCATCATCATTAACAATACAGAAAAGGTACCTTAGGACGAGATAGATATATGGTGTGTTGTTGTTATTATAATAATATTAACAAAATTCATAATATTTACACGTACACGTTGAGACCATCAAGCATTTTTGTTTCTTTACAATGGCATGTTGCAAGCGAATACGTTTGTCGTGTCCCCGATTCCCCGCGGGAAAGACAGCACTCCTCCGAAACATCTCAAAAGCTAATGAATTATTAAAAAAACAATTCATTAATAATAATAAAAATATATAGAAAACAAAATCAACATTTTACGTAAACGTTTCTTGTTTAGTGTTATTTGACAAGGAGATTGATGTGATCATCCTGACTCCGTGTAGTGTGCGTAGGAATGAATACACTCAAAAAGTAGTTTAACCTTCCCTGATATAAACATGAAGAGATGAGGAAAGAGTAAAGAGGAGAGCAAGTAATGGTAAGTTTCCGTAAACATCGGTAGGTTTCGGGTCCGTCATGGTAGGTTTGGTAAGTTTAGTATGTTTTGAAGGTCGCTTTTTGAGATGATCTCCAAATTTTGGTCAGGTTTTGGTAGGCCTGCTAGGATATTGGTCGTTTTGTGGGTATTGGTAGCTTTCAGTAAGTTTTAGCAAGTATCGTTAAATCATGATAGGTTTCAGTCAGTATCATTAGCTTCTGGCAGCTTTTAAGAGGTTTGGTAGCTTTCAATAGTAAGCTTTGCTAGGTTTTTGGTAGCTTTTGGACAGGTCTTTGGTAGGTTTAGAACAGTATCATTAGGTTCTGGTAGGTTTTGGGAAGTTTGCTAGCTTTCACTAGCAAGCTTTACTAAGTTTTCGGTAACTTTTTGGCAGGTCTTGTTAGGTTCGGGAAGTATCGTTAGGTTCTAATAGGATTGGTAGCTTTCATTAGTAAGCTTCGCTACTTTTTTGGTAGGTTTTGGAAGCTATCGAGCATGTCAGGGTAGGTTTTGGTAGGTTCTGATAGGTCTGGGAATTATCGTTAGTTTCTGGTAAGTTTTGGGAGATTAGGTAGCTGTCAGTAGTAAGCTTTGGTAGGTATTGGGCAAGTCTGGGTAAGCTTTGGTGGCCTTTTGGCACGTCTTGATATGTTCTGAAAGTATGGGTTTCTTTTGGTATGTTTGGTAGCTTTCAGTAGTAAGCTTCGCTAGATTTTTGAAAGATTTTGGTAGCTTTTGTGCAGGTCTTGGTAGGTTCAGGAAGGATGGGTTTGTTTTGGTAGGTTCTGATAGGTATAGTACCTTTCAGAAATAAGCTTCGCTAGGTTTTTGGTAGGTTTTGGTAGCTACTGAGCATGTCTGGGTAGATTTTGGACAGGTCTGTATAGGTTTGGTCAGCATCGTTAGGTTCTGATAGGTTTTGGGAGGTTTGGTTCCTTTCAGAGGTAAGCTTCGCTAGGTTTCTGGTAAGTTTTGGGCAGTTCTTATTAGGTTCGGGAAGTATGTTTCTGGTAGGTTTTGGGAGGTTTGGTAGCTTTCAGTAGCAAGACTGGGAGCGCTAATTGCGATCGGAATCCAAACACCGGTCGGACTTTTTAGACACACCCTTAATTGACAGGCTGTTAGCAACGAGCTTCGTTAGTCGAGCGTTTTTAGCTTCAAACCCCAACACTGCAGTGTGAGCACCCCCTTGTATCTCATAGAAAAAAGACGTAACATCAACTTACTCGGGCCATCTCCGACCATCTCCGGGGAGTTCTTCCGTTTTCATTTGAACGAGATAATTCGTCGGAACGTAATCCCTTTTGACAGGACTTTTAAAAACAGGAAACGACAACAATTAATGACATAGATGGCGTTGTGGTATTCCCATTCGCACATGCTTACTTAACGCATTTACATCAATTCACTTCAGATAAGTGATGCTCAGTTTCTTTTACGATGAAGAAGGACCTCTACTCATCGACTGGCTATGACAGTTAATACGGAGCAGTGTCGCAACACGTTGCTGAGGCTCAAACTGACCGTCAAGACGAGCCCTCAAACGAGACAGTGCATTTCCAGGACAATGAGCTTTGAGCTCCAGGACAATGATCCTTGAGCTGCATGAAAAATTTTGATGGGAGGGCTTGCAACATCCTCCTTACGCATTGAGCCTGTTAAAAAAAATCTCCGAAAGGTCAGAGGCGACAAGAAAGTGCAGGAACCGTCAACGACCCAGTAGTTTCGATGTTGAAATCAATGTCAGTGGCGAGCAGCGTGCTCATTGGCAACGAGATTTGTGGTAGGGGGGTCTAAGCTAAGCAATGCATCAGGCGGCAGTCGATTTCGAGCTCTGACGCAGTGACGATGATGCATGACCCAAAACTTGTTTTTGAATTTATGTCACGACAGAAAACGACAGAAAACTTCGAGAACGAATGCCAGACCATTCTTATTCACTGAACCACCGGAAAATCCGAGCTCTCGACAGGGCGTCGTCATCGTTGTACAGAGACGAGCGTCGTAGAAGCGGTTTTGCCCAGGTCAAAGCAAAATTTAATCGCGTAGCGCTGCTCCAGCGAACGCTCCATCTTTGACGTTTTACTGCCGTGACAAAACGAGTTTAGCGCTACGTTTGATACTCACTGCGTCAAAGCTACGACGCGAATGCTGCCTGGTGCGTTTTTTAGCTTAGACTCGCCATCACAAATCCCGCCAACCAGAAGTGTAGATGGTTGCCCGAACTACATCCCTGAACGACCGGAAGAAAAAGTATACTCACAACTATCTTGAGAGACTGGATCCTCCAAAGGACAGGCTGGTCGGCTTTCGTGACGAGAATCATGTTGTTCTCCTCGATCACGTTGGATCTTGCTCGTATCTCCAATGAAACTTCCAGACGAGGAACGGCGGAGTCGTTTACGTTGTCGTTTCCTTTGCTCTTGTCGTCCGAAAATAAATGGATGACGTGCACTTCCCTAAAACAACAACAAGACAATAAGATAAACGAAGAATACTGCACATACATTGCTCTGCAAAGAAACTGCCCCACCCGTTACGTCATGGAGCCAAGAAGTGCACTCGTTTGTACAGGGTGTTGCAACGGAAAACGGCATCACTAGGTCGTGGCACCAGCTCCAGCGGCGATGCATTGTTGCAGACGTAGGTGTAGTTAGGGAACGTCATCTTGGGGTACGTCTGCCCAGGCTGGTGAACTGCTGTGTCAGGTCATGGAGATTGAGCAGTGATCGTAAACGATGTTACACCATTTCCAACACGCACTCCATTGGCGATACGTCTTGGGACCTAGCAGGCAGTTGATGTCATGCAAACGTGCCATGCTCATGTTTGCCGTTGATGGTGACTGAAGGCGCTCTAGCATCGTAATCGCTGACACCAGAGACCATGATCCCGGATGTTGGTCCACGATGGCGATACCGGATGCATCGTTCACTGACATGTCCGCATCTGTCGTCGGTGTCCAAACAAAAGCGGGATTCGTCAGCTCACTCGTTCACGACACCATTGCAGTCGTATTGCGCAGTGCTCAGGTGTCAAAAGAAGACACGACTATGGACACCTGCAGACACTGTCGCGGTGTGTAACCAGCATGCTAATGTCGCTATTGACACTGGAGCAGTACCGGGAATAGTGATGTTGTCGCACAGTTGCCACAGGGGGATGGTTCTTTCCGCTAGCGCTGTTCGCAGTATCCACCAATAATCCGACCTCGTTCGATGTCTCGCACAGGTGTCAACTGATGAGTCTATACCTGGACACCCTGTATCAACCCAAATGGTCAGGTCCCGTCAGCATGCATCAATGTCATTGCAGAGCAGTGTATATATGATAATCAAAAGCAACTTAAGGTCATGGGAAGGCATGTAGGTCGTCGACGAGGCAACCCGACCTGTATTCGACGGGATCGAGCTCCATGGCGAACTCTTGGATGCTTGGCAATGCCATTTTGCCGTCCATGTTGCACTCGTTCAGAGAATCGTTGGCTGAAATGAAAGAAAGTCGTTGTTAAAAACGATAAATTTCAACTTAAACAGGAAACGACTTAAAACGGCAAATCCACTCACAAACTCCGACTTCCAAGAAGATGTCGTTAGAATCTTTCACTTCCGCGTAAGATGTCACGGCTTTGAAGCGTCTCGTTACCCGCATAATCATTCGGCTGATCACCAATTCAGGTCGGTTTAGAACTATGATTGGTAAGTTTTTGTTTTGGATGATCCTCGATCTTCTCGTCACCTGCGAGTACAAAACAAAAATGCAATCAAAAAATTACGCTCCCACGTTTGCTACATTTTGTTGCGTCTTGTTAGGATCAAGCATCTGCGGTTGACCTAATTCGCATTAACGGAGTTTATACCTCGCTTAAGAATCAGCTAATACATCGTTCACACTGCGCATCAGGATCATGATCCAGACGTCGATCGTGATCGAGAAGTGAAATGTGAACGGAACGTCATTCGTCAGATTGTGATTTGTTGGCGCGAATGATGATCTGCTGAAACGTCGTTCGCCTCGAATTACACTCACTATAGCCTCGACCCAGATTTTTGACTATAGCCTCGACACACATTCCTTCAGCAGTGAGACGCTCAACGACGTCGTTGGCCTTGAATTACGTTCGAAAAAGAAGCTCTGGAGCTCGATCCTGATTTTTCATTTTGGAAACGACGGAATCCCTGTCGACTGTCAATCGTGATCCATCAAATCACGATTGAGCCGAATCATCATTCACGAATTCATTACAAAACTATAAACCGCATTGGGAATAAACGTCGACGTTGCATACGATTTCAATGCCGTCATCGCACAGCGAAAGCGATCAGGCTCGACCTGAAAATAATCGTTTTCGAAGTTTAGCACATGACGACGAGAGCAGGAAAGTTTTAGATGCGCTATTGACAAGGCTCACGCTCGATTGCAATTAGAGTGCATTTTTAGAAGCACCTTCAGTCATGCTATATTGGCACTACGCCTTGATCACAGTTTCGTAGCAACTGGCTTCTGCTGGCATCAAATCTTGCCGTTAGCGAATGATGAATGGAGCTGAATGTGATCCTACACTTAACGGTTACGTTTAGCTTTTCTCAAGCCTGAAAATTTTTCTCCCCAAACGTACATACGCTGGTTTCCTCGTCAGACCTACTCGCTCTTAAAGTGCCACTTAAAGTTTATTGCGTTGCACCAAGCGAAGTTAGGACTTAACCAGACGTCCATGGTTAGGCAAACTAAATAAATAAACTAAATGGGTCAGAGGTTTGAATCAGATAACTGGATCAGGTATATGGATTAGCCAAATGGAACAGTAGTTTGAATCAGACAAGCTGTTTCAGCCATTTTGATAAACTAAATGGATCAGAGGTTTGAATCAGATAAGTAAATCAGTTAAGTGAATCAGCCAGATGGACCAACCTACTGGATCAGCAGTTTGAATCAAGACAACTGGATCAGCCATTACGATAAGCTAAATGAATCAACCATTTAAGAAAGAGAATAAGTGATGTATAATAGTTAAGAAGAGAATAGAAAAATTACGTCACAAAATAACAAAGGGAATAAATGATACGAGGCCTTTCGGTCATTTTATTTACAAAGACTTTCTTCAGGTATAAAAATTTTTTTTTGAAAGTATAACTGAATTCTTCCAACACCTCCTAAAAAGAAAGCCTCTGCACGGAAACCGTCATACATTGTTACATCATCAGAGTAGTGCAAATTCAGGGCTTATTATTGGTAGAAATACGAATAACAAAGCACTACTATGATGATGTAACAATGTATGACGTTTCCGTGCAGAGGCTTTCTCTTTAGGAGGTGTTGATTCTTCTCTCAGTAAAAGATAAGAATATAAGTTTAAATAGATACATTGTTGAGGGTATCATTACATCAAATGATTGTTTATATCTTTAGTTTGATCATTTTAAATTGTTGTAATCAAAGAATTTTTATATATTGTTATTTATAATTGATTAAAGGTATATTTATATATTTTTGATTATATTTACAAAATATAAAAAATATAAGAAATATAATAACTAAATTTTTTTAAATTACTAAGTGAAAAGATATTAATTAAAAAGATTTATTATAAGGTTTAAAATTTTTATTACAGTACTCCCCATTTCTTATCTAATTTATATGATTGATGGGCTAGACAATTTTTTGATTCGGTTATATAGTAACTTTCTTTAATTAACCTTTTTTGCCAATGTTCTTCAGTTTCTAAAATTTATGTATTTTCCCAATCAATTTCATGATTTTTGTTTTTCTTATGTAGGTATAATTGACTATTTTCATTACATTTTTTTATATCATTTTTGTGTTCATCAATTCTTTTTTTCATAATTCTTTTTGTTTGTCCGATATTTTGATCATTGCATTCTTCACAAGGAATTTTATAGATAATATTATTTTTTATATGTTTATTATTATTTTGTTCTACTTTTCTGTTTAGTAAAAAGTTTCCTATTGTTTTTTATTTTGTTTGTCTATCTGGATTTTTAGCTAACATTTATATGGATGTCATTGAAAAATTACTATTGCACTCTAACTTAAACAAAAAAATAATTTTATGGAAACGCTACATGGATGATATCTTCATAATAATAAAAAAAACAACGAAATAGACCCAATTATAGAATATCTAGAAAAAGTTTCTGATTTCAAATTTATTAAAAATACCATGGAAGATAATAAAATGCAATATCTAAATTTAGAAATTGAAATTGATAATAACTCAAAGTTTTCTTTTGATATTTATATTAAACCCACAAGAGGATATATCATGATTAATGTTAAATCATTTCAACCTATACATTATAAAATCAATGTAAGTAATAATTTTTTACAAAGAATTCATAGAGTCTGCTTCCCAAAAAATATCACACACTAATTACTAAAATTAGGAAAATGCTAATTAAAAATAACTACCCTATCAAAGTTATTGAAAAAATAATTATTTTGGAATTTTTACTAGAAAAACTGCATACAACAGAAAAACAACCAAATCACCAACTTAAATCAAAATTATAACTATATAACATTTAATTATCACTTAAAATTAAACAAATCTCTTAGAAAAAAAATAAAAAGAGAATAAAAAAATTGCTTTCAAAAATAAAAAAACAATAGGAAACTTTTTATTAAACAGAAATTTAGAACAAAATAATAATAAACATATAAAAAAATAATATAATCTATAAAATTCCTTGTAAAGAATGCAATGATCATTATATCAGACAAACAAGAAGATTTATGAAAAAAAGAATTGATGAATACAAAAATGATATAAAATTCGTAATGAAAATAATTTTAATTATATCTACATAAGAAAAACAAAAATCATGAAATTGATTGGGAAAAAAAAAAATTTATGAACTGAAGAACATTGGCAAAAAAGATTAATTAAAGAAAGTTACTATATAACCAAATCAAAAAATTGTCTGGCCCATCAATCATATAAATTAGATAAAAAATGGGAAATACTGTAATAAAAATTTTAAACCTTATAATAATTTTTTTAATTAATATCTTTTCACTTAAGAAATATAATTAACAAATTGTATATATACCTTTAATCAATTCTAAATAATATATAAAAATTCTTTGATTATAACAATTTAAAATGATCAAACTAAAGATGTAAACAATCAATTGATGTAATAATACTCTCAACAATGTATCTATTTAAACTTATATTCTTATCTTTTACTGAGAGAAGAATTCAGTTATACTTTAAAAAAAAAAAATTTTATACCTGAATAAGGTCTTTGTAAATAAAATGACCGAAAGGCCTCGTATCATTTATTCTGTAGCGTCCCCTCCCCCGCAATTCCAATTATGTGGTACTTAAGACTCAGCGTCCAAGTATCTGGGGAGGGAGAAGCTAAAGTTCGAGACCGATAAAAGAGAGACTCCTAATACCACTGTGGCTGACTATAATCAATTTATTCTTCAAAACTATATCTATGTGAACATAATATACATGCCTTAAGATATATGACTTATCCTGAGGGGCCCCCTAGTTTCATGCAATTTGTCAAAGTTAAGGTTTACATAATGTGATTTCTTTTCTTTTATATCAAAATCAACAACAATCAAATCAGCCGGCACTCTTGTCAGAAGAAAAGGACAATCTGCAGCTGAATAATAGCTTACTAGAGGCGAGGGCAACCGCTTGACATTGAAATTTGGATGCTAAGATAACTCACACTGCCGAATCAAATATTCACTAAATACCAGCGCCTGAACGCGCAATGTTCTCCTTTAAAGTTTGAAAGGGGGGAGGAACAGTGACCCCTCTTGGTCAGTGTGAGCTACCCATTACATTCCCATTAGAAGAAACGTCTCAGTGTCTTATAACATGTACTATATACATATGCATGCACTGAGTTCTCTCATTTCAATGGTCAAATATTTTATGCCGGACTACCACTCGTGCCTCAGAACTTGCTGACTGATATCCATTTTGTTGGCAAGAGTGCTTAATAAAAATTAGATTACGTATTATTATTCTATTTTTAACCAGCTGTCAACGTTAATGAAACCTTTAACTACTATGCACGAATAAAGCGAGTGCGCATCCTGTTCATTTAGTCCGTCTCGGGCTTACATCAGACAACACTCTTCGATAAATTGCTTACACTTGGGTCCATGGTTTCCGTGAATGTATCAACCAGACTCACCATAACTTCATAACTTTGACAATTTCAAATGACGAACGAAGGCTTGCCATGCTCCACTTAACGGTCTCTTGCATACTGTATCGTCACGTCCATTATCACTCTTAATACCATATCGGGGTCCTTCCTGGATTCTCGTGTGCTGCACGTCTCCATTCGGTTGGTAAGGCGAATAGGTTATTCATGTTGAAAGAGAATTATAACATGGTTCAAAGTCAATAAATTCAATTTCAGAGCTAATAATACATAATTACTTGGTCCCAGTAAAGTCGTAATTTTCCCTTCTTACGGACTGCAATTACACTTTTCTTGCAGAGTACAATAACAGCGACAAGAGGAGTTATCTCAACAACAGGACTTATCTCAACATCGACAAGAGAAGAACGAACATATATCAAAACTCAAAATTAGATTTCACAGAAGACAGAAGAATTTTTTTTTTCAACAAACGAAACAACACGTTCCTCCAATTCGCCGAAAACGATCGCAACAATCCTCTGCTGGAAGCTGAGCTATCTTCTCCGAATTCCCATTAACAATGCAGCTCCAACAGAGGACTATGACGACCGCTCACGACATATCTATCTATCTGAAACAATAATACAATACACAAATTATTTCAAACGCACCACAAACAATAACCTCACACAACAAACAACCCTCACTACTATTACATAACCAACAAATAAAACAAAAGACTACGGATAACAGACCTTATTTACTATTAATGACTACCCTCCCACCATCAGACACACGTGACTCATAAAACGGAACGTCACAATTCCCTTTGTTATTTTGTGATGTCCTTTTTACTATTCTCAACCATTTGGATCAGCAAATTGAATCGGTCTACTGGATCAGCTATTTGGATCAAACATTACGATAACCCAATGGATCGACCAAATGGATCAGCTGTTTGAATCAGACAAGCTATATCAGCCATTTTGTTAAGCTGAATGGACCATCAACCATGTGGATCAGGAATATTGAATCAGCTAAACAGATCAACCGAACGGTCCAGCCATTAGGGGAGAAGCTAAATATCAAAGAGATAATGGAAAACAATCAGCCATGTTGAGCGGAAGTTGTTGAAACAAAACGTACCAATCCTAGTCCTCGTTAGCTAAGTAGAGATGGTGCTACGTTTTCTAGTTAAAGCACTTAACCGATTGTTAAACTGGTTGCAAGAATGCTTACAAAATTAACAGAATAGAATGACGATGATGATGACATACAAAAAGTGGTCTCTCTTGTGTTTAATATTTTTATAAAGAGCAAAGGCAGAAAGTGCATCTAAATTTACGTATTCATTTGCAGGACTTAAACGAATCTTTCCAAATGAAATGCTCGCACTACTGGGCCTACATCCAAATTACCGTAAATCTCAGGAGAGAAAAATCTTTTAAGCATTGCAAATTGTAGTTTTAAATTTGAATATTTCACTTTTACTTCTCTCCAAATTCACATCATTTTTAAATATAAGCCTAACTTTAATTAGCTATTTTAATAAAAGGCCTAACATTATTTAGCCGTTTTTAACAATAGGCCTAACTTTGATTATAGGGGTGCCACCTCTCCGGTTTTTGCCTTATTTCTCCAGTGTCCGGTTTCAAACAGCCAATCTCCGGTTTTGCAGCCGTAACTGTGGGACTCGAAAGTCACTTTGAAGGTTAGGTTGGGTTAGGTTAGGTCAATAAATTATAACATGACCTGCATGGATTTTTATGAATATATTGAATACCCAGAAGGTTGTCGGGAGAATTCAAAATATACGTTCAAATTTAATGAAATGTAAAATTATATATTTTGAATATGAATCTTGTAATTTACATTGTAAGCATTTACATATTTTTTATCATGTAATTTTATATACAATTTATATCATTAATCCGTTATGATATCCGTGCATTGACGACTAGACCAATCAACTTCTTATTCATAATCTTTATTGTTATTTTTAGTTGTAATTGGCCACTTAACCTTTACCATTTTTATATAAAAGTGGCTTGGCCAGCCCCATAATCTGTAGCATAACAGCCTCCGAAGATAGCGTAACGCTGAAACGCGTTAGGCAATAAATTGTTTTCCACCGCATCTTTCCAGACCTGATTATTATTTTTTCTATATAGTCAAGATGCTCGACGAAGCCCAGATATGTGATATTTCACAGCTTTGTTGTGGAGAAACTTGACGATTACTCGTTGTTCCACTTTGGTCGACACGTCGCTGTCTGTGATTTTATTTAAACAAACAATCTGGATGAGCAGTGCTGCAGCTGGATGAGTAGTGCTGCATTTGCATTTTAGGCAAGAGTAGCCATCCAAACAATGAAAGTTTAGATTTTTTCAAAAATGAAATTTACCGAAAGTAAAGTCTTGGTCAATTTTGAACGCCTTTCGTATGTAGAACGTAGGTTTATAGGTTTTTCTGTTGATGTGGAAACTAAACTTCTTATGAGATAATTAGTTTTGTTTTCAGTTATACTGACGTCGAACGTTGCTTTGATTTGTCTACTATTGAAATCGACGGGCTAACAAAATTTTGAGATTTGTTTTAGAAATAAATTCCAATAACAGATTCAAAGCCCATGTGATGAAAAAAATGAATGTGATGAACTTTTGTTAGGATTGTAGGTTTTTTCCGATTGTTACAACGAACTTGAACAATGCCCTGTCAATGCTACTAGTGTGTTGTGTAAATTTTGGAATTTCAAAAAAGTTTTAGTTTGCGTAGGGGATGACAAGCTAGGAAAGGACAAGCGTCACAACCTGGTTTTTGGAATGCAAGAAAAAAGTCCGTAGTCTCGATATCTTTATGCTGCTTGATCTTAACAATGCAGATAGTGTGATTGGAAATATCGAATCGGTGATCAAACTGATATACCGGGTGGGCAAGAAATAACGTGAGGTGGTCAGAGCTAGCTAGCGAAAATTCTATTAGGCCAAATGCAGTACATTTTTGTGTATACACTTAGTGAAACATGCAGTTTTGATTTCTGCAAAAAAAAAAAAAAATAGTACCAACAGTCGCCATAAGTGGCGCTTATTTCAAGAAAACAATGAATACCAAATTGTCAAATGACCAAATACTGTACAAACCAACTTTAGAAAAAACAATGTTTTATTTTTATTTCCAAATGTGTTTCAATATGACCAGCAGTGTGCATGCGGTACACTTTTTTTTCTATGGCAGCTCGCAGCATATCTGCATTAATTAGTCTGATATGTAATGTTATTTGATCCTTTAAGGTTGAGAGGTCAGGAACATGTGCTTTATACACAAGGCTTTTCAAATATCCCCATAACCAAAAATCACAAGGGTTGAGATCAGGCGACCTGGGTGGCCATACCATGGGAAATGCAAGACTAATTATTCTGTTGTCTGAAAAACATTCTCGCAAGATCTGCTGCACCTGACGTCTGATCTGCGGTGACGCACCATCCTGCATAAAAGTGGTAGAATTCCAGACAATCCGTTTCCTGCAATCGTGCATACCTGGCAGAATTCACAGAACAAGTCACTGGTCCACGAGGACGGATTTCTTAAAAAAAGTACGGGCCGATGATGAAAGAAGCAGTAAAGCCGCACCATACTCTTAGTTTCGGTGAATGCATAGCAGTTGCCAGACACACTTGTGCATTTGATGCAGCCCAAATACGGTAGTTGCTTGTTAGTATTGATATCACCATTCAAATAAAAATGTGCCTTCTCAGAACATAAAATTTGCCATGGCCATGCATCATCTACTTCCATACGTGCTACAAATCTCAACGAAAAGTCAGTTCGGGTAAGTTCATCTCCAGGAAGCAATTATTTAACAGGTGTAAGTGAGTTTATTGGGATAAATATCAATATCTTATGCAATATTCTCCTCACTGTTGAATATGGGATATTTGTTTGGCATGCTATTGAGTGTGCACTGCTGGTACCCTGCACATTTGTCATCTCCTGTTCCACGACAGCAGTAGCAACTTCAACGTGTTGCTGCCTGATACGTTTGCGTCACCGGCCTCGTTGCACACCTAAAGCTCCGGTAGATTCAAATCGTTTAATCATTTTCCGTAAGTTAGTTATGCTCATCGGTCCTCTTCGTAACGTTTCCTATCGCCGAAATTCAGGAAGGGCAGCACTTGCTTTGTCGCTATTTTGATAAAACAACTTAACTTCTAACGCCCGGTCAGGCAGAGTAAGCGTCACCGTCAGGCCATTCGTTTATGAATGATTCGAAATCCTTAGCCTTGCCTTTTATTGTCATGATTGCTCAACACGGAACGCGCTTATGCAAATGTATTAATTGTTTTCTTGAAATAAGCGAACCCTATGGCGACTTTTGGTACTAATTTTTTCGTGCAGAAATCGAAACTGCATGTTCTACTAAGTATATACACTACAATGTACTGCATTTGGCCTAATAGAATTCCTGCTAGCGAGCTCTGAACACCTCACGTTATTTCTTGCCCACCCGGTATATAAACCGAAAAGACAGAATCCCTACGATAAGGATAGGTTCAAGTATTTTTTTGATTCCTTGATATCTTTCGTTTGATGGGGTGTAACTTTTGTAGCCATCTCGTTGCTAAGGTTTAGTTTTCCCGTTGAGTTTTTTTCTTACCTGTAGGATTCCATGACGGAATATGTATGTAGAGATGTATTTGGATGACTATGCATCAAACTGTTGCAAAGGAAACTATCTTCCTTACCTGAATCCCAAATGAAGCAGCATGACAGATTACTGTATCCCACCTGGGAAAAGAAGCACATGATGCTTTCCCTGGTGTTGTGATAGAAAACGAACGAATGTCATCATAACCCAAACCTCTGCGCATGAAATTTCTTTTGGACCTACATACCTGAACCTCGTATAAGCGTGAAGATGAAGCCCATAACATGGATGACTAACTGTATTAATGCACCCAAGTGTTAATTCTTGCCCCTCCTACCACACCTTTATCTCCCCCCCTCCCGTCTGTCTGTATTTGACCCAGTAGAATTGGATCTCGCATGTTGGCTTTCGACTAAAATGAAGAAGACCACAGGAAGAAGCCCTTGAAGTCTGTCCGAGTAGGGAGATCAGAAAACTTAGACCTGGAAGAAAGTAGAAGTTGCTGTAATAAGCATGATTGGCAACAGCGTTTGAAACAAGAAGAAAATGCAGTAGTGAAATCGGAAAGGAGATCAAGAGAATTGTTAAGTGTGAAGAAATTAGAATTCCGAAGACTGGACGTTTTTCCCATTTATTAAGATTTAAGATTGTGATAATCACGTGTTAATGAAACCCCGGCTGTTGCGCGGAATTTTTGTTAACTTTTGTTTATTTTTGTATGTAAAGTGCTGTCCCTCTGTCGCAGGACTGGAAGCCAAGATTTCACTGTCCTAGACATAGCGAGTTGTGATATCCTGAGTTTGTTGTTCCGTGAAACAGTTTGTACTAAGGCCAGGATTAAAGGCAAAAAACAGAACCTTGTACGTATTAGTGCAAAGGAAAAAAACCTGGATCGAAATAGTCCCACACGAAAGCGGAAGGCAACTGAAAGATTGTTGTAAATCGGTCACCTCAAAAGGCGCTCGTCCAAAGTAGCCGATGAGAACATCTTACATAGCTCATACTTCCCAGAGCCAATGACTAACTTTGTTGGATGACTTGCAAATTTCAAGTTTAAGAGTAGTTTTCTCGCTCTGGGGTCAGCCATTGATAGTGACTTTTCCGATTTCGCGACATAGGGAATCATTAGAGGGAAATTATATTAGCATTGTATTAGCATTAAATTAGCATTGTATTTATTTATTCACTGAGTGATCAGTGTATTAGCAACACCCATGACTATGCAATCCATTGGCATAGCAATTATGATGTATCAGTTGTCACGTTACAACTGGTACCAATATACAGCAAGAACACGCGTGTCAACTGCTAGTGGTTTGACCATCACCATGGGGAAAACAAAGGATCTGAGCGACTTCGAGCACGGGATGATAGTTGGTGACTACTTCCAAAGACCACACATCTTCTAGGCTTTTCCCGAACAACCATTTCAAGGGTTTACCAGGACTTTGGACTTAAACAACCAAAAAAACAACTAGCCAGAGACAAACGTGTGGTCACAAACAACTCGTCGATCCAAGGGGTGAGCGTAAGATGGGAATGCTTGTTGGTGCGAATAGGAACATCACAATTTGTCAACTAACAGTGGATCAACACCGAATCGCAGAATAACATCTCAAGAACATTCTACATGTCGTACATTGCAAAGATGGATTACAACAGCCAACAGCCTGTCCAGGTATCTTTGATATCTACACAAAGTGGCCAACTTCTCCAAATGGCCCGTGATCACCAACAATGGACTGTCGATGAATGGAAGAAGTTGGGCTGGTCGGATGAATCCCGTTTCCTATTCCATCATGCAGATGGCCGAACATTTCTAGCAGAAGTTTCTAGTCATTGTAATCTGTTAGGGCATGTTTGCAAGAGTATTTGGAGGCTCATGTCTGGTCTCCACTGTTCAGGCTGGTGCAGGCTCTGTAAAGATCTGGGGAATATTTTCCTGGCGCAATCTTGCTCTACTGATACCTATAGAACAACGCCCTAATGGTTAGGGCTAACTGGACATTGTTTCCGACCACATCCGTCCCTTCATGGCTACTGTGTTTCTCCCATCAGAAGGATACTTCCAGCAGGACAATGCTCTGTGTCACAAGGCTCGTATCGTCATAGAATGTTACAAGAGCATTATAATGAATTCAACTTTACACCTCTGGCTACCACAGTCCTAATTGGATTTGAACCCAATTGAACATCTTTGGAATGAACTGGAATAGGTTATTCGAGGCATCGATCCACCAACATTCAATAAGCATCAACTGGGAGCAGCTTGCATCTGCTTGGACAAACATTACGAACAATACTTCCAGCAGGTAATTGAATCCATGCCACGACGAGTTCGTGCTGTTATAATTGTAGGGATGGTGCCACACAGTATTAGGGGGATGTTCCTAATTAGCTGGTCACTCAGTGGAAATTTTTTAATCTATCTTATTTGGAACACGATCTCTGCCAAGATTTGAGTCGAGTGAATATGCAGACTTTTGGAAGTAATCATCATTACAAGTGAACTAGCTTCGCAGTGACATGATACTGTGACGTTACAGTATAGGAGTCAAGTGTGTCTGATGGCAGGACTATATATATATTGTATAGTAGAAAATTAAAATTTATTATAAACATTCTTATTTATTACAATTAATGCGTAGTCTTATAGAAAGTGTGTTCGTTGTCTGAGTGGTATTGTTTGTAGTGCGATAAGTTTTTTTTCTTTATATTGTCGTTGAGATATATATATGCCGTGAACGATCGTTAATAGTCCTCTGTTAGAGCTGCATTGTTAATGTATCTTCCGAGAATGTAGCTCAGCTTCAAGCGGAGGATTGTTGCGATTGTAGCACCCCCTATCCCACTAAACATATACTAAAGGGGGTGATAACCTTTTATTACCCCAGGGTAGGAGGACGCAAGGGTTCGGGACCGATAATTATTAAAATAAGACAACCACCAATACTGTAAATATTAAAACCCTTTTATTCATTAATTACTGTCGCAAAATAAGTACAGCAGACAATTCTTAACACTTTTTCTGATAACCTAGGTAACGGTTATATGTGGGACGTCTTTTCATGCACTACTACAACATGCTCCAATTTTATCGACATAGTGTACTAAAATTTTCAACATTATCACCCTAGGCATTATCACCCTATATCGTTAAATCATTACACCTGATACGCAAGGCAAACGATAAACAAAATGGCATCATCCATCCACTGTCCCAAACAAATATTCTTATAACTTTGCGCTAGAAAGCATCATGTCCCACCTTTTATGCGTACAGTAAGGGGGGATAGACTGGAACCCCTCTTGGTGCAACAGAATGGATGAGTGGCCTTATGAGTATTATCATTTGTCAAACCAAATTTAATTAATAAACTTAACTAACGACTTAGACAATTACTTAAGTGAATTACAAACATTACTGCGTCTGATCATATGTTTCACAATTATAATTAACATGCCTTACTAGTTCACGTTTCCAAGCGTCTTATTACTCCTAAGTTATTGATAAAGCAAGAATATACGTGCGCCTTTCTGTAGCACTTATAATTCTGTTATCAAGCATTTATACACCATTGTGGTGGTTCCTTATTATGACTATAAACGTGTGAAAAGAGATAACTCAGAACAAGCTCACCGGATAAGTTCTCAGCTAGAACCGCAACACTCAATCATTGTGACTTTTACTCTCATCAGCCGCACTTTGATCGGTGGCGGGGATGTCGAACTATATTCCACTGCGTCGGGGAGGACTGCTCCTACTATCGTGTTTCATTCACTGTAGATTGTACGTAGATCACGAGTTGACTTCGTTATGCCGAAATGAAAAGAATTAAATTGAACATATATTTATTCCAACCGTAACTTTAAACGTTTTAACACATAATACTTAACATTCATTTTTTTGAGCGGATCGTAGTTCCTCCCTATGTGATTGGGCATCATGTTCGAATCCTATCGCGATGCTGAACCACGAACGAAAGTTTTACATGAGCGGTAATTAATTCCAAACCATCATTATTTTCTTAAACTCTAAATCAATACCACAATGTCGGGGAGTACGAGAGTTCATTATTTTTTACTGTGGTATAAAATTCTAATGTTCTCAAAAGTTATATTCAACCATTCCGCCATTGATGCTTAGAACATTTTTTCCTCTCTCTCCCATCGGTCTTAAATTTTTATAATAATAAAAAAAAATTTCCTTTTTTCCAACAACAAAAAAAAAACTTAGTTTTCGTTCCACGAAAACAGCGTCAACAATCTCTCTCCCAACAATCGTCAAACACATACACGAAAAACGACGTACTAAAACAATTAAAACTTATTCCCTATAATGACCCATTCTTGCAATAACCACAAGTAATCACAAATAATATTACAACTAAACCAACCCCTTATTTTGTTCAACCCAGTACTCCAAATCTAACAGATCTTACAATATTCATAATACCAACATTTTACATTTTTAACCAAAGTTAACACAAAAGAAAAATCATATAGATCACAGACGTAACCCATGTTGAAAAAAGCATAATCGTTCTTTAACCACATTCCTCTCACAATATTATCCATTCATACACCCACATACTGACTAATCAGCCCTTATTGTTTCATTACCTACGACCCTGATGAAGAGCATGGTAGTTTACCCGGGGTTGCCTTCTCAAAGCATATCTGGGTGCTACTACTTCTTCGACCTGTTCAATGATTATACCTTCTCTCTCCGCAGCATCCCTACCTATGAGGTCCCTCATCGGCTCTATGTTGATTGCATTCTCCTTGTCTACATCACCATCTGGGTCAGCAGCTCCTAATGTTTGCCCGGCATCCACCATAGGTACTGTGTCTCCTTCATGAGGATTATTATCATAATTAGCATGATGCGCGGTGAACTAAACATCTTCCTCTTCCTCCTCATCATCGTCTGAACATCTCTCATCAGTATGACTCGGTTTCCATCTTGCCCGTTCCCTACTCGACTTCTTATATTCACCCATAATACATGGTTTCAATCGATCCATATGTACGATACTTCTTGTGTGCTACTTGCATTACTCTATTTCAAAATTAACATTGTTGAGTTGACGCAGAATGCGATTTGGTCTAATAAATTTGGAGCTAAACTCGTTTAGCTCCTCCTTTTCTCAACAGCCATACCTTACTACTTATCATTAAAAACCCCTATAACTGCGCCCTTGGTTCCGCCTGAATAAATGTCTATCTCGTTTGTTCAAGTCCCGCTCTTTTATCTCGTCGCGAATCTCCATCATTCGCTCCATTAACCATGAACGGTATTGCAATGCCCCCTGAAATTCATTGAGCTGACCCTCCCCTTTCTGGAGGAGGTCGATGGGTGTGCACGGATCTAAACAGTATAGCAGAAATGCTGGACTATATCCGACCGACTCGTGCTGAGACGTATGTATGGAGTATACGGCATACTCCAGCACCTCGTCCCAGTTCTCGGGGTGTTTATCGCACAACAAAATTATCTCACAGAGTGATTTTTTACATCGCTCCGCAATCCCATTCGGTGTTGGCCGATACGCTGTGGTTATCCTGTGGACCACTTGTAGGTCATCATACAGCGCATCAAAGACCGCCAAAGTGAAATTAGTTCCCCGGTCGCTGATTTTTTGCTGAGGCACCCCATATCGACATACTATTTTTTTATGAAAGATCCTGCAATAGTTTCTGCAGTCTGATCGGGAAGTGCTTCTGCCTCAAAGAACCGGGTCAGCACGTCGGTCATCACCAGTATGAACCGGTTAACAAACTGGTAGATCTTGATACAGGACCTACCACATCCATGACCTCCTTCTAAAAAGGGAAGTCGGCACTAACGCCTTTTTGATACGGTGCTCGTTTCATATTAGCTTTCGTTGTCTGGCAAGTTCTACAGTTACGGATTTTCTCAGTTATGTCACGTTTCATGCCTAACCAGAACCAATTCCGCCGAACTTTTCGAAGAGTCACTCCTGTACCCCTATGACCTCCCAGGGGGCCATCATGGTACCATGCAATAAATTTGGATCGCAGAGACTGAGGAGTGCATATTTGCACTTGTTCTCCAACCCTTTGCACGTCCTTGCGAAGTACCACAATGCCTTTCTCAACAGAGCATGACCCTCCAGCATAACGGACTGGTTTACCAGAATTTAAGTCTCTCATGATTTGCTGCACCTTCACATCCTCATGTTGGGCCGCTTGAATGTCCTCCCCTCACACCGGGGCAGAGAGTTTTGTGATCACCGAGCAGCATTGTCGAGACAGCATGTTAGCCACCGCATTTTGCCCTCCCGACACGTAATGGTACTCAAAACCGAATCCCTCCAGCTCTAACACCCATCTCAGCACGCGCTGATTTGTATTACGCATACAATGGATGAATGCCAGAGGCTGGTGGTCGGTCATCACTACTGTCGGGTGGCCCAGAACAATGCAGCCCGCTGCACAGAAAATAGCTAGAGCCTCCTTTTCAATAACGGAGTAGTTAAACTCTCCCCCTCCTTGGGGCTTCTTGCTAAAGTACGCAATCGGCTTTAGCTGACCCCCAACCTCTTTTTGGAGCACCCCACCTATGGCGTGTGCTGATGCGTCTGTAGAAAGAATAAATCCTTGCTCGTAATTGAGGGGAATCAAAAGAGGCTCGCTGCTAAGGATTGCCTTGATTTTCAAGAACGCCTCTCTACAGGCTGAATCCCACCGGAAAGGCACCCCTTTCTTCGTGAGTTCCGTGATAGGGAACAGAATCCAAGATAATTCTGGTATAAAGGGGCGATACAAGTTCACTGCCCCCACAAAGCTACGAATCTCTCGTACGCTCTTGGATTCGCCAATCTGCTCAATCACAGCAATATTATCTGGGTCTGGCTTTGACCCCTCGGTCGTGATCAGATGACCAAAGTAGCGCATGCAAGGGATGCAAAACTGGCATTTAGCCGGTTTGACAACCAGACCACACTCCCTGAATCTTCCCAGTACCCATCGTAGCACGTCCACATGCTCCCTAAAAGTTGCGGTCGATATCAAAATATCGTCAAGAAACATGTGGACTTTTTCGCCGACCTTCCCCTTCAGAGCAGTCACTACATACTGCTGAAAAAGGTGTAAGGAATTCCTCCCACCCTGAGGCAGACGGGTAAGTTGCTACTAACCCCATGGTGACTGGAAGGCATAGCACTCTCGTAGTGACTTGGCCAATGGTATTTGGTAATAACCGTTATTTAGGTCAAGCACCGTGAAGTAGCTATGCCCCCTCAAATCTTCCAGGATGTCCTTTATGAAAGGGGCCCGGGAAACCAATGGGCTCGGTGTGAAGGTTCACCCTTCTAAAGTCAAGGGTGATCCTCACCTCCCCATTTTTCTTAGGAACTACGTGGACTGGTGAATTCCATGGGCTCGTGCTGTCCTCAATTATCCCGGCTTGCTCGAATTCAGCCAGTTTCAGCCTGTATGCCTCTTGGTACGTTTGGGGAATACGGTACTGACGGGTGAACACTGGGTGAGTCTTATCGTTATATAGTAAGCGACATAGTCGTTTACCCCACACACACCAGTAACTTCATTTGAGAAAACATCAGAAAAATTATAAATTGTATCTATACTAGACTTCTGATGTGCCTCTGAGACGCCCCTACTTAAAGCCCTGAGATGGGTGGGCACCGCTCAATAACCTGCACCCTTCCCCACGCCTTCATCTTATACGTTTGACTAAGGCTTCTCCTCCTCCCATCATGTGGAATGTTTGGTTTCCCCAGATACCCGTCCACATTACCACTCGTCTCACCTACATTTTTATATGCCTCTACTATGTCTGAATAATCTACACTCCCTCTATTCACACAATCTTTAAATCACATTTACCACACATGTAATCACCTAATACTCAGTAATGCTTAACCAAGATTCAAAAAAAAAAAATACTATGTGTACCTACAGAATTAGTGGATGGCATCTCTCATCCGTGAATTCCGGACTAGAGGTCCCTGTTCGGGCGCCAATATAGCGCCCCACCTATCCCGCTAAACATATATTAAAGGGGGGTGATTACCTTTTTTTTACCCCGGGGTAGTAGGACGCAAGGGTTCGGGACCGATAATTATTGAAATATGACAGCCTCCAATACTGTAAATACCATAACCCTTTTATTCATTATTTACTGTTGCAAAATATGTACAGCAGACATTTCTTACTCATTATCTGATAACCTAGGTAACAGTTATATGTGGGACGTCTTTTCATGCACTACTACAACATGTTCCAATTTTATCGACATAGTATACTAAAATTTTCAATATTTTCACCCTATGTGTATAACTAATTACCATGACTCTATATCGTTAAATCATTACACCTTATACGCAAGGCTAGTGATAACAAACAAAATGGCATCATCCATCCACTGTCCTGAACAAATTTTCCTATAACTCTGCGTTAGAAAGCGTCATGTCCCGCCTTTTATGCATACAGTAAGGGGGGCAGGACTGGAACCCCTCTTGGCGCAACTGAATAAATGAGTGGCCTTATGAGTATTATATGTCAAACCAAATATAATTAATAACCTTAACCAACGACTTAGACAGTTACGTAAGTAAATTACAACTATTACTCAGCTAAAACCTAATCTGATCAAGCAGTTATACTCTGTTGCTTCTCAGTTGGTTCCTTATTATGACTAACAACGTGTGAAAAGGGTTAACTCAGAAACAAGCTCACCAGATAAGTTCTCAGCTAGAACTGCAACACTCAATCACTGTGACTTATACAATCATCAGTCGCACGTTGATCGGTGGAGGGGATGTAGAACTATATTCCACTGCGTCGGCGAGGACCGCTCCTACTATCGTGTTTCATTCTTTGTGGATTGTATAGACCACGAGTTGACTTCGTTTTGCCAAAATGAAAAGAATTATATTGAACGTATATTTATTCCAACGGTAACTTTAAACGTTTTATCACATAATACTTAACATTAATTTTCTTGAGCGGATCTTAGTTCCTCCCTATGTGATTGGGCATCATGTTCGAATCCTATCGTGACGCTGAACCACAAACGAAAGTTTTTCATGAGCAGTAATTAATCCCAAACCATCATTATTTTCTTAAACTCTAAATCAATATCACAATGTCGGGGAGTACGAGAGTTCATTATTTTATACTGGGGTACAAAATTCTAATGTTTTCAAAAGTTATATTCGGCCATTGATGCTTAGAACATTTTTTCCTCTCTCTCTCCCGTCGGTCTTAAATCTATCTACTTCTATATATATATAAAGAAGGATGTTTGGTTGTGGGTGAGTGGGTAGTTGGGTCTGTTTGTATGTTTTTTATACAAATCTACAGTTTTATTCCGATCTTGATGAAATTTCGCATACATGACCTTCAAAGCATGAGGAAGGTCACTGTCTAGTTCAGATTTCGAAAAAATAATAATTATTGATAAAAAATCGATATTCATGGTTATAGCAGGGCATATTAATGAGAAATATCGCATGACCAACAATGCAAGACAAAGTTTTTGCAACAATGGTATCAACACGCAATTCACAAACACTCTACACAGACCAACAATATATATCTCATGACCAACAATGCAAATAAAAGTTTGTGCTACAATAGGTATCAACAATGGTTTCAACGCAATTCACCAATAACAATGAGCACAGAATGATGTAATGTTAAAGCAATCTTTCCAAGAATTATAACAATGAACATAAAATGATGATGTAATATGGATAAGTTTCAATTTGCGACAATGCATAGAATTCCTGTTATTCAGGCTTTTCTTAGAAACGAGAGTTCTTAGTACTTAACAATTTCTTGAAAATCTCTAAAAATGGTCAGTAACTTGAGATAATCGAGAGATAGCAGACTATTGAGAAGTGGAAAGACGACAGATGAAGCATTCCTTTTGCTCCTTGATGTATTGAGCAAATGGGAAGCAAGTAAATAGAAGAATCGGCGACCGCTAAACTGCACAAAGTGATGAATGGCCAAGTTCTGCTTCAACACATCGAGAGAAAAGTGAAAATTGCAACAACACTAAGTCGACATCTGAGGTAAGATTACCTGAGTAAGAAATTATTTAGACTAGCAGTGGCATCTTTGGAGAGGTTCAGCCATTGTGAGCCTTTAATAAGATTTTTTTTGAATTTTCATTGAAAATTTTTACTGTATTAATTCTAAGCATTTTCATGTGTTTATTTTTAAGATATTGCAAAATTTAATTTAATTTTTTGAGATTGTTCTGTTTACATCTAAGTATAATTATCTCGGGCAACGCCGGGTACCTTTGTTAGTTCCCTATAACGACCCATTCTTTCAATAACAAACAATTGCATCAACAGGAACAATGGACAGCTAAAGCAAACAGCATTTACTATACAAACACCACACACATACTACAAATAAAACAGGACGTTACACGATCGTTTTCGGCGATTTTGAAGAGCGTGTTTTGCCGTGTTTTTGTGAAAGAGATATTTTTTATTCATCATTAAAAAGAAGGCTAACAAGTAATGAGAGATGCCCGTTGCTTTTGATGTTTAAGACGTTCGAATTGAGGAAATGACAAAAATGTAACAGACAATGTTGTTGTTCAAGTAACAGTCTATCCCACGGAATCGATTGTGAAAATAATACCACATTATTATGGAATTCGATGTCCAATAACGCCTACAAGTCTATCAACAACAAAGACTTAATAAAAAGGAAAGCAACAAGTAAATTGTCATTGAAAGTATAAACTGTTTTATTTTTCATATTATTATTATTATAGTTTTCTCTTAGTATGGTTATTCGTCCGGCCACTGATTGTACGAGCGAGGCAAGAAGCGGACCATAATTCCTGATGGAACCTGTACGGTACGACCAATGACGAAATTGAGAGCGACAGGCGTGGAATATGGTAAATCAGCGTGATTACAGAGTAATAAGAAGTTCCCGGGTGAGTGCGTTAAGATGTTTGTTTGTGTAAAGGCCACGGATGCACGCCAAAACTTTACAATTATCTATGATTGACGATTTTTCCTCGGAGTTTTGGCTACATTGTACGGGATATATGGAAACACTCGCGGACCTGATTTTGGTGTTCAAAGCTCTTCAATTTATGCGAATTAGCAACTGTTTATAAAATAAGTTAATTTATTTTTTCTTATTAAGCACCTAGGACTCCACAAGAATTTGGTTAAGGGTATCGTGGTTTGTACGACTAGCAAGCTGGACTGATGCTACAGTAATGCATGGAACGCATATGACTATAATTTTAAAATTAGTAGCCCACTCCATAATAGTGTTTTTTTTGTCGGGGCATCTACACTTACCAGGAGGGGTCACTGTCCCCCCCCCCTTTCTAGGTAAATAAAGGAGGGGCATTGCGCTGGTAGAGGCAAACGAATGGAATATATGATTCGGAAGTGTAGGTCTTCTTAGAGCGGTGGTCAAGCAAGCATAGTCACCATAACTGTAATTACCTGCAACTGCAGAGTCCCTTTTATGGGACGCCCAAGTGCCATATGGCACTTTTACTCGTTTTTATAATATAGTCAGAAATAAAAATTTTTATCTTTTTATTCATTCAGTCTAAGAAAACGAAAATTACTTTATTCTATACAGGGAACCTTTCTCTATAATAATACAGTATAATTAGCTTAGAAAATGAGATATTGTATTTATTATAATTAATTTAAAATGAACAGGCGTGGATGTTACAAACTAAACGTCGATCTTATATACCCATTCATTTTAAAATATATTTATTCTCTGCTTAATAAAAACCTGCTTTTTATGAAATTTCGTAGCTTCCTTAATTGTTGCATACAAGTTTTTTTGCATAAATATATATAAAAAATTTTTTATCTTACCTTTATTCATCCTCTTTGTTTTCGATTTCACGAAGTTGAAATTTGGCGCCAAATTGCGAGATTGTTACTGCAGTTGGGTATAGGAACTTTTTTTATTTTAATCCTCAGAGTCTCTTCTTTCTTTTAAGTATAATGATAATACATAAAATGAATTTGGAAAATAGAAATAAAGTAAAATGTTGGTGGATTCACAACAATAAGGTGTGACTGCCGCCATGATGACGTCATTTCAGAGTGCATTCCGAAATCCCCCCCCCCCACCCCCACTTCAGGGCCACTTCAATGCTTAGTGGTGCTGCGCGATTTCCAGAAAACATCGATGTTCAAACACATCGATGTTTCCATGTTAAATCGATTTTGGAATCGATATAAGATATGTTAAAAAAAAACTTTGCTGCTTAAAACAACTTACAAATTCGCTGCTATGAGCACTGAAACTAGAAAAACGGTGCTGCCATCTGGGAAGCGTACGAGACGTATAACAACTAACAACATCGATAATGCAGTAGCAGGAAAAACATCGATACTATAAAATCATACTATAAAATATTTAATTTTATTTTAGCATATATGCAATTTACAAGCGCTATTTTTTTGTATAAAATGCACATAAAATCACATTCTCAAGAGCTCTCTGGTGGATCGAGGCAAGGCCTGGATTTTGATGGTTGTAGTTAGATCTACGCGATTACGTCAACTAGCATTAAATTACGTCATGGCGCCAACTTCAAACCCCTGAAATCTTTACATAGTTATGAAAAAAAATTCATAACATTGATAATAAATAAAATTTCTTAATTAATTTTTAACTCTCATACAGACAATGAAATATTTCACATTTTCAGCCTAACTTACTAATTGGAAATAATTTTCGGTTTTTTTCTAAAAATTCATTAAAACGAGATTAATTTTTCTTTACTCATATTTGTATTTTTCAGAGTTATTTTTATTTTTAAATTATGCACATAATATAAAATACACTGTTTCATATAGTGGCCTAAACATCAATAAAAACTATGCAAAAAAAATTCGCCATAAATAGTTATACTTTGTCTAGAAAAAATTTATGAATAAATTAGCGCAATTTTCCCGTTTTTGATCAAAATTTTCCTGTCCTAAAAGGGTTAAGGCTAGGGTGCCGGTTGTATAAATTAATTACATTAAAAGGCCTTGGACTTGAGTTTAATTTTGAACCAGAAACATGGTAGATGGGGCCCCTTAGTGATAAAATAACATGTATTAGTACAATCTATATTTGGTATGGAAAGGTTATATAATTAGGTGAATAAATTAATGTGTGCATATATAAATACAGAGATATCAGGTGTCATTTCTAGTTTTTGGTCTCGAACTCTTAGCTGTCACACACCTCAAAGGCTGTTCATCGAACACTAGAGCATTATCGAAGATATTGCGGGGGTGGGGGGATGCTACAATACACATTGAAGAGGCAATGTATACTGAATTAGTTTGTGTACTGGAACTAAAACTCTTTACACTTCGAATAAGCATACCTAAATATGATCTCAGACCACTAGGAAGAGTTTTAGAGGGAAGCACAACTTTTAACAGATCATCTGCTTTTCAAAGAAATCAAAATCATGCGACTGGTCTGCAATAACTTCGGTTTGAGCTTCTCCACTTGTGCTGGTCTTTTAACCCCCCTCTCGTAAATGATAGTTTGTATTCTGTTCTCTTAATGCGCGATCGCCTGTGATGCCCGAGTGAGCGGGTTCGACCCCGGCCGAAGACGACGAGGATTTTTTAAGAGGGAAAATCCTGAGATCACGCATTTCCTTCGGAAGGAAAGTTGTTGGTCCCATGTAGTCGTTTGCCGACTGCACGTTAAAGGACTCTTGCGAGCAAAATTTGCATTCCCTATAACGCCGTCCTGAAATGACCATGGCAGTTGAAAAGGACGTTAATACCAAACAAACCAAACCAATCATGTTCCTTCTGATGGATAGAGGCAGAGCATGTCTATAAGCTTCCTACAATCAAATTCACTCATGGAAATTGAGTTATAAACTCTTTCCTTTCCGAGATTTAGGCATTATTAGGGTTATTTGGACATTTATCGAAAACCTACCAGACATCATCATCACTATACAGTCGAACCTCCATAACTCGAAGCGTTAGGGGAGGAGGAAAAAAATTCGAGTTATGGAAAATTCGAGTTACAGATTTACTGTACATGTTACTGTAAATTACACTACAGTGTACATGTACTGTAATATAAAGGCCTATATATGTTGTAGGTGTACATATATTGTATGATAGTGTGCATATGAAGTCAGCCTGTAAGCCTATTTCTTAGTACAGTACAATGAACTTTACTACAATTTTATACAGTACAATTACATTGTTGCTGTACCAGGAAAGAAATCGGTAACTTTAGATTGTTTTTTTCCTATAACATTAGACTCACAAAAATTTGAAGTATTAAAACAGACTTAAAAGTTTCGTCATTAACGTCCGGAATGCTTTGAACGTAGCTGCGAATAACATCTATAGCTGCAAATGCTTCTTGAAGGCTTGCTGGCTTATCTTCAGAAACTTCATCCTCATTGTTGTCGTCACCTTCATTTTGAAGATCAATTTCTTCAACTGTCGCATTCAGTATTTCTTCAACAATGTCCTTATCAGAAGGAATGTCAGCAATGATGACATCAGAGTCGACTTCCACAAACTCTTCAAAAGAACAATCCACATCTACGTGAGTTCTGAATGTGGACCATTCAAGTGTCGACAATGGGAAGTCATCATCTTCATCCCACTCTGAAGCAGCATCACCATCAGTGAATCTTTGATGAAGCCTGCCTTTCGAAAACAGTTTGAAATCGTTATTGTCTTAACATCATCCCATGCTGCATGCAGATCTCTGATACAGTTCAGAAGATTGATCTCTTGCAGTGAACTTTTTTCTTCAAGCCCGCGAAGAATACGACGAACAATTCGCTTTCTGTAAAAATGCTTCAAATTCTTTATAATGCCCTGATCCATAGGTTGAAGCTTTGAAGTGGCATTAGGTGGTAAGAATACGATCTTGATAGCATTCAATTTTTTAATCAGAACTTTGGGATGTGCGAGACAGTTGTCAACAAACAGAAGGATATTCCTTTTCTCAGCTTTAAACTTATTGTCCAGTTTTGCAAGCCAGGACTCATAAATTGCACCAGTCATCCATGAATTTTTGTTGCTTTCATACCAGACTAGCTGTGACTTAACACCAGCAAAGCAACGTGGCTTCGTGGATTTGCCAATAACCAGGAGTTTAACTTTTTCAGTCCCAGACATGTTGGCTGCCACCATCACGGTCACTCTTTCTTTGCTTCTCTTTCCCCCATGGCATTTCTCATTGCGGAAAGCCAAAGTCTTGTTGGGCAAACACTTGAAGAATAATCCAGCTTCGTCAGCATTAAAGATGTCCGATGGTTCGTAATTTTCCAGTAATGATGGCAGAATATCACTTCGATATTTTTGACACTCAACGTCGGAAACAGCAGCACTTTCACCACAAATTGTTTTCTGGATAATTCCATTCCTACCTTTGAACTTCTGTAGCCAACCGGAGCTTGCTTTGAAGTCACTATGGCCGAGCTGCACTGCAAATTCTTCAGCTTTTTCTCGAATCAAAGTTCCAGATACTGGCACGTGTTTTGCACAGGCACCTTCCACCCATTTCAACATTCCATGTTCAACGTAAGGCAAGGCTGATAATTTCAGGCGTTTGCGACTTGGTCCAAAAGCACTTTCCTCAGTAGCATGCAGAATGCTTTCTTTATTCTTCAGGATCGTTGAAAGGGTATTGGGAGGAATCCCAAAATCTGCAGCAATTTCCTTCTTCTTTCTTGCTCCTTTTTCAACCTCTTGGATTAGTTTTAACTTTTCAGCAATGGTCAAAGTTTTACACACACGTTTTGATTGAGACATGGCTTAGCAATGCAACAATCCAGGCGATTGCAATGAGGGAGAGTGTGCTCACGTGCAATGAGGGAGAGTGTGATCACGTGCAATGAGGGAGAGTGTGCTCACGTGCAATGAGGGAGAGTGATCACGTGCAATGAGGGAGAGTGTGCTCACGTGCAATGAGGGAGAGTGTGATTACGTGCAATTAGAGAGAGTGTGATCACGTGCGAGCACGTGAGCAAAACGTGTTATCGTGTAACATTCAGTACTTCGAGTTAAAGAGGCAAAATAACAGAAGATTTTCATTTTCTGAAATTTAAAATGACTTCGAAATATAGAGAAATTCGACTTAACGAAATTCGAGTTAAAGAGAAAAAAACATAGAAATGTGTTAAAGCTTTCATTCGGTAATTTGATTTTGGTTCGAGTTAAAGAAAAATCGAGTTATGGAGGTTCAAGTTATGGAGGTTCGACTGTATTATGAACTATTCCATTCGCTATCCTAGCCATAAGCACTGCCTTCCACGCGATGATCCACCACCGCCATAATGTTACTCTATCTCACCAAAGGTACCAAACTGAATTGAGTACCGCTAAGCCTATAGCAAGATTAAACGCCTTTTCAGATTACATTGTCGACAACTTACTCTGTAGATCTAGACTGCGAATCCTAAATTGCTTATGATCTGCAATTGACTGCGGCCGTGAAAAAGATTTTTAGTCCTTGCAACTTAAGGATAGCATTCAATAGTGGGAATGCTTTGAAAGCACTCTTAGGAAATCCTAAAGATGCTATCGTGCCTCTGGAAAAGTTGGCAATCTGTGCATTTGTCTTTTTTTGTGAGGAAATATTGTTGTGCATAGCTCTAGAAATAAGGTGTGAGTCAAAACGATAGCACCACAGAGGAATACATTAAGTACTCAAAATATATATAATAATCTTTTATCTATATATATAAAGAAGGATGTTTGTGGGTCTGTGGGTCTGTCTGTATGTTTTCTATACAAATCTACAATTCCGATCTTAATAAAATTTCGCATACCTAACCTTCAAAGCATGAGGAAGGTCACTGTCTACCTCAGATTTTGGAAAAATAATAAATATCGATAAAAAATCAATATTCATGGTTATGGCAAGGCATTTTAATTAGAAATATCTTATGACCAACAATGCAAGGCAAAGTTTGTACAATAATAGGTATCAACAATGGTATCAGCACGCAATTCACAAACACACTGCATGAACCAACAATATATATTTCATGACCAACAATGCAAGGCAAAGTTTCTGCAACAATTGGCCCATTGTGTTCGCATCAACGATGGTATCAACGCGCAATTCACCAATAACAATGAGCACAGAATGATAATGTAATGTTAAAGCAATCTTTCCAAGAATTATAACAATGAATATAAAATGATGATGTAATATGGATAAGTTTCAATTTTAACAATGCATAGAATTCCTGTTATTCAGGCTTTTCTTAAAAAAGAGAGTTCTTAGTACTTAACAATTTCTTGAAAATCTTCAAAAAGGATCAGTAACTGGAGATAATGGAGAGTTAGCAGACTATTGAGAAAGAGTGGATAGACGACAGAGGAAGCACTCCTTTAGCTCCGTGATGTATTCAACAAATGGGAAGCAAGAAAATAGAAGAATCGGCGACCGCTAGACTGCACAAAGTGATGAATAGCCAAGTTTTGCTTCAACACATCGAGAGAAGAGGGGAAATTGCAACAACACTTAGTATACATCTGAGGTAAGATTACGTGATTAAGAAATTATTTAGACTAGCAGTGTCATCTTTGGAGAGGTTCAGCCATTGTGAGCCTTTAAAAAGATTTCTTTCGAATTATCATTAGGAATTTTTACTGTAATAATTCTGAGAATTTTCATCTGTTTTTTTTTAGGATATTGCAAAATTTAAGTTAATTTTTTGAGATTGTTCTGTTTACATACAAGTGTAATTATCCTGGGCAACGCCGGGTACCTTTGCTGGTTTATTTATAAACAACATGTCGCGGAGCGAGTCACACGCATATTTTTGAGCTCCTGTGGGAAAGCCGAGTGATGCTTTGCTATAATTAATTTACAGCCGTTATGTCTAACTCTGAGGTATATTTATCATATAAAAACTGTAATTGACTTTGTATAAAGTGCCTCGTTTTATTTGCATCTATTAATAGTGCTAAGTTTATCTGATTTGGGATGTGATCATTATTCTGCAGAGGCCGAGCTGGGTGTTAATTTTTTTTATTATCATCCTTAATGCTGGAATTTGTGATTGTTTGAATATCAAATTGAATTTACATCAATTTGGAAAGTAATTACGTACTATTATTTGCCAGGATTGTCATTGTTTTCACTGATTTGGATCTTTACTACTGCGCCGAGACCTTCTGAAAAGACTGTTAAAATGGTAAGTGGTCGCCAGCAGCAGCTACCCGACATCCCTGCTAAAGATACCAACGAATAAATTGTATCTATCGTTGACAGGGCAATTAAGAATCATATGAACGATGATAATGGCTTGGAAATTTTAATTGTATTGCTTCTTTCTAAACTTGGAAATCGATTGGAGAATCAGCTATCCTTGCTGACTTATAAAATTTCTCCGTTGATCACCTCGATGAAGTCGTCGTTTTCACGGATTGCTGTCCTCGACAAGCAAATTCAAGATTTAAATGATCGAATTTTGAAGGTTGAATCATCTTTATATGATAATAGTGGATCTCAGATCGAATTGTTGCGTAGAAAGACTGACGAATTAGAGCAACACTCACGAAGAAACAACCTTCGTTTCTTAGGAGTACCAGAGTCTCCTTTGGAAGATTTAGTTTCTATCATTATCGGTACATGTTCAACCGATCTGGGTTCCAAGTTGGCTCCCCAAGATATTACTGCAGTCCATCGTCTTGATAGGCGTAGTAGGAATCTCCCACGGCCTATAATGGTTCGATTTGCTTCTACTTCTATGCGTGATTTGATTTGTAAAAACCGGTATAAGTTGCGTTCACCTTCCGTAGTGATTCTGGATGACCTTACTAAAACTCGCTATAAATTTTTGCTAGAGGCCAGACAGAGACTGGGTCCAAAAAATCCCTGGTCGGCAGGTGGTAAAATTTTCATTTCTGGCCCTAACGGCAGACCATTACTGATTCGTTCATCCACTGATCTTCAGAAGCATGATGCTGCTCCCGAACATTAATTTTACTTATTTTCCTAATAGATACATTTGATCTGTAGTTGTAAGTATTTTTAGCCTGTGTTTGTTCTCACATTCTGAGTTTCTAAGCAATGTATGTTTAAAAGATTAGCCAAAAATGGTTATTTTAAGCAATAGATAAATAACTGTTGTTTGTCTGTATAATAATACATGCACCTCAGCCCCTAATCTAAACAATATATTTTAATTTGTTTTTACTGTATATTGGTTTTGTTTTTATTTATATATTTCGTTTTATAGTAGTTTTTCTTTTACATCTGACTATGATGGTTGACTATGATGATTTCTTGCCTCCGATTTCTTTAGATACCGCGAACTGTGGGATTACTAATTTACCTAATGTCAATAGGTCTCTTTCGCTTTATTTTCTTAATATTCGATGTGTGTCAGCTAATTTCGACCTGCTGCAAATTAATCTCAATCTCTAATTATAAAACCTAATTTTATAATTTTGGTCGAAACTTGGTGTCGGGATGCTTCTGGCATTCCCCCCTTATCAGGTTATCAGGCCTTTTCTATAAATAGGAGCAGTAGATGTGTTGGTGGAATATGCATTTACGTTAAAAATACTTATAATAGCACAATCTTAAGTTCTTGTTCTGAAATTACTCAGGATTATGAAGTTCTTTCATTATCCCTCAGTCATAAACGTACATTAACGGTATTTTATCGACCGCCATCAGGTAATTTCTCTTCATTTTGTTCTTATTTATCAACCCTGCTCCTCGTTGTCCACCGATTAGGCTCCGATAGTATTGTGATCGGCGATTTTAACATCGATGCTAGCAAGTTCTCTACGTCTTTAAATCTATTTTTGGATCCTTTAATAAGTTTAGGATTGTTACCCGCTTCTCATTCATTTACACATTATTCTAATTTCTACCAGTCCCTTACATCCCTGGATAACTGCTATTGCTCCTTGGGTCCCCCACTCTTTAGTAATTCGCTAAATTCTTGTATTGGTGACCATTTCCCCCTTTTGATTATATTTCAAGATAAGCCTACTAGTAATGCCTTTTTTTAGGCCATTTTTTTTTCAGAATATATACTAATAATCGGATTATAGCACTAAAATCCTTTTTAGAGTTGACTGACTGGAACTCCATCTTAGTTGATTGCCAGGATTCTGATAGTATATTTCGGCAATTTAGATCACAGCTTCAGATTGGATGGTATCGGTATTTTACTCAAGTTAAGTCAAAGGTTACAGACAGTGATTCTCTGTCAGAACGTAGTCCTTGGATAACTTCGGAGATCTTAAGTTTGATTAAGAAAAAGAATGCTCTTTATTTAAAAACTCACAAGAACTCCTCAATGGTAGCGATTAAGAAATTCAAGGCGTTTTCTAATATCGTTAAGACCTCTGTTCGCCGAGCAAAGGCAAATTTCTTTAATACGTTGTTTTTGGCGCTTGCTTCTTCTAAAGACAAGTGACAGGTATTGCGTAAACTATCTGTCGGCCGCCCTCCTTCTAGATCTCCTTTTAATTCTGGACAGCAAATATCCGCTTCTTCTTTAATTGATTTTTTTTAAATGTTTTATTACCAGCTGCAGTATCGGTTAGCTGTGCTTCTGAGAGTAACTGCAATTATTCCAATTTAGCTTCAAATTTTTTTTGTCTGCCCATTACACCAGAAGAAGTCTGTGATATAATTTCCAGACAGAAAACTTTAAAGTCTGCAGATCCTTTGGGTTAACGTGCAGATATTATTATTGCCCTAAAGCATGTTCTTTCAGTTTTTCTGGCAGGCATTTTCAATGTTTCTATTTTGTCAGGCTCTTTTCCTACCTCTTTAAAGTCAGCCCGTGTTACACCTATTTTTAAAAAAGGAGATCCATACTGTTACAGGAATTACTGTTCTATAGTAATATTGCCTATATTCTCAAAGATTTTTGAGAAGTTTTTTTATGTGCGACTTCTTCATTTTGTCCGGTCTAATAGGCTTATTACTCCCTGCCAGCATGGTTTTGTTCCCAGTCAAAACACAGAAACTGCTTGCTAAGAGCTTGTAGAATTTATTTCCGCGAAGATGATGAGTAACAAGTTGGTTGGGGCTTTGTTTGTGGATTTTGTTAAGGCCTTTGATTCGGTCCCTGTCCCTTTATTATTGTCTAAATTAGAACGTCAATTTCATATATATGGTACTCCGCTTAGGTGGATTGCTGATTTTCTTAATAACAGGTCCTATTATATGTGTATCGGCGACATTTCTTCCTCTGTCATTGTTAGGTCTTGCGGAGTACCTCAGGGTTCGATCCTATCCCCCCTCCTGTTTCTTTTGCTTATGAACGATCTCCCTTCTAATTTACTCCCCGCTAAAACCATCATGTACGCGGACGATGTTGCTCTATTATTAGCCGATAAAGATCCTATTGTTTTGGTCACAACATTAATCTCTGTGGCTAATGCCCTTTCTGAGTGGTGTAGCCTCAACAAACTGGTAGTTAATATTGATAAGACCAAACTTATGTTATTCTATCAGCGCAATAAACGTTTTGTCCCTAATTCTCCTGCAGTATACCTTGATGGGAAGCCTATCAGACTTACCAAATCCTTTAGATTCCTGGGTCTGGTGATTCAACATGATTTAGCATGGGATCAGCATATAGATGTTCTTATGCGTAAACTAAATTGGAATATAGGGATAATTTCTAGGTTGTATTAACTGCCTCGTCATATCCTTCTACTGTTATACTATGCATTGATCCAGTCGAACCTTTGCTATGGTGCGATTTTCTGGGGCATTACTACAGATTTTAATCTGACTAGAATACTCAGACTACAAAAGTGGTTTCTCAGAGTGCTGTTTACTGTTCCTCGAAATATCTCTGTTTCTCATATTTTTCAAGTTATTGGCATCCCTACGATCTCACAGTTAGTATTATTGCAAACATGCTCTTTCATATACAAGATCCTCAATTCATTATTAGACATTAACACCCATATTACTTTAACTTTTGTCTATTCTAAACATAATTATTCTACCCGTGAATCTTCAAATATTGTTCTTCCTATTGCTAAAAGAAATTACCGTAATAACTGCTTATCTCATTTTGGAATTAGAATTTGGGCCTCGCTACCTTCAAACCTACGCGTACTTCTTCCGTATTCTTCTTTTCGCCGGAACTTAAAGCGGCTTGTTTTTTCTGAGACCTTAGGATAATTTCATCGTCAACCCTTAATTAATTATTTTTAGCGAATTGTTTTTTGTTTTCAGGCCTTTTTATTTTTATTTTATTCACTTTTTTTTAATATTTTTTTATTATTTTTATCATTTGGTAAAACTCTGTTGATGAAGATATCGGAGTAATTATGTTTGCTAATGACATCAAGATTTTCAATATTGTCTCTAACAAACAAGATTGTAGATACTTACAGAGTAATTTAGATAAATTAGTCTTATGGATTAAAATGAATAAATTAAAAATCAATACTAATAAATCAATTTCAATTACATTTTCACATAAAGTCATGCCAATTTATTATAATTATAAAATTAATAATATTGAATTAACAAAAGTTGATAAAATATCTGATCTCGGTATTATATTTGACGTAAAATGAATTTTGATAACCATGTTAAAACAGTCACAGCTAAATTAAATAGATCAATAGGTATGATTATTAGGAAGGGGCAAAATTTCACAGAAATTAGGACTTATAGTAGACTTTACAATGCTTTTATTAGACCTTTGTTTTTATACAATTGCATTATTTGGTGTAAGGGAAAAGAAACACATATTCATCCAATACAGGTGGCAATAAATAAATTTATAAGATACGTAGGTTGGAAATTCAAAATTGAATATCATAGAGTTATGGAAAGTATGACGATAAATTTGGTCTACCATGAACTATTAATACAAGATATGACTGCATTGTTTAAAATTTATAAAAATGGTTATAACTGTACTAATCTCTTATCACAACTTAATTTCCTAGTTCCAACTCGATTTATTAGAATAAAAAAACATTTCTTGCATATCGACATACCACTGATTATCTCAGAGGTACATTTTTTAATAGAGCACAATCATTTCTTAATTACTATTTTAATGATTTAAACCTCGGTGACTGTAATTTTAAGCATTTTAGGAATTTTATCAGTAATACAATTGTTAATAGGAATTAATTTGTATCATATTATAATCTGTTTTTACTATATAACGTTATTATTTATTTTATATGTAATTATTGCTCCTTTTGGGCTTATGCCTATTGAGCAATGTAGTAAGAATATATTGAAATAAATGGATTGATTGATTGATTAAATTGATTGATTGATTGATTTGTTTTTGGGGTTTTTTTCGTTTATTTCTTTGATAGTTTTTAAGTATTATTTTTATTTTTTTTCATTGGCATTGGTTTGTTTTTACCATTTTGTTTTTTTTTTTGTTGTTGTTTTTTCTTTTTGGATTTTGCCTGTATTATTTACGTAAATTTGTTTGTATTTCCTTAGTTTATTGTTCCTGTAATCCACCGGGTACTTACTTGTCGGTCAATGGCCATACCTGTTCCCGGTGGTGTCATTTTTTTTTCTTTAATAAATAAATAAATAAAAATAAACAAATAGATAAAAAAAATTTTCTTTTGTATTACACTACCGGTAAACACATGTTTTCTAATATGGAAATTGCAAATTACATTATCAATTTAATCAACAAAAACATAAATTTGCCACTAGTAAACTGGGTGAAACTGATAACACCACCAATCCCCCTCTACTTAATAAGACCAACCTGTGGCACCTATTTTGCATACAAGGTAAAAAATGATAATGAGAAACATGAAAACCAAATCATTTTTCATTTCCGTGTGAAACAATTCATTTCCGCTACATCTTCCAATGGGTCGTGGTAAACAACTGACACAGTTTGAAAGAGGAGAGATAACTGAATTATACAAAGCTGTACATTCTCTCAGAGAAATTGGCAGACGAATCTAGCGTTCCCATAAAGTTGTCAGCAATTTTATTTATTTGGGACGTAAAAATAAACTGGGCGCCGTCCTGCTCTTTCAACACAGCAAAAAAGATTTGTCATGAAAGACCTAGCGCACGATCTGTTGCATCACATCCTGCAATTCAGGTATCACAGTCCACAATTGTAGGAACTGAGAAATCATGTACATGGCTTGTATACAAAAAAGTGAAAGTGATGTTTTTTAATTAAGGTCTGTTTTGTAATAAAAACAAAACAATACAGTCAAACCTCGCTATAAGGATATCCTCGGGAGCAGTATAAAATATCTTTATAAACTGAGTATCCTTTTATCCGGAATTAAAGTTTTCGTTTTAAAAAGCTACAGTACATGATATAAATTGATTTGAACAGTGTCTAATATATGTACAATATTTACTATAATAATTTAAGAACTTCAAAATGATCAGATAGAGATAAGGGTTTACGTTTTTCAGAGAACATGTCACACTAAAGCTACCTAAGTGCTATTTTTTTAAAAAAATTAAAAGTAAATCAATAACAAGGGAAAAAATTGCACCATGCAAAAACCGGTCACTTAATTTTGCAAAGAAGCTGGGAGTCTTCACAGAAGGACAAATTCCAAGTGACTGTGACGGGACGTGCACGATATTAAATTGAAGGAGATATGTGTAAATATGTTCACAATTTTTAAACAACCATCAATCAAAATAATAGCACAAATAACAGTTTCAAAGAAATATGTCAAAATAATTTAGAAAAATGGAACACTAGAAATAGAATTTATCAAATACTAGGAAGATATCTACACAGGTCAAACTAAACAACAACTAGAAATAAGATTAAAAGAACATGAAAGAGCACTTCGACACAAAGACAAAATCATTGTATCAAAGAAAACCACACACTAGAATAGAATAACACAAAAATCATTGAAATAGAAGAAAATTATAAAATAAATTAATTAAAGAAACAATAAATATCATTACAAATAACAAAAATTTAGCTAAGCCATCAATAGAGATAAACAATAAATGGATACTACTTTTAAACAAAAAGCACCCTAGTTTTCTATAGCCAACAATCATAACCAACAATTACAACCAACATAGCTTCATCACCTTTATATCATTGTTAAATTCTTTTTTTCAACTTTTTTCACCATTCAAAAATGTTTAATCCAACCGATGATGAGAAATATTCTCGAAAACGTTTTTTTATATAAATTTATCCCAAATATTTGGATCACTCACTTCAAAATTTCATCTGTATTTAAAAACCAACACTTCATTCAAGATTATCGTTTTCCCCTATCAAGATTATCTGCACAAGACTTTATCTACATCCTCAATAGACTGGGTTTATTTTCACTATCAACAACATCTTCAATAGACTACATCCTTTTAGTTTTGTTTTCCATCTCACATGTTTCCTCATGGTTTTTCAAGATTGGTGACTTTATTATTTATTTTTTTGTTTTTATTAATTTACGATTTTCCCCATTAAAAGGAGACTGAAGACATTTAAATTTACATTAATCATTTCAACTCCTTTGATCAATAATAATTAGTACACAAAGAGGGATAACTAAACGTATTGGAGAACATACCTGCCACCAGAGAGCAGATTACAAGGGAGTATAGCCATCAAGTTGGAGAATTGATTTAGGTTTGGGCGTAATTGATTAATAATTTTGTTTTTTTGTCATTATTTGTTTACCTTTTTGGGATGCATGTTAGGGGTGAATAAGGACATAATGACGACATCACAATTGGTGTAGTGAAATAAGCGCATTTAGACTAGCAGTACTGGAAGGAAGCGCAATTAGTATCAAGCGGCGAGTGTTAATATTTAAAGCGCGTTGCAGTAGTTCCTTAAAGTATAGGGGAATCTTTAAGAAAGGTAAAGGTAAAGGAGTATCTGAGTAAAGGTAAAGAAGAAACTCAGAACGACTCACATGACAGTCACAATTGAACAGTGAAGTGTATGAAGCCTGCTTATCACTTGTAGTATACTCAGAGTATACATTTTTCACAAAATGTCTGCCAATCACCAGAAACGATGTGTCTGCTAATGAGATCCAAGCACGTTAGTTATTTTATCCATTTAACTGAGTTCAACACAAATTTTAGCTTTGAAATTTATCCATATACTGAAGCAGATTATCCTTTTATCCTGTATTCTTTTAGGCGGAGTTATAATGCATTGAAATCAATTACAAAAAAATGGGACTGTAAAGTTTGTATCTTTATAAGCGGATCATCCTTTTATCACCAATCCTTATGTCGGGGCTCAAATGTATATTTTTTTAAAATTTTATTCTTTACCAGATTCTATATACCTTTAGCTATTTTTCCACAGTTTCCAAATTTATTTAGGCACTTGGCATATCGCTCCATGAACTTCTGCATGATCACTTCTGCACGATGAAGAAAGCTATGCAGTTTTCACTTGTTCATAGTCGCTGAAATGCAGGCTCTCGAAGAACTCCTTTAGATCCCAGAACAGATGGTAGCCACTATTTCCTAAGGCAGATGATCAAGTTGTTCCTAACTAACCAGATCTTTTGTTTGGGAACAATTTGAGTCCAGACCTTGCATCCAGTGGTTACCACCTGTACTGGAAAGTAAAGAAAACCATTCGCAGCCTGCATTTCAGCGATGAAGAACAAGTGAAAACTGCGTGACATTCTTCACCAGTGGAAGTATATTGCGCGCTATGACAAATGCTTAAATAAACTTGGAAACTACAACCTGTGACAATAAAGTTCGGTGAATGATGGCATATTGAGAGTGGATTGCTCGCTTACATAAAATAGCAGTAACTATCCTTCAAATTAATCCCCGTCGATGATAATGCACTTGTGGGAACGCCTGTACAAGTCCTAGAAACTCCTGGCATAGTCATTTTTAGGGATAGCTTTCAGTTGGATCGTAACTTTACGTTAGATGTCTAGCCACTTCGGGGGGCTTCTTTTACGGTGTTCCGGCCTCCTCGGAGCCATTTAAACCACTCATAAACACCCTTTAAAGTAATAGCACTTTCTTTATAAACTGTTTTCAACATTTCATGAGTCTCTTTTGTTCGCTGATCCATTTTGGGTTTCGACCGCGTGTACTACGCCTTTCTCTTTTCAATGTCTGTTTAAACACAAACACTCGCAGCGCTGATTCTCTCAAATTTGTTTAAACATGTCTCGACCTGTCTGGGGCAGGATGCGACGAGGGTGCACTCTCAAGACCGTTAGCAATTTAACGTCATTCACCAAAGTTTATTGTCACAGGTTCTATATGGAAAAATAGTTAAAGGTATATAAAATCTGTTACAGAAAAACTTTTGAAAATATATAGGACGGACCAAAGAAAACTTGCCTCTGAAATTTTTTAAATCCAATGGAAACGGTCCACAAAGGGCGTGAGCGATTCCAGAAGGAAGAATGTTACCATTAGATCATTCAATAAAAATGATCAAAATGAGACAATGAACAAAAAAGTGTACAATTTGAGCATTAAGTAAGATTATGTTCACCTTGTCTAGAAATCGACTCGTTCCATTTAACTTTAATTAATGATAGTGTTCTTCCTTCCAGAATCACGTACCCCTTTGTGGAAAATTTCCATTGGATTTAAAATTTTCAGTGGCGAGTTTTTTTTTGATCCACACCGTAAATATATCAAAAAACTGACCTTACATAAAAAATATCGCTTGTATAGTTCTAAGGTTCTCTGCTTCTGAGAAGTCAACCAGTCTATATAGTTATCCCCCGTTCAGAGGGGGGGGCGGGAACACGTCAACTGGACGAGTTCAACTAGGCTCTGGTCAAGTGGACGATAGTCAACTGGACGATAACCAAAAGGACGACTGTAAAACTGGACGATAACCAAGTGGACGACAAATATTTAAAAAATATATATATAGGCCTACTTTGCCATCTCATTATTTTGGACATTAGGACAAAATATTTTAAAACTTCAGGTTTTACAAAATTTTATTATAACTTTTTTATTATTATTGAATACAATATAAATATAATTATTGATATTAAAACTTTATTATTTTCTTATTATATAATATGAACTTATACATGACATTATTTTACAAAATGATAGAATTAAACTATGGAATAATTAAACGATATTCCACGCAAATATTTCTTCTATCATAATTGTTTACTTTTCTAAGGATTCTTTCATCAGTTTCTTCATATCTTTTATGCTTTGCTGGACGTTATTCTTTCGTATTCTGCATCATCTTTCGTATTCTGCATCATCTTTCTTATTCTGCATCATAACTTCTCTGCGTTCTTCTCAATCCCATCTATAAACAGCCACAATTTTGGATGTGCTACTCCAAAACCTAATTGCAAAGTTCGATGGCAGGCTTCGGCAAAATTGTTTGTCCTGTCCTGACCGTTAATCGTCCGTTGGTAAACGGAACAAACATTTGAATTAAAAATGGGAGGTGCTCTAGTGCCATTGTTTCTAAGGCGACGTATGTAGGTATTTGTGAACCATTCTAAAATTGGCTCGAAATCATCTGGCAAATAATTTTCAAGTTCTGTAATTGCGTGAATGATATCTTCCTCTG
Organism: Rhysida immarginata; assembly: GCA_023313115.1. NCBI lineage: Eukaryota > Metazoa > Arthropoda > Chilopoda > Scolopendromorpha > Scolopendridae > Rhysida > Rhysida immarginata. Next base: position 494,334 of record JAHWFO010011831.1, on the reverse strand, counting down.
GAACAAAAGCAACTGAAGTAATCATTCTTGAAAGTAAAGCAAACTGGGCATCAGTGGCGTATCTTCCTAAAAGATGGCATGATGATAGGTGTTTTTTTAGATTTTGAACTAAATGGAAAAAA
>JAHWFO010011831.1:465428-489212 GCA_023313115.1 Rhysida immarginata | reverse complement strand
TATCCAAGCAACCTGACACACTCGAGTCAGCCATAGGATACCATCCTGATTTGCTATGGCTTGCAAATAAGTCAACTTCGAGTCGAGTGCGGTACACTGAGGCGCGAAAAGCAGCAGCAAAGACAGTATCAACAGCTAAAGCCAAGGCCTGGGATAAGTTCGGGGAGAAATTGGAGGCAGACTATGGTTCGGAAAACAGGGTGTTCTGGCAGACCGTGCGCCGCCTCCGTGGAAAGAAGTCTCTTTCATCACAAACTAATAAGAGTTCAGATGGGAGGCTTCTGAAAACGGAGGAGAGCGTATTACATAGGTGGAAGGAATACTTTGCATCTCTTCTACCCCATGTTCATATGACAAAAAATATTTCTAAGGACCTCTTCTATCATCTCCCAAAAAATCTGTACTAAATACAAAAACACCCTGTATAAATAATACTAGAAACTACATTTCAGATGCAGGTGGAACTGGTCTTTGTGCTGTTTCTAGTTCAGTTACTGCTTAATTGGATAGTGATTTGGATCAGAGTAAATTGAATGGACCCCAATTTTGTAAATTGCAAAATACAACTATAGCTACAAAATTTGCTTTTGCATGGATGAGCTGCCCCTGTATCATTCGATCAAAAATGATGAGAAAGGAGATAAAATAAGGTTCTTTTATATTGTCTAAATACTATATTCGAGAAAATTATTTCTTGATTTAAACTGCAGAGGGGTGGGGGGTTTAAAATAGATGAACTCAGGGCTTTCACTACTTTCATATACCTTCCTGGGGAGAATTAATATCTTGTTATGAAATAACTCGGGTGATGTATTTTATTATGAGCACTTTGTAACTATGTAATTTTATATTTAATACAATTTATCATATTCCACCAATTCACTTTCTTTGAAGCAAGATCTTCTTCACAGCTCCAGAACATAATTTCATCATCCTAAAAGATATTTTGTGTGCTCATCTGCTCCTGCTTCCTACCCCAGTTACTGAGTTACCTCCCCGAATTCCAGCACTTCCTCGAACAAGTCAGCTGCCACCTGTTTGGAGATAATCTGGTAAAAATCTGCCATAGTCTGTTGTTCTCCTTGTCATCTCTCCTTTCCAGAGCTGAAAACCGCCTATTCTCCTTCCATTACTTGTCCTTGACTTCATGTACTATTCTGTAGTAATGAAATATAAAAAAAGGTCTTTGAATAGCAAATGCCCGTGTTTCAAATTATGCTGAATGGCTCTTGCATACAGAGAGTCTTATATGTGATCCTGGGAATTAAATTTGAATGTGTTGGATGGATAAATGGCATTAAGTCAAGACCGTTCACTGTGGGTGTTGGACTCCGCTAAGAGTGCGTACTGTCGCCCCTCTTGTTCATTATCTTTATGGACTGGATAGACAGGGGAAGCCGAGGCAATAAGCGTTTTTGTGTGGGTAACTGCCTGGTGGGGAGGTTGCTCTTTGCTGACGACCTTGTCCTCCTTGGGTTTTCTCGCACGAAACTTCAGCATGCACTAGACCGGTTTGCAGTAGCCATATGTGAAGAAGCTGGGATGAAGATCAGTGTGGCTAAAACTGAGGTTCTGGTCCTTTAAAGACAGCCTGCTCAGTGCGCCCTCCATGTTAGGGGAGCCTCATCGAGACAGGTGGAGAAATTCAAGTATCTCGGGATTGCATTCACGAGTGATAGACGGCAGGAGAAAGAATTGGATGCTCGGATCGGTGCGGCAAGCTGTTTCAGATATGAACTGTGGCGACCCGTGGTAACGAAACGCGAGCTGGGTAACAAAGCCAAGCTATCCGTCTTCAAATTTATCTTTGTCCCTATTCTCACCAGTAGATAGAGACTTGATCGGGTCGCATAATAATGAAATGGGCATGGCCCGATTTCAACCAATCAGCATGCAGCATTCGCGTCTCATGACCACCCCCTTCCTGACGTCACAGGCGTTCAACCTATCAGTGTGCAGGTTTCATGTCCTGTGACCACCCACCCCTCCCTTGTTCTGGGCGTTGGTCCTCTGTTATGGGGTGCGGTCTTTTTTGGAAGGTTTTGACACCAGAAGGCGGCACAGCTTGTTGTGCACACCCTTCTCTTATGGTAAGGTAATCACATGATGGCAGCTATGTTCAGGTGGCATAAGGCTAAAATAAAATTAATTTCATAATCCTCAGATAAGAGGGGTCCTGATGCTCTCAGCAAAATCCACATAGGTGATTCTATCTTACAAGTGAACACCTGTTGACTCGCTTAAATACCCACCTAAATGGGTAGGGGTTGGTATACTGGCACCTCAATATGATCACCTAATTACTAGTTCACTATTGTTCCTCTGGTAACCAAATTTTTTCCGAGCTCTTTTACAGTTTTTCTAAATAAAACGACTGCTGTGTTATTCAAGGTGTATTGTTTTGTGTTTAATTTTCAACTAATGGCAACATTGTTTCAGTTGACAAGTGTGCATCTGAGTAGGGCCTAATGCTGTCTGAACTCTCATATAATTGCTTATAAATACAACTAGGTCACACAACCTGGTGAAAGGGTCATATTCACTAACTTTTTAGCTTATTTTAAAGTTGGGTGTTTGAAATTTGTTTTATTTTCATTTTTGGCTGTCTCACTGATTGCCTTTGCTCGTACGAAGGGTTGTTTTTTCTTCTCAGGGTTGAACCTTGTTGAAATGTTAAATAAAAATACAATTGTCACATTTCTCAATGTTGCTGAGGCATACTTGACTCTCTCTCTCTCTCTCTCTCTCTCTCTCTCTCTCTCTCTCTATACAAATTTGCACAACTTAGGCTCACAGAGGTTGATAAACGCGTTGTTTGATTTCCCACCTCGCGATATTCAGTCACCCACCCTCTCTCTCTCTCTCCCTCCTTCTACAAAACCAATACAAGTTTGCCAAATGTTGTTTAAAATTGGATTCTAAAATTTGTTTTCACTCTCTCTCTCTCATACAGTATACAACTTTTCTGTTCACTTATGGTATTAGGATACGAGAGTGACACGCTTCATACTCTCTTTAGTGCAAAATGTCTGTATTCAATTTAAGGCTATGGTCACATGTGATGATTTAACATCATTCGTCACAAGTCGTTAAGTTCTCAAAGTCGCGCTTGTTGGGTTTTGTTATACAGTTTGAATTTTATAATTTCTACTTAATAAGGCTGTACGTGGACTGTGCTTTCGTTTTACGGCACTCTACAATTCACAAACTGATAAGGTTTGCGTGTGATTCCGGGGTAGGCACTCACGTCCACGTTGTTACTAGGGCATGCTTTCTCAATGACGTGTCCTCGGTGGCTTGTTTTTCTGTCTAATTACACTGATTTTTACTTTTAAAGGTTTGTCGGGGGGGGGGGGGTATGTTCGTTTCACTGCCCTTTTACCATGTTTTGCAAGGTGATAGATGTTGCGCCTGTGTGTACTCAAGCGTGAGTGGTGGTTGGTGCTAGGCCACGGACGATGGGGCATTGTTGTTCTACGCATTCGATCATGGTTGCATTGTTCACGTGTTTGCGTTTGCTTAAAAACACGGTGGCTTCAGCCAAAAATATATGATAAGTTTTTTTCTGTACTTTATTAGAGTTACACAGCTCTTTCATCGTTTTGTTTGTTTTTCTCCTAATTCTCTCCCGCTAACATATTTGCACAAAGGTGATGTCGAGGTATTCGCACGAGGCCTATTAGTGGTGTACAGCGACACACAGGCTAATTCAAACTAAAAATATACGTATATGACAATTCAGGGTATTTGAAATACGTTTGTTTGTGCTGCATTGACGTTTTCACATTACTTTCAGAGTTTTTTCATCTAATTAAAATCTGTCGTATTAACAAAGCAAAAACGTACGTCCTTGTTATTACACAATTCGGCAGGGCTAGGCTTAGCGTGTTCGCGAGGAGTACAGCACCGTTTGACACTATTGTCAGTGTTCAAGCTATTCCTGGCTAAAATTTCCTTGCATTTTCTAGCACAGGTATGCGATATACGTTTTGCTTATGATGCAATGGTGTTCCCCCCATTCGTTTCGTGCTTTTTTCCCGACTAAATTAAAGTCTGTCCTATTTATAACAGTGTACATAATTCTTATCTCACAGGCCGCACGAAGCCTAGCGTATCCGAGCCGTGAAGAGCGGCGACAACAGCTGTAATCAAGGCTCACGCTAATCTAAGCTAAAAATCTTTGTCTCTTTCGTAGGGTTGCAGCATTTTGCTAATGTAAAATGCAGTGTTTTAATTTTAATACAATAGCATTATTGTTTCACATGTTTGTTAGGACTTGTTCACTTCTTAGCTCTCGCGGTCATTCGATACCTTGGAAAATTTATCTCCACATTTCGATATCTTTGTTTTTCTCTTTTGCATTGATTTCTTGAAAAATTAATTACAAATAATATTGATGATAATGATGAAAAGTATACAGGTTTTCAGTTTTTAGTTACCATTTACTGATTGCCTTTTATTCCCTATAATTGTAACTGACGTGCTAAAAAATAGAATAAAATAAAACAAAATTCTGACTTTACTTTTAATGTATTTAGGCTCCTGCAAATGTTAAATTTTCTAAGTTTGTCAAATTCGGAGTAGCTTGAACAAAGGGAAATGCACGAAGAATTGATGAAAATTTTGACCCATTTTTTGCAAACTTGATTAAATTTTGCATACTTGACCTTCCAAGCATGAGGAAAGTCGCTGTCTACCTCAAATTTCGGAAAGTCAATAAATATCGATAAAAATCGATATTCATGGTTTTGGCAAGGCAGATTAATGAGTAATATCTCATAATCAAAATGGTACAAAAATAGGTATCAACAATCGTATCAGCAAACAATTCACAAACACACTGCATGGACCAGCAATATATATCTCATGACCAACAATGCAATGAAAAGTTTGTGCAACAATAGGCCAATCGTGTTCACATAAACAATGGTATCAACGCGCAATTCACCAATAAATATGAGCAGAAAATAGTGATACAATGTTAAAGCATTCTTTCCAGGAATTATGACAATGAACATAAAATGATTATGCAATATGGATAAGTTTCAATTGGTAACAATTCATAGAATTCCTGGTATTCAGGCTTTTCGTAGAAAAGAGAGTTCTTAAAAGTTTCTTGAAAATCTTTAAAAATGATCAGTAATTGGAAATAATGGAGAGTTAGCAGACTATTGAGAAAAAGAACTTTTTTTAAGACATATAGAGAAGAAAGGGAATTGCAAGAATATCAAGAGTTCATCAGAAGTAAGATTACGTGAGCATGAGCATCCTTCGAGACGTCTAGCCATTGTGAGCCTTAAAAAAAAATTTCGAATTTTCATTAAGAAGTTTTAATGTATAATTTCTAAGCGTGTTCATGTGTTTATTTTTATCATATTGCAAAAGTAATTTAATTTTTAGAGATTGTTCTGTTTACCTAGAAATGTAATAATCCCGGGCAACGCCGGTACCTTTGTTTATATATATATATAAAAGGTTGTTTATCAGTTTGTGGAACTGTCGGTTTGTTTATATGTATTGAATACAAATCTACGGTTTTATTTTGATCTTGATGAAAATGTGCATACTTGATTTTCAAACTATGAGGAAGTTCACTGTCTACCTCAGATTTCGGAAAAATAATAATTATCAATAAAAAATTTATATTCTTCATTATAGCAGAGCATGTTAGTGAGAATTTTTCCATGACCAACATTGCAAGACAAAGATTGGGCAACAATAGGTATCAACAATGGTATTACATGCAATTCACAAACATTCTGCACGGACGAACAATATATATCTCATGATCAAAAATGCCTGGAAAAGTTTGTGCAACAGTAAGTATCAAAAATGGTGTCAACATGAAATGTCCCAACACATGGCAGATGTCAACAATATATATCTCATAACCAACATTGAAAGGCAAAGTTTGGGGAATATAGATAAATTTCAGTTTTAACAATGCATATAATTCCTGTTTATTCAGGCTTTCCTAGAAAAGAAAGTTCTTAGGACTTTGAAACTTGTTTGAAAATTTTTAAAAATGATTAGTAACTAGAGATAATGGAATGTTAGCAGACGACAGAGAAAGAGTGCAAAAACGACAGAGAAAGCACTCCTCTAACTCCGTGCTATATTGTGCAGGTCAGTAGAAAAAATGGTGAACGCTAGAATACAAACAGAGATGAATTGCCAAGTTTTGGTTCAAGACATCGACAATAGAAAAGAAATTGCAACGACTTCAAGTGTACATCTAAAGAGAGTTAACATAATTAAAAATTATTTAGAATAGCAGAGGCATCCTTAGAAAGGTCCAGCCATTGTGAGCTTTTAAAATTTTTTTTTCAAATGTTTATTAAGAAATTTTACTGTAAGAAATTTAAGCGTCTTCATGTATTTATTTTTAAGATATTTCAACCTTTATTCCAGGAAAAAAAGTTCAAATCACGCCGGGATTATCACCTGGCTTATTTGGTAGTACAGCAGGTCCAAACATTGCCCAAAAATATATTTCTACTATATTCTGTGGGAATGTGTATATTTTTTGAAATGGAAATGCTGATAATGGGATGACTGAACGTTCTTTTCCAAGACATTTGCTAATGAGTATAAAGTGATGATGCAGTGACAGAACGTTCTTTTCCAAGAGGCAGCATCTAATCATTAAGCATAGCAATCATGCGTATCTCATTTGAGCTCCCTATCAAATGCCCAGACGACTGGCAAAAAAGATATGTGTCTGGCAAGGAAAGAGAAAGAAGGAGTATTGGTCAGAGAAACTCTGCAAGTAAATCAGACAAAGCTATACGAGCGTTTGAATCTTCTGAGCAACGGCTATTTCGAATAGAACAACAGGGTATAAGAAATTCTACTTCAAGGTCAAGAAAAACTTGAGTCTAAAGTATCTAGTGATGCTCCGCAATTGTGAGGGAAGTCAAGAAGAGATTAGTTGCTCCGGTATATCACCTGAACTTCCTGTTCTTCGTGTTTTTCATAGAATGATAGTCCCTTTGCTCTGTGTTGTATTGATTGGGTTATTATTTAACCAATTGGCAGTTATGATTTAATTTTTTGAGATCCTTTTGTTTACCTACAAATGTAATTAGGCTAGTCTATATATATCACCCTGGGAACCTTACTATCTATATATATATAACTAGCAGAGGACCTGGCGTAGCCCGGGATAATTACCCTTGCAGGAAAACAGAGCAACCTCAAAAAGCTAAATTAATAATGGACCTTTTGCTTACCATTTGGTCAATACAGCACAGAGCTAAAAGAGTGCTTATTCTGTCGTTATTCACTCTTTTTCAATAATCTGCTAACTCATTATCTCTACTTTCTCATCATTTTCAAATATTTTCTTGCATTGTTGGTCTTGAGAAATATTTTCTTGCATTCTTGGTGATGAGACATATATTGTTGATACGTATTTATTATTGTTGACACTAACTTTTATTTGCATTGTTACAAATTAAAACTTATCCATATTGCATCACCATTTTATGTTCATTGTTTTATGAATTGAAAAGGTCTGCTTTATCTTTGCATCATAATTTTGTGCTCATTGTCATTGGTTAAGTCCGCGTTGATACCATTGTTAATGTGAACACGACGGGCCTATTGTTGCACAAATTTTGCCTTGCATTTTTGGTCATGCGACATTTTTCTTAAATATGCCTAAAGATATATATCAATTTTTTATCAATAGTTATTACTTTTCAAAATCTGAGTTGACAGTGACCTTCCTCATAATTTGAAGCTCAAGGATGCAAAATTTCATCAAGATCGGAATAAAACTGTAGATTTGTATAAAAAAAAACCCCACCCACAAACGAACATTTTTTGTATATATAAAGATAGAATAGAAGAGGTGCCCATCGTTACCTGGGATAATTACACGTGTAGCTAAACAGAACAATCTGAAAAAATTAAATTCTAACTACCAATTGTTTAAATAATATCTCAATCAATACAAAACAAAGCAAAGGGACTATCCATTCTACGAAAAATACGAAAAAATGGAATTCTAGGTGATATACGGGGATCAGATAATTTAGTCTCAAATATTTCTTGATGTAAAAGCTCTCACTCAATTCGAAACTGCCTTTGCTTATATGTTTCAAATGCCTGTAAACCTTTTTCAGTTTTAGTTTCAGAGTTTCTCTGACCAATACTCGTTCTTTCTCTTTCCTTTTCCAGGCACATAAATTTTTGCCAGGGCAACGCCGGGTACACACATATTTCCCAATCTTCTGAACGCATGTTAGGGAGCTAAAAGAAGACACGTATACCTCCATTGCCTCGTCGAGAGAGACTGCCCTATCTATATCGTCTATTATATCCATTTCCAGTTAATAATTCTTAGTAACGAATGCGCTGTCACTGCATCATCATTTTATGTTCATTGTTATAATTCATTGAAAAGAACTTTCTATCATTGCATAATCATTTTATGTTAATTGTTATAACACTTTTGCTTATTGTTATTGGTAAATTACGCATTCAGACCAGTATTGATCCGAACACGATGGCCCTATTGTTGCACAAACCTTGCCTTGCATTGTTGGTCATGAGATATTTCTAATTATTATGCCCATACATAATTATGAATATCGATATATTATCGATAGTTATAATTTATCTGAAATCTGAGGTATACAGTGACCTTCCTCAGGGTTTAAAGGTCAAGTGTGCAAAATTTCCTCAAAATCCCAATTAAACTGTTAATTTGCATCAGAAACAAACAAACCTACAAACAAACAAACATCCCTCTTTCTACATACAGGAGACTAGCAAAGGTACACTTGTAGGTAAACAGAACAGTCCCAAAAATTTAAATTAAATTATGCAATATCTTAAAAATAAACACATGAAAACACTTAGCATTAATACAGTAGAAATTCTTTATGAAAATTCGAAATAAATTTTTTTAAAGGCTCACAATTGCTGGACCACACCAAGTAGGTTTCTGCTAGTCTGAATAATTTCATACTTATGTAATCTTACCTCAGATATACACATGATGTTGTTGCAATTTCCACTCTTCTCTCGATGTGTTGAAGCAAAACTTGGCCAATCATCATTTTGTGCAGTCTAGCAGTCGCCAATACTCTTATTTACTTGCTTCCCATTTGCTCAATATATCACGGAGCTAAAGGAGTGCTTCCTTTGTCGTCTTTCCACTCTTTCTCAATTCTCTGCTAACTCTCCATTATCTTCAGTTATTGATCATTTTTAAAGATTTTGATCAACTTTTTAAGTAGTAAGAACTCCCTTTTCTAAGAAAGGCCTGAAAAACATGCTTTTTATACATTTTATGCATAACAGGAATTCTATGCCTTGTTACAAATTGAAACTTATCCATAATGCATTATCATTTTATGTTAATTGTTATAATTCTTGAAAAGATTGCTTGAAAATTTCACCATCATTCTGTGCTCATTGTTATTGGTGAATTGCGCATTGATACTGTTGTTGATGCGAACACGATTGGCTTATTGTTGCACAAACTTTGCTTTGCATCGTTGGTCATGAGATATTTCTCAATAATATGCCTTGCAAAACCATGAATATCGTTTTCTTTTTCGACATTTATTATTTTTACTAAATTTGATGTAGACAGTGACTTTTCTCATTCTTTGAAGTTTAAGTATGCAAAATTTCATCAAGATCGGAGTAAAACTGTAGATATGTATAAAAAATAAACAAACCCACAAACAAAAACACAAACCCACAAACAAACATCTTTCTTTATATATATAGAAAACTAACAGAGAATACGGCGTTGCCCGTGATAATTACGCTTGCAAGAAAACAGAAACACTCTTAAAAAGCTAAATTAAACCTCTAATTTGGTAAATAATAACTCAATCTACACAATATAGGGCGAAGAAACTATCCATTCTAAGAAAAATCCGAAAGACAGTAACTTACCTCATCACTGAAAAAATCTATTTTAGGTGATGTACCCGACTTCATTTACTGAAAATGGCTCACAATGGATGGAACACTCCAAAGTAGTGTCTAAATTATTTTTTACTCACGTATAATCTTACTGTAGAAATATAATTGATGTTGTTGCAATTTTATTTTCTTCTTTCGATGTCTTGAAGCAAAAATTGACCATTCATCACTTTGTGTAGTCCAGCGGGCGCCGATTCTTCTATTTACTTGCTTACTGTTTGCTCAATACAGCACGGTGCTAAGGGAGTGCTTCCTCTCTCGTCTTTCACTGTTTTTCAATTGTCTACTTATTCATTATCTCCACTTTCTCATCATTTTCAGATATTTTCAAGAAACTGTTAAATACTAAGAATTCTCTTTCTAAGAAAAGCCTGAATTACAGGAATTCCATGCATTGAATACTATCCTGCACAAAATTTGCCTGGCATTGTTGGTCATGAGACATATATTCTTGATCCTTGCATGATGTTTGTGAATTGCGTGTTGATACTATTGTTGAAAAAACTGTCTTGCATTGTTGGTCATGAGATATTTCTTAACAATATGCCCCGCCATAATCATGAATATCGATATTTTATCAATAATTATTGTTTTTCGAAATCTGAGGTAGACAGTGATCTTCCTCATGCTTTGAAGATCATATATGTGAAATTTTATAAAGATTGGAATAAAACTGTGGGTTTGTAAAAAAAACCAAACAAACATATCCACAAACAAGCCCACAAACCCATAAATAAAGGGGAATCTTGATTTATATATATATAGAAGATTCTTGAAAACGAACAATAAATCTTCGCGCTATCAGGATTTCAGTTTCCAAAATATTTATATTTCTACAGAAAATTGAAAAAATATATTTTTATATAATGTTTGGACCTGATGTGCTACCAACTTAGCTAGGATCCTAATGAGAAATCGAAACAATTTTTTAAAGGCTCACAATGACTGATCCTCTCCAAAGATGCCATTGCTAGTCTAAATAAGTTCTACGAAGCTAAAACAGTGCTTCCCCTGTCAACTTTCCATTCTTTCTCAATTGTCTGCAAACTCTCCATTATCTCTAGTTAGTGATCATTTTTAAAGATTTTGCAGAAATTCTGATCTACTAAGATCTTTCAATTTTAAGTAAAGCCTGAATAACAGGAATTCTACGCATTGATACAAATTGAAACTTATATATATTGCACAAATTTGCCTTGCATTGTTGCCCATGAGATATTCCTCATTTATATGCCTTGCCATAGCTATATATATCGATTTTTATCAATAATTTCTCTTTTTCGAAATCTGAGGCAGACAGTGACCTTTCCCATTCTTTGAAGATCAATTATGCAAAATTTCTTCATGATAAAAAAAAAAACTGTAGATTTGTATAAAAAATTTATATGTATTAGTAAACTTAATTGTATTATTCATCAGCTGAACAATAGCGAGTTTGCGGAAGCGATTTTTCCTTTATAATTATGAGTTTTCCGGTATGTTTTATATATCGTAAAATTATAACTGAAAACTACTATGCGGCGGGCTGTCCGTTTCACTTTATAACTTACAGCTTGGCTTGCAGCCAGCAGGCTCTAGCACCTAGTGCGCATGACCGTTCTCCAATCATGTGCATTAGGCGGGAAGGGAAGAATTCTGATCACGCAGTGCGCATGATAGGCTTCTCCTATCCCCCTCCCCACTCGTGCTGTTCTTTTGACCACCCTCCCGTTCAAATAACGTTGGGCGTACGTATCTCTTCATGTTACTAATGTGTTCTTGTTCACCTCCTCCTGCTGGATCAAAAAATCTTGTGTTAAAGTTTCGATCCGTTAGGAGTATTGTGATTGCTCCAGCTAAAACTGGTAAAGACAATAAAAGGAGAATAGCTGTAATTTTTACTGCTCATACAAATAATGGAATACGTTCCATTACTATACCTGCTGTTCGTATATTGATTACTGTGGTGATAAAATTAATAGCCCCAAGAATTGAGGAAGCCCCCGCTAGGTGGAGAAAAAAAATAGTTATATCTACTGAAGGCCCAGCATGTGAAATATTACTTGCTAAGGGGGGGTATACTGTCCACCCAGTACCTGCCCCAGTTTCTACAGCTGCTGATCTTAAGAGTAGTATAAGTGATGGGGGTAATAATCAAAATCTTAAATTGTTTATTCGTGGAAACGCTATGTCTGGAGCACCAAGTATTAGTGGTAATAATCAATTTCCAAACCCTCCTATTATAATGGGTATTACTATAAAGAAAATTATAATAAATGCGTGAGCAGTAACTACTACATTATATGTTTGATCGTTCCCAATTAATCTTCCTGGTTAGCTTAATTCTAATCGAATTAATAATCTTAATCCTGTCCCTACTATTGAAGATCAGGCCCCAAAAATTAAATATATAGTTCCAATATCTTTATGATTTGTGGAAAATAATCATCGCGGTAAGAAAGTTTTAAAATGTTAGATTGTAAATCTAAAGTGGAATAATTTCTCTGGTTCTTCATTTTTTGGAATATTAAATTGCAAGTTTAAAGGTTTATAAGAACTTAAATAATAATTTTAGCTTTGAAGGCTAATAGTTTTAATTAACTTAAAGTATTATATTAATAATAATATGAAAGGTATACCTAAAACTGAAGGTGTTAGGAGCATAATTCTTGTTTTATTATCTTTATTAAAGTCATATAATGTTGGAGATTTTGTAATTATAAATGAGTAGTACGATACTCGTAGATAATAATATAATGTAATTAACGATGCTACAATTAAAAATGTTGTTGTTATAATGTAATTTGATTTTGCTAATACTAGAATCACTTGCCATTTTGGTAAAAATCCTAATATTGGTGGTAATCCTCCTAAAGATATTAAATTCAAAAATAGTAAGAAATCTGTTATTTTATTTTTTGCTGAGGTTAATAATTGGGGTGTATATATGATTTTATTAATTCCTAAATATATTATAATGGTAAATGAAATTAAAATGTATGTTAAAAAATATAAAATGAAGACTTGCTCATCAGTCATTATTGCTGCTATTATCCATCCTATATGTCCAATAGATGAATACGCTATTAATTTTCGTAGTCTCGTTTGGTTATAACCTCCTACTGAACCAATAAAAGCTGATAGTAATATAGGCCCTATCAACAGTTTATCAGCTATATTTAAAATCAAGAATAGTGGTGCAATTTTTTGTCATGTGATCAAAATTAAGCAATTTATTCAATTAGAGTTATCTATAATTGATGGTAGCCAGAAGTGAAGAGGGGCAGCTCCCAAGTGCTGCTAGTAAAATAATTTGAGGTAAATTTAAATATGATCACATATAGGGTATAGAAGATATTAACACTCCTATCAGCAATATTGATGATGCTAGGGCTTGAGTTATAAAATATTTTATTGGTGTATCACTTTTAGAATTAAAAGCCAAAATAGGAATTATTGATATTAAATTTAATTCTAAACCCATCCAAATTGTAAATCATATTGAAGATGTAACAGCGACTAATGTCCCTGCGATTAAGGTGAGGGTAAATGTTAATATAATAAGTATTTAAGAAGGAATGAACCTATGAGTGGGGTATGAACCCAATAGCCTTAAAATTAGCTTATCTTAGTATGATATAGTGTACGGGGTACGCAAGATTTTGAATCCTGAGGATTAGTTCGACTCTAAATATTGTAACAAAAGTATAAAATACATAAATTATTTTATCGAAATAATCCTTTAATCAGGCATTTTGTTTTTTCAAAAGTTTCAATATATGAAAGTTTGAATGTAATAAATTTTTACAATCTCGATTAAATTATCTGATTTGAAATAATTAATGACTTATATTTATATTAAACGTTTATCCTGGTCGAAATACAGGTAGCATGCGGGAATTAGAAGTTTATTCTCAAATTGTAAAAACTTACAAGACGGTACGAAACATTGCCATCTGACAATATTAAGACATGGATTCGATAATAAGTGTATATTTAAAAATGTAATTACGCCAACTATACGTGACGGGAGGGCTCACGCAATTCGGTGGCACATCGTGTCATGCTAATCATATGATCAATAGGACTCCGGGAGGAGTCCCCCCAAAGCTCAAAGGGCCTCTGTACTATAAGAAACCAGATAGCGACCTCAGGCGATATATTTGTACTGGTCATCGGCTATATGTGACTAAGTCCTTTCCTTGCCATGAAGGGTAACTGTCCTCTGTGGCCTTATTTAGTACAAGTGCGCATTTATTGAACGGACTTAAGATGACCCAAGTGAGGAAATTGCTATCCAGCAGCCCAGGAATGTAAGCAAACTTAGGATCATTAATTGCACCTGCTAAAATGACTCATGTTTCATAATATCATACACATTTAAACGAGAAGAAAAATACAAATCTTATTTCAATTTACAGTATAACCTTCTAGGATTACGAAGGCGCCTTAAAAAAAAAAAAAAAAGTGAAATGAATAATTACTGGGGGTCGTTATTCCTATTTCTTATCAGTTGTTTTAAATTTATTCTTATAGTATTTTTTTTTATTTTACCATATTTTATGTTATCTTTATAATGTAAAATTTATTGTAAATTTTACCTTATATATATGTAATTCATTCATGAACAGTGCCAGCATTAGGAGTAAAGCAGATGCTGTACCAGGACGTTTAAACCAAATGTCTTTTTACGTTAACCGACCTGGATTATTTTTTGGCCAATGCTCAGAAATTTGTGGAGCTAATCACAGATTTATACCTATTACTTTAGAAAGAGTGACATTAAATACTTTTTTAAGCTGGATTAAAACTATATCAATAGATGGCTGAAATTTAAGCTATGGTCTCTTAAACCATTACATAGTATGTTTACTTCTATAAACGAAATTAGTTAAAATATAATATTAATATGTCAAATTAAAGTAACAATTGTATATACCTCAAATAGCTCCAATATCTTGAATTTTAATATATTTATTATTCACGTTACTAATTATAATCATTATAGTTATAATCTACCCCTCAATAACAAATAATATTCCTAAAAAACAAGAAAACATTAAAACTTTTAATATAAATTTTAAATGATAACTAATTTATTTTCTGTATTTGATCCTACATCATCTTTATTTAATATAAAATTAAATTGAATAAGATCATTGTTGTTCATGTTTATTTTTATCATCAATTATTGAAACACTCCTTCACGAATCTCTATTATATTTAATAACTTATTTGGCACTCTAAGAGCCGAAATAAAAACACACTCAAAGTCTAAAACTCCTACCGTAATATTTGTTTCAATTATAATATTCATTATAATTAATAATCTAATAGGATTAACTTCATACACATTCACTAGAACAGCACATATATTATTAACACTAACAATAGCACTTCCATTATGAATCTCTTTCATATTATTTGGGTGGATTAACAAATGTAATCATATGTTTGCACATTTAGTACCCCAGGGTACACCCTCATACTTAATACCATTTATAGTATTAATTGAAACTATTAGTAATGTTATTCGCCCAATTACATTATCAATCCGACTAGCAGCTAATATAATCGCAGGACATCTACTTTTAACCTTGTTAGGAAACCAAGGACCTAACCTACAAAGATTAATTTTAATCTTACTAATTTCATCTCAAATTTTATTACTCCTATTAGAGACAGCAGTAGCTATTATTCAATCATATGTATTTACAATTCTATCTGTCCTTTATTCAGGAGAAGTAACTTATGACAAATCATCCTTTTCATATTGTACATCAAAGACCTTGACCAGTTGCAAGAGCAATAGGGGCACTTATTTCAACCTATGGTATAGTATATATATTTCATAAGTCCTTTCCTATAATATTATTTCTAGGAAATATAATTCTAATTATTACTATAATCCAATGATGGCGGGATATTTCACGAGAAGGAACATTTCAAGGACACCATACAAATCGAGTAGTTACAGGATTACGTTGAGGGATGGTTCTTTTTATTACTTCCGAAGTACTATTTTTTGTTTCTTTTTTTTGGGCATTTTTTCACAGAAGATTATCACCTACAATAGAAATTGGATCCACATGACCCCCTACAGGAGTAACTCCATTTAATCCATTTCAAACTCCATTATCCAATTCTTTCTGCTGCCGTCCATCACTCGTGAATGCAATCCCAAGATACTTGAATTTCTCCACCTGTCTAAATGAGGCTCCCCTAACATGGAGAGCGCACTCAGCAGGCTGTCTTGAAAAATCCAGAACCTCGGTTTTAGCCACACTGATCTTCATCCCAGCTTCTTTAACCCATGACGTAGCTTCTTTAGCCACTATAGCAGTGGTCACGGGATTTTTTTTCCTTAATCTGGGGCAGGAGTTCTCAAATTTCAAATACTGTGAATTTATATGGCTGTGTCTCTAAGAAAAAAAAATTAAGAAAATGTAAAAATAATTAAAGTGTACTGCAATATTTCAGCCAATGTGCCGTGAGAAATAGAAGTTTTTGAGAATCCCTGCACTAAAATCGACAAATGTTTCGCAACAAAAACTTTTCATTATGCTTTCCCTTCTACTACAGGAAAGTGATTGTATTATTATTAATATTTACTTTTCTTCACTCTCGAAAATGGCAACAGCTGATGATACAGGGTGAGCCAATGAATCGGCAATCTTTGGGAACGCTACTGCAGAAAAAGTAGAGGGCTTGCGTGCTTGGGTCGTCAATGTAGTGAATCTAGAGAGCGTGAAGTTTTAGTACGTTTCATTGCAACTTGAGTGTGTTAAAACAGTTACGGGAGAGAATAACATGTATTGATCTAGCACGTTCGATATGTGCACACTGAACGCACCTAATGACATTACTCAGTGCGAGTGGTGAAAAAAGTGTAGTGTATTTTGTGTTTGTCATGAAAAACAGGAAAGAGCACGAAAGTAGGATCGCGTTTCGTTACCACGGATCGCCACAGTTCACGTCTGACACAGCTTGCTGCACCGATCCGAGCATCCAATTCTTTCTGCTGCCGTCCATCACTCGTGAATGCAATCCCGATATACTTGAATTTCTCCACCTGTTTAAATGAGGTTCCTCTAACATGGAGAGCGCACTGAGCAGGCTGTCTTGAAAGGACCAGAACCTCAGTTAAAGCCACACTGATGTTCATCCCAGCTTCTTCACATTTGGCTACTGCAAACCGGTCTAGTGCATGCTAAAGGTTCGTGCGAGAAGACCCAAGGATGAAAGTTCGTCAGCAAAGAGCAACCTCTCCACCTGGCAGTCGCCCACACAAACACGCTCATCGCCTTGGCTGCCCCTGTCTATCCAGTCCATAAAGATAATGAAGAAGAGGGGTGACAGTACGCACCCTTGGCGGAGTCCAACACCCACGGTGAACGGTCTTGCCTTAATGCCTTTAATCCGGACACACATCTTAGAGCATTTGTACAGAAACATGATATCAACCAGTAATTGCAATCCAACCACTCCATACTCTTGCATCACTTGTCATAAGCTCAGTGCAGTGACGATTTTGTTATTAATCGCAATGTTCATTTTCAAGCAAGCCAAATTACATTGCTCTTCGAATCATCTAATCATCTATTCTGCAGGTTGATGTCGCTTCAATCTTAAGTCAGTTTTTTGTGTTCGGCAGTTCAACTCGAATGCAATCGCAATAGCTCCAATGACATAGTCAGACCTGACTGGCAGATTCGAGTTGCTGAAAACTCTAAATAGCCCTTTCACTCAATATTTTACTTGTTCGGAGATTAAATTTGAATACATTTAACATTATAATCATAGTTGGCTTTTACAGGGAGGATTATCAAGACACGACAAAGAAATGATTATGAAGTGCCAAGTCCTAATGGAATGTCATATTCACATGGAAATAAATACGGGAAAATATCATAGTAATTATAGCTATCACAGCCAAAGATGTTGCTATTGAGAAGTAGCAATAGCCAATCAGATTCAAGCATAAGTTGATCAGTTAGGTTTTTCTGGCTTCTAGTGAAAGTTGAACCATCATACTCTCGATGTTTAAACAAATAAAAGAGAAGTGATATGGAAAAAGTAATTTTAATTTGCTTAACATGTTTCGAAAATCTTCATCAGAGGCTGTCTTGTTAAATATTTGAAGCATTATTTAACAACTTCTTTATCCATGACTTTCCCAAGTTTACAAAGTGTAATTTTTACTTATTTGCTGACGACGGGTCCATCATGACCTGGGCACGAAACCCAGCACATGTCATCACTCGACTACAAAAAGCTTTACATCACTGCGAGAGCTGGTTCACAAAGTGGCGATTAAAGCTGAATGTCAAAAAGTGCAAGGTCATGTTTATCACTCGCAAATGCAAAAACCCTCGAAAGCCTCTCTTCTTATTTGGCAAGCAACTTGAGTGGGTAAAAAGCTACAAATATCTTGGTGTCATGATCGACTCCAAACTAATTTAGAACGACCAAGTCCAATACGCGCTCAATTAAGCAAAGAAAGCGAGGTTCAGTTTGATTGCACTTCTGGGGCGAAACAGCGCTCTTGGTGTGGATAACAAATTCTTGATATACAACGTTGTGATTCGTACTATCTTACTTCATGGAATGCCTGCTTGGGCTTCTATTTGCAAATCTAGGTGGAAGGATCTCTAGACCTTCCAAAATGTTGCTCTACAGTCCATTGCCCAACTTGACAGAAGAGTTGCCAACAACCACTCTATCTATGAGGATCTGGGGATAACCCACATAGGCACCTTTGTCCAGACTCTTATGAAGAACATGCTACCCAAGATGGAGAATCTTGAAAACACCCTGGTTTCTGGTATCCTGGACCACCCACTCGCAGTTAAGGGTCCCCTCAGGTTCGAAGACCCCGCCATGTCCTGGATGTCTGCTTTGATGACGTTAACAAGGCCGTCTTCCCCAACTATTGGATCTTTTAGATCCTGCTGATTTTTGGGGACTCTATTCGTCAATCCACAATCTGACTCGTCCCTTCCCGGGACTCATTCTCTGGAGGACTAAAGAGGTTCATCAGGCTTCTCTCCCAGTTCAATGTACTACCTCTGGTTTACTTTTTGGGCGAGCGTGCAAAGTGAGCCTGGCTCCTGGACCACTCGCGTCTTTCTTTTTCACTACACTGTTCGATTGTCGATTGAAGCTGGGAAGACTGTCCCTCTTATATTGATAGAGATGGTGAACTCTTCTTAAAGCGCCGACCTATTGGGGGGCCCTTCCACTTTATTGCTGGTCTTTGGGTCCAATCAGGTAGTTGATAATTCCGTCTCTCTCAAAGGATGTTTGGCCAATAAGAAGGATACTGTTGCGCCGAAGGTGTCGCATTTCTTTGTTGAGAATCTTGCCTTTGTCGCATCCTTTCCACAGGATCTCCATGCATTCATCTATATGTAGCAAGCGATGTCCGGATTTGATGAGGTGGTAGGCCGACTTCCTGTCTCCATTTCTCTATAACCAATGGTGTTCCTTGAATATTACTTGGAAAGACCTGGCCGATGACCCAACTTAGACAGCCTCACAATCCAGACAGCACAGTTTGTAAACACAGTTTTCTTCGGGATGGGTTTAGAATCCTTCTGGCGTTGTTGGCAGTGCAGGTCTTATCCTTGGAAGAGTCTAGATACACGGTATTTGTACTATCCTGTGTACGAGTTTGTAGCAAAATTATCAGGGACAGTCTTCCCAGATTCAAATTTGTAAAAAGACAGCCTCTAATGATGAAAATTTTCTAAATGCGTTAGGTAAATTAAAATTTCTTGTTCCCATATGACTTCTTGATTCTTCTTTATTTGTTCATCACGTCTAATCTGTTGATAACAGATTTCTTTCTCTATCGGGATGATTTTGTGGCCTGATCATGTGACAGTTGTCTAATTCCTATATTACTGTTTGTTAACCGATACATATGCGCTTCGGGTTCATGCAATCAATAAGAGAATGAATCTGATTGGCCCCTTCTTTCGTTGTGAGAGGTATATACGAGGAGGGGGGGATCCAAAAATAACTGGACTGTTGCTCTGAAAAGTTAATAAGTTTATAACAAATTTCTTTCAGTCTCCATTAGACTTGATGCACCTGTCCAGTCTTCTTACCTACGGTTTGAAGCACATCTGGAACTCTAACAACAATGCCCGCTGCGAAGCTGTTTTTACAGCCTCCATATCATCGAAGCGCTCCCTTTTTGATTTTTTTTTTCATTCTCGGGAATAGAAAAAAGTCATTCGAGGTTAGGTCTGGCGAATGCAGAGGGTGAGCAACGAAAATCCATCCCTTAGAGCCGAAATAGCTAGGCCTGTCTCTTAAGAAATTTCGTCGATCGTGAAACGACGATCCTCGCGAATTTTTCAATGTTTTCGTCGTTTCGAGATGATGGACGCCCAAAACGAGCAGGATATTCAACACATATTTCACCACGTTTAAAGCGTCGAAACCACTCAAAAAGTTGTGAATGGTCCATAGCATCTTTCTTGAATGCCTGTTGAAGCATTTGGTCAGCTTCCGTTGCTGATATTTCAAGCAGGAAGCAAAATTTCAAACACACTTTGTTCCTTTAAATCTGCCATAACGATTTCGCAGATGGTAAACGAGAACAGTTGAGAATAACAGTACAACGATCAAGCAGTAGCTTGGGCAACCAATTTGCGAAGGTCTCTACTAGAGCCACCTATGGCAGAATTCTCTTTTATACCTAGAAACGGCCGTGCACTTTCAATCCAGTGATTTTTGGGTCTCACTGGTATAATGCAGTCTTCAGGTAGATTTTAGTTAATATTCTTATTAGATTATTTTATATCGCTTTTTCATTTTTTTTTCGTTATCAAGTGATGGAAATCTTCGTTCATCCTTTCCAACTCGCTAATTAAGATTCATCCTAAGTTCTCCATTGTAAATATACAATCGTGTCTGCTTAATGTCTTCTTGGACAGTGTTTGCGTATGTCTGCATTTTAGTTAAGTGGGTTAATAGAACATGTTTCCGTGTTTATTAGCAGGGGTTTATTAAGGGACCTAATAGACCCCTGCTAATAGACAGGGCTAGATTTGGTACAGGGGATGCATTTGTTTAGGTAGTACACTTCAATACTCAATATGCTGCATTTTTTGGCTGTAGGATCTGCAATTTGCATAAGATCCTATTGGATGCGACGTAGAGCAGGAATTAAGCAGGACATCTCGATAAACTAGACAGCAATGTTAATGTCTTTGTCATAATAGAAAGAAGAACTACGTTCTTTACAATTTATTACTAGATCAGTTTAATTTTTAGATAATTTTAGAATTGTAAAATGACCTTAAAATTATTTAATGTATTTAAAATTGTAAATTTTGGTTCTTTCATTTTAGTTTTTTGTTCTAGTTTTTTTTTATTTTATTTTTTATTTAATTTTTTTTTGTTTAAATAATCTCTTGTTGCTCATCATCCATAGCAACGTTAAAATAGATCCACGTGATCATTGTTTGAGAAATCCCGATTAGGGCATTGCCATGGATACTGAAACAACTGCGTAAGTTCTTGAACGATCACTTGGATCTATGTGCTCTTTTATGAACGAGCAGTACGATACAAGGGGGGAGCAGAAATGTGAAAGACAATATAAATGAAACGTCTGCAAAAAAAAAATTACAATATCAGCGATGAGATGCTAACAGGGCAATCGGGACTGAGTCTGAGACTGCAACGTCGGGAATGAATGGGCCTAAATCAGATCGAAGGGGGAGAGATAGGCAGCGGGACTTCGACGTAGGACAGTGACGAGCGCTGACTGTGTGATATACGAGGGTAGCCCAGAAAGTAATGCACCATAATTTTTTTTTCAACAATTATTTATTGAACACAATGAAACTTGTACACACGAAAGAGCTACAAGGGCGTGTAAGCCCTGTCGGTACCAGTCCTTGTTCTGTTCATGCAGCCATGGCAAATCTCCGTCGAACCACTTTCTTGTGCCAGTGACTAACTGCATTTCTGTCGACTGCTGATGCTCCATTAACTGCAGATAAACGTTTGTGAATGTTTCCAACCGTTTCTTGCTCCGCAGGAAGAAATTCAATGACAACATGCTGTTTATAACGTACATTAATTACAGAAGCCATGTTGTTCCATTGCTGCACGTACGCTATTTGTCAGAAGAAATGGAAACTTTTGCGCCCGCACTCAGAAAACTTCAAATAATGCATATCTCAAGTTTCGCATTCGTACCATTGTTGGGGACGGAGAAAAAAATTGTGGTGCATTTCTTTCTAGGCTACCCTCGTAGAATACGCTACCAGAAAGTGCATACTCAAGAAAGGAGGTTGAGCAATGATCGACAGGCATCATCCTTGCTACAAAATAGTGGAATTGATCTACACTTAAAATCCTGCATCTCAACAGATAAGAATATGAATGTGAGTAGACAATCGAAATGCACATCAATCGCGAACTGGTGCCAGTAATTAATCTGAGAATATGTGCGAGAATAAGTTTAAGAATAAAAAGGCCTATATAGAAATCTGCTTATTCTCCTTGTAAGACTGAATTGCAATAAAAAAACAAACTGCATTGGCAGTTGCAGGCTAGTGGCTAGAGTGATTCGCTGAATTTGAGCTATCATGTTTATCATTCAAACAAGGTCATCTGCTGCCTTATAATAGGTTGATTGAAATGCCAAATCTATCCGCCAGATGGCATCTACTACAGTTTATGAAATTTGTTCTAGTTTATTTACAAAAGTGTAATGAAGATGAAAGTTAAAGACTTGTAAGAAAAGCTTCAGTTAATAGGAGCGAAAACTGACGGAAATAAACAAGTATTGACTAACAGTGGGCAAATTTTATAATGAATTACGATTTACAAAAGTGTCGATGTAAATATTGGGCTAGGCTATTACATCTCATTTAACATCACTGAATTTTTCGATCTGTAGGAAATCCATGAAACTTGAGATTTTGGTTTTTGACATTGTTGTTCGAACATTGTGGAACTGAAGAAGTTACATGTATGTTCTTATACAGTATTTTTAACATTGCCGAGATTTTCTCATTTCGACCATAGCGTCATAGCCTCAGATTCATAAAGCGTAAGCGCTGCCATAGATGGATTGGAAAAGTGTGTGTGTGTGTGCGTGTGTGTGTGTGTAAGTGTGTGTATAGGTTTGTGTGTGGGGGGGGAGGGGTGAGTGCGTGCGTGCGTGCGTGCTGTAACGATTTAATGGATATAAAGAGGTAAAGAACCAGTTCTGACATTTCTATACACCAATATCCTCGATGGACAGGGGTAGCTTTTCTACGAGCGACGAACACAACAACAATGAGAAGTAAAGATTCCGTCATCAATAGACGTACGAAGAAATGATAGGGTATAAAAAATAAATATTCGAACTACTATTTATCTTGGGTTTTCTGTCATTTTATCTTTTTTTGTTTCTAAGACTGTCTTGTTCACCGTCTTTCCAAGGTACGTAATCTATTAATATATAAACAAAACACAACATATTTGAATAAATGACTTCCCGAGAACGCAAGATTCTAACAAAAAAATACAACCGTGGCTTTATTTTTAGAAAATTTTTCTTTAAGTCTCAATTACAACAGTAATTTTATAATAAATAACGTTCTTTGGCCTTTTTAGTCTTCAAGTATAGCAATTGTTTGCCGAGCACGGTGTTAGAAAACTAAAAGAAAAATTTAAAACTAATAATCAAATATCAAATGTATATTAAAGCTTGAACTACAACACAACAACAAATTATTAAAGGAATTCTGGTTCGTCAAAGTTCTATATCGAACATCTTCGTATTTGGATATTTTTTAACATCTAGTAAACTTCAACGTTTTAAGTAAGTAAGTCTCCTTTTTT
>JAHWFO010011831.1:430537-455428 GCA_023313115.1 Rhysida immarginata | reverse complement strand
GTAAGTTTGGGAAGGTAAAATCTAAAGACTATGCTAATAATAATTGTGGGAAGGGTAGGGGTTGCTCCAAATCAATTTAAACGAACCTAGAGGTTTTGAAGATATTAGTAAAAGGAATAACTTACGGCACCAATCTTTCATCATTTGAAATTGTTGTGATCTTTTTTTCTTTCGAATGCGTCCAGTCATCAAGGGAATTTTGTTTCATGTCTTGACAAAGGTTCTTCTTGCATCAAAAGAACATTTCTGATAGATTTCTATAGATTCCGGATAAAAGGGATTCTAAATAGAGAGAATAGAAACAAAATATCAACAAGAGTCTTTTACGGCCTTTATGGCCCACATACCATTCTCAGTACCGGACAGGCTTCCTCATTATTCTTTATTCTCGTTCCAAGCGTAGCATATTTTCGCTCCATCGTTTTCTAATGTCCGTTAAACGTTTCAAGAATCTTTTCGGGATATTCATCGTCTTTGATCGAGAACTGAAACTTTATCTTGTTTCTTGATGAGCATTAAACTCTTATGACTCTTTGTCATATAAGCTTCGTTCTAAATCGTCAGTATCACGATGGACTCCGTCCGCTCTGCCGCCGACTAGTTTTTTCTCTACCTCTTCAAAAAAATTTTTCTTAATCTCTTTTTTTTGTCGTTATCCGAACACAGAACTCTGATAACGCGACGATTATCGCTAATAGGTCATCCATTCTTGCTTCACTATTATTTTAACCGCTCAATTGGAAACTATATTATTAGCGTTACTTTATTGTTAGGAGAGGGGCGACAAGTGAATGACGTAGCCTTGAACAACCTTATGTTAGTTGCATCAACGGTTTGTGATGCGAGAAGAGTAGGAGGAGGGAGACTCATAACGACCAATCCTTTGGCACGTTACAGTGCGTGCGTGCATGTGTGCAGTAATCTTGACAACCGTGAATTAGTCCATTGTATCATGTGTGTATCCCCTTTCCCTTATTGTGTTATTGATTGTATTTGCATAAATATCAATGTGTTTGTTTGTCTGTCCGTCCATGTCTGTGCTTTTCTGTTTGTTAATCGTCACACTTAGCTTCCCCTTTTATATTGGTCCGGCCCGCTAGCAACATTTTGGCGACGTTCGTGCGTGCATTTGCATAAACAAGTCAGATAATCATAATAATATGCTCATTCAGTGTATATAGCAAACTTCATTAAGAGAGAAGTTCAAATAAGTATTATTTATAATGAAATAGATTTTTAAAATGCCTTTATAAGACAACAGTGAAAGTCAAACTAGTTAGGGTGGGGGTTAGAGTGGACCAAGTGGTCTGTGTGATATTTCGATATGTCAAGTACTGAAACTTGATATGCAGATTCTTCCAGGCAAAAATCTGAGGGCTGTTTTTTAATTAAGGTCTGTCTTGTAATAAAAACAAAACAATACAATCAAACCTCGCTATAAGGATATCCTCGGGAGCAGAATAAAATTTCTTTATAAACTGAGTATCCTTTTATCCGGAGGATTTTCGTTTTAAAAAAGCTGCAGTACATAATATAAATTGATTTGAACAGTGTCTAACACATGTACAAAACGATCAGACAGAGATAAGGTTTTACAATTTTCAGAGAACATGTCACACTAAAGCTACCTAAATGCTATTTGTGTTAAAAAATTAAAAGCAAATCAATAACAGGGAAAAAAAATTGCACCATTCAAAAACCGGTCACTTAATTTTGCAAAAAAGCTGGGAGTCTTCACAGAAGGACAAATTCCAAATGACTGTGACGGGACGTGCACAATTTTAAATTGAGATAGATATGTGTAGATATGTTCACAATTTTTAAACAACAATCAATCAAAAAAATAGCACAAATATCAATTTCAAATAATATGTCAAAATAATAAGAAAAATGGAACACTAGAAATAGAATTTATCAAATACCAGGAAGATATCTACACAGGTCAAAATAAACAACAATTAGAAATAAGATTAAAAGAACATGAAAGAGCACTTCGCCACAAAGGCAAAATCATTGTATCAAAGTAAACCACACAACAGATTGGAATAACACAAAAATCATTAGAAAAGAAGAAAATTATAAAATACATTAATTAAAGAAACAATAAATATCATTACAAATAACAAAAATTTAGCCAAGCCATCAATAGAGATAAACAATAAATGGATACTACTTTTAAACAACAGTCACCCTAGTTTACAATAGCCAACATTCATAACCAACACTTACAACCAACTTAGCTTCATCACCTTTATATCAATTGTTAAATTCTTATTTCAACTGTTTTCACCATTCAAAAATGTTTAATCCAACTGATGATGAGAAATATTCTCGAAAACGTTTTTTTATATAAATTTTATCCCAAATATTTGGATCACTCTCTTCAAAATTTCATCTGTATTTATAAACCAACACTTCCTTCAAGATTATCGTTTTCCCCTATCAACATTATCTGCACAAGACTTCATCTACATCCTCAATAGACTGGGTTTATTTATACTATCAACAACATCTTCAATAGACTACATCCTTTGAGTTTTGTTTTCCATCTCACATGTTTCTTCATCGTTTTTCAAGATTGGTGACTTTATTATTTATTTTTTTGTTTTTATTAATTTACGATTTTCCCCATTAAAAGGAGACTGAAGACATTTAAATTTAAATTAATCATTTAAACTCCTTTGATCAATAATAATTAGTACACAAAGAGAGATAACTAAACATACTGGAGATCATACCTGATACCAGAGAGCAGATTACAAGGGGGTATAGGCATCAATTTGGATAATTGATTTAGGGTTGGGCGTAATTGATTAATAAGTTGTTTTTTTTGTCATTATTTTTTTACTTTTTTGGGATTCATGTTATTTATGATACCTTATCAAATAAAAAACGGTAGGGAGGAGCAAACTACCACTATACGATCTATAAGTAAAAATATTGCGGCACAGTTAAAATATAAATGTAAAATAATTAAAAATAATTATATAAGGTAATGTGATAAGTTTAGCAGACGGTATAACTGATTTAGAATAAATATTAACTAGTGGAGCTAAGGGAATAGTTAAGTTTAAAGTGTGTTGTGTAAAGTTCCTATCTTTAGATAAGGGATCTTAGCTTATGGGTGAATAAGGACATAACGACGACGTCATAATTGGTGCAGTGAAGTAAGCGCAATTAGACTAGCGGTATTGGAAGGAAGCGTAGTTAGTATCAAGCGGCGAGTGTTAATATTTAAAACGCGTTGCAGTAGTTCCTTAAAGTATAGGGGAATCTTAGAGTAAAGGTAAAGAAGGAACTCAGAACGAGGTCACAAGACAGTAACAATTGAACAGTGAAGTGTATGAAGCCTGCATATCACTTGTATTATACTCAGAGTATACATTTTACACAAAATGTCTGCCAATCACCAGAAACAATGTGTCCGCTAATGACATCCCAGCACGTTAATTATTTTATCCATTTAACTGAGTTCAACACAAAAATTTTAGCTTAGAAATTTATCCATATACTGTAAGGATTATCCTTTTATCCTTTATTCTTTTAGGCGGAGTTATAATGCATTGAAATCAATTTTAAAAAATGGGACTGTACACTTTGTATCCTTATAAGCGGATCATCCTTTTTATCAGGGATCCTTATGTCGGGGCTCAACTGTATATTTTTTGAAAATTTTTTTCTTTACCAGATTCTATATACCTTTAGCTATTTTTCCACAGTTTCCAAATTCATTTAAGCATTGGCATATCGCTCTATGAACTTCTGCATGATCACTTCATAGAAGTCGCTGCCGATGAAGAGAGGCATGCAGTTTTTACTTGTTCATAGTCGCTGAAATGCAGGCTCTCGAAGAACTCCTTTAGATCTCAGAACAGATGGTAGCTACTATTTTCTAAGGCAGGTGATCAAGTTGTTCCCAACTAAGCAGATCTTTTGTTTGGGAACAATTTGAGTCCGGACCTTGCGTCCAGTGGTTACCACCTGTACTGGAAACTAAAGAAGTTCATTCTCAGCCTGCATTTCAGCGATGATGAACAAGTGAAAACTGCGTGACACTCTTCACCGGTGGAAGTATATTGCGCGCTATGACAAATGCTTAAATAAACTTGGAACGTACAACCTGTGACAATAAAGTTCGGTGAATGATGGCATATTGAGATTGGATTGCTCGCTTACATTTAACAGCAATTACTATCCTTCAAAGTAATCCCCGTCGATGGTAATGCACTTCTGGGAACGCCTGTACAAGTCCGGGAAACTCCTGGCGTAGTCGTTTTTAGGAAAAGCTTTCAGTTGGATCGTAACATTACGTTGGATGTCTGGCCACTTCATGGAGCTTCTTCTACGGAGTTCTGGCCTCCTCGGAACCATTTAAACCACTCATAAACACACATCAAAGTAATGGCACTTTTTTTGTAAACTGTTGTCATCATTTCATGAGTCTCTTTCGTTCGCTGATCCATTTTGGGTTTCGACCGCGCGTACTACGCCTTTCTCTCTTCAATGTCTGTTTAAACACAATAACCACTCGCAGCGCTGATTCTCTCAAATTTGTTTAAACATGCACTCTCAAGAGCGTTAAAAATTTAGCCTCATTCACCGAACTTTCTTGTCACAGGTTGTATATGGAAAAATAGTTAAAGGTACATAGAATCTGTTACAAAAAAAACTTTTAGGGTGGACCAAAAAAAACTTGCCTCTGAAATTTTTTAAGTCCAATGGAAACGGTCCAGAAAGAGGGTGAGCGGTGAGCGATTCTGGAAAGAATAATGTTACTATTAGATCATTCAATATAAGAGACAATGATCAAAAAAGTGTACAATTTGAGTATTAAGTAAGATTATGTTCACCTTGTCTAGAAGTCGACTCGTTACATTTAACTTTATTTAATGATAGTGTTCTTCTTTCCAGAATCACTTACTCATTTGTGGAACATTTCATTGGATTTAGAAATTTTCAGTGGCGAGTTTTTTTTCTTGGTCCACTCCGTATATAGTTTTGTTTTTATCACAAAACTGACCTTACTTAAAAAAGATCGCTCGTATTATACTAAGGTTCTCTGCTTCTGAGAAGTCAACCAGTCTTATATAGTTAGCTGCTGTTCAGAGGGGGAAGCAAAATAAATAGAATTTAATGGGTGGTACTTTAAAAGAAAGAACCCCAAAACTTAAGAGTAAACGTGGCTTGTTAAAAAAAGTCCTTTATTTTGGTTTAAAAATTGCGATATTTATTTGTCAAATACATAAATTCTGTACAAAAGAATGGTCTATACAATTGAGGAATAGGCATTGCGATATCAATTGCAAAAGAAAATATTTTTCGGAATAAAATAAAGAAATATTTAAATGTACTTTAAATACAGCAAAACACTGTAACGAGAAATATTAATCGCTAGGTTGAGCGAATTGAGACTAAATATTAAAAAAAATTGAGACCGACCAATTTTTTATAAAGAATAAGGAAAAGAAATTTCCAAATTCCATTTTAATGTCTAAAGAAATCATAATTAGTTATTAATGGGAAATAAGAATTAAAATGTGCAGCATGGCGTCCCTTATGCGCGTTATTGTTGAAATTTCATTATTATCTTATGGGTAAACCCCAATGACGTATAATAAAGATAGACTCCGAATTCTATTGTTAACAGCGGCAAAAAGTGAAGCAAATTGAGCCATGATAGTTCTGGGCAGGAGTGAGCCGTGGAGTAATTAGCTGTCTGGCTGCTTTGTTTTTGAAGACTTTGGGCCTGAGGAATAATAATTTCAAAACCATTCCTCAAAGTTAAATTGCGTACTACTTTACAAACAGACAAGAAAAAGGATCAGGAATCATTTTTCCACAAAAATAAACCAAAAGTACGTAACTAAAATGAAAATACGTAACTGAAAGACAATCGAAACGAAACTGAAATTGAGACCATGATCGAAAAATTGTTTATAAAATATAATAAAATACTCCAAATACAAACTAAACGAAAAGATAAACTTATCACTCCGTGATCGGCGTGTAAAAGAATTAATCATCAGCTACTCTCGTGTTTAGCTATGTGTTTTGCATCATCTTCACTCACTTTCGGCCATGATAGTTCTGGGCATGGAGCTTCCCAATTTGCTTCAAGTTGCAACAATAGGATTCGGAGTCTATCTTTAATATACGTCATTGGTAAACCCGCAAAACAATGCTGCTCGGTAGTGAATCATGGCTGCCGCTTGAAAGTGAGAAATTCAATAAGAAACTAAACATCGAACGGCAGGGTAGGAGTAATTTGCAAAGCATTGGAATGGAAATGAAAAATGGAAGTTAAACGTTATGCTACAGGCTAGTTAGGACGTGGAAGACCAGAAGGAGCTGTTGGAACTGGAGCCGATGTTATGGCTCCAAAGGAGCACCCTTAGTTCTTAAAGCAGGCAGGGTGCCCAGGCGCGCATGCTGTAGGAGTACGGGCAGCCCTCAAGGTCCTCACCTCCTATTCAAACGCCTCAAAAAGTGGCCCGTCCGCCCACCAGTGGGTCATCGATGTCGAGGGGAAAGGTGAAGAGGTACGAGATGGTATTCGTATCCCCTTTGATGATCTAACAGAGACACTGAGATGATTAATAGCGTCTCCGGAACGTAGCTGGGCCAAGCCTATGCCATTCAAAATGAAGGAAGGACCTGAGATGGATGGCGCCCTTCCTTCAGATGGCTGAGGCTGGCTGATGAACACCAGCAGATCGCTGCTGATGGACCAGCCAAAGCTCTCTGTTCATAAAGGCGATGGAAGTGGCTAGGTCTAGCTTGTACGCAGCACCGGTGAAGCAGTCCATCAGAAATCGCACTGACTGGTAGGTAAAGTCAGTCAGAAAATAGTTACGAGAGAGACGATTCCAAATGTACTGAGCAAACGAGCACTCGTAGAAAACATGAGGAACTGTCTCAAGCAACCCCAGTTTTGTAAATTGCAAAATACAACTATATCTACAAAATTTGCTTTTGCATGGATGAGCTGCCCCTGTATCATTCGATCAAACATGAAGAGAAAAAAGTGAAAATAAGGTTCTTTTATATTTTCTAAATACTATATTCGAGAAAATTTTTTCTTGATTTAAAATGCAGAGGTAGGGGGGGGGGTAAAAATAGATGAACTCCGGGCTTCCACTACTTTCCTATACCTGCCTCGGGAGAATTAATTTCTTGTTACGAAATAACTCGGGTGATGTATTTTATTATGAGTACTTTGTAACTATGTAATTTTATTTTTATATCGGTAGAAGGGTGGATCATAATACTGTTCCTATTGATTAAATAGGTGGTGGCCTTACAGTATAACATAGGTACATCAGGAGTTCCAACTAGTTTCCTCATTTACTCCCGGCTTTGTCAAGGAATATATAATTACAACAAGAGGCATGCAAGCCTTTATATACAGAACAGTGGTACAAATTATGCATATACATGAACCAATAGGATACAAAAGAATTAAAGAAGAAATAATGGCCAACAGGGTAAATAGAAAAAGCACAGAATTTTAAAATATAATGCCCAATAGAATAAAAAGGGTGTAAACAATAATTTTTATAAATTATACAAAAAGAAAATATACAAAAGGGATGGTGCGCGTTTGCGCGAACCGAAAGAGAACTTATTCGGTTTTCTGTGGACAAAAAAATTTACAGAAAAATAAACAGGTAAGAAATAATAGGATTTATTTTTAATAGGATTTATTTTAATAGGATTTATCAGATTCCACCAATTCACAACGATCTTCTTCAGAGCTCCAAAACATAATTTCATCATCCTAAAAGATATTTTGTGTGCTCATCAGCTCCTGCTTCTTGCCCTAGTTACTGAGTTACCTCCCCGAATTCCAGCACTACCTCGAGCAAGTCAGCTGCCGCCTTTTTAGAGATAATCTGGTAAAAATCTGTCGTAGTCTGTTGTTCTCTTTGTTATCTCTCCTTTCTAGAGCTGAAACCGCCTCTTCTCCTTCCATTACTTGTCCTTCACTTCATGTACTATTCTGTAGTAATGAAATGTAAAGAAAGGTCTTTGAATAGCAAATGCCCGTGTTTCAAATTATGCTGAATAGCTCTTGCATAAAAAGAGTCTTATATGTGATCCTGGGAATTAAATTTGAATGTGTTGGATGGATAAATGGCATTAGGTCAAGACCGTTAACCGTGGGTGTTGGACTCCGCCAAGGGTGCATACTGTCACCCCTCTTGTTCATTATCTTTATGGACTGGATTGACAGGGGCAGCCGAGGCGATAAGCGTGTTTGTGTGGGTGACTGCCTGTTGGAGAGGTTGCTCTTTGCTGAAGACCTTGTCCTCGCTGGGTCTTCTCGCACGAATCTTCAGCATGCACTAGACCGGTTTGCAGTAGCCAAATGTGAAGAAGCTGGGATGAAGATTAGTGTGGCTAAAACTGAGATTCTGGTCCTTTCAAGACAGCCTGCTCAGTGCGCCCTCCATGTTAGGGGAGCCTCATCGAGACAGGTGGAGAAATTCAAGTATCTCGGGATTGCATTCACGAGTGATGGACGGCAGGAGAAAGAATTGGATGCTCGGATCGGAGCGGCAAGCTGTGTCAGACGTGAACTGTGGCGATCCGTGGTAACGAAACGCGATCTGGGTAAAAAGCCAAGCTCTCCGTCTTCGAATGTATCTTTGTCCCCATTCTCACAAATGGTCATGAGGCTTGGGTAATGACCGAAAGAGTGCGATCGCGTGTACAAGCGGCCGAAATGAGATTTTCCAGAGTTGTGGCAGTTGTTACCCTACTAGATAGAGTGTACGGCAGCAAAATAAGGGAGTCTTTAGGTGTTGAGCTGCTACTTCGCCAAATCGAGAGATCTCAGTTGCGCTGGTATGGCCACGTGATACGGATGCTGCAAACTGGTCTTTCTAGGCAGTTGTTATTTTCCAAGCTGGTGGGTAAGAGACCAAGGGGTCGGCCTAGAACCAGATGGCTAGACTACATGGAGAATCTGGTTTCGAGTCGCATGGATATTACCTGGGAGGACATGCGCTTGATGGAGGAAAATCGTGATCGCTGGAGATCCTCCATAGGACTGCGGCCCCCACGACCCTAATGGATAAGTGGGTTTGAAAAGTAAGTAACTATGTGTTGGATGGAATGGCGTGGAGTTCACTTTCCCTTCTTTTTGATGTTCACAGCATCCAGAACTGGTTTTCTCACAAAGCTCGTCTCATTGTTTAAGATCATGTCAGTATTTTCTTGTTATCACGTTCGAATTTCAAAACTGTCATGATCACTTGTATGAGACCAATTCCCGGGATCGCATATAAGACTCTTCATGTATAAAATCTATTCAGCAAAATTACTTCATTTTGTTTTATTTTAATCAATCTTTGTATATACATGCTATCTTATATCAGAAAAGATCTTAATACTGTACTTACTACTAATGAAGTGAGTGGTGGCTTTGCAGTAAAAAAGATGGACAACAGGATTATCAACTAGTCGCCATTTGTTGAAAAAGCCGGAAATAAATGGCAAAACTAGTCGATAATCCTGTTGTTCATCTTTTATACTGCAAAGCCACCACTCACATCGTTACATGTTATCTTATTTGTTATAAAACTTGTAAATTACTCTGTAAGCCCACCAAATGGCGAGAACATCTCTTCTAATTGGTGGGCATTTGCCATATATTCGTTACTGGGCACTGAGTTGGTTGTAGTCGTTCCCTATCCTGATGACAAAATGTACTTCAACACGTGTAGGTTTCCTTTATTAAACTGTGACGAATGTTATGTTAGACGAATTCAAATGCAAATTCATTCATTTGAATTCGTTTTGAACTTGACTTTATGGCAGCTCCTGTCAATTTTATTACTTTTGTAAATGTCTTATATTCAATTTTATTATGCGTTTTGTTTTTCTCTTGTTTACATTTTAATGCATTTAGTCTTAAAATATAATTAAGCCTATCTCTCATTGTTCCGACCTGCCAAGTTTCAGAGCGTCACTTGTTTCGTGTGCAAAAATGGAGAAAAATGGAAGTTCAGAAAGCGTGTTGCTAGGCAATAACGAAAATTTATTAGGCATGGCTTGCTTTGTTTTTAAACACGAAAGTTTCTCACGAACGAACTTTTGTTAT
This sequence comes from Rhysida immarginata, assembly GCA_023313115.1. NCBI lineage: Eukaryota > Metazoa > Arthropoda > Chilopoda > Scolopendromorpha > Scolopendridae > Rhysida > Rhysida immarginata. The sequence goes on along the minus strand of JAHWFO010011831.1, from coordinate 445,323 downwards.
CCTTGACAGTTGAGCATACAGATAACTGACAATTGAATTTATGTTTCGTATAAAAAAACTAAAATGAGCTCACTCCAATCGAAAATAGAGAGAGTCTGTAAAACTTTGATTGAACAGTTTTATTTGCACGCTTAATCTTAAGTCTGGGAAAGCTTCTTGTTTAGCATAGTTCATTATCATAAAGTTTGAGTCCTTGCATTCTAATATTTAAGCTACATCATATCATTCTCATATAGTTATCAACATAACACTCTGAATTTACCAATTTGAATCTGCAATTAAATAAAGTATTACATTTATTTTATTTTAGTGGAATGTTCATTTCCTTCCTACACAATTAACTGTATTACTTAAAATACGATATGAAAGATTGTTTTAGAGTTGATCATAAAGAGACATCAGTATTGAATTAAAATCTTAGTCATACGAGGAGATGTATAAGAATTAATATTGAAAAGTTTATTGCAGGCACAACACACAAAAAGAAATCTTTAAGTCTAATACAAAGAAGGGGAAATATAATTTTTGCTCATTACCTGGGAAGAATAAGTAATTTTTGCTCATTACTTCAGGGAATGGAAGATTAATACAGAAGGGTATTTTTGACCAAGCATCTGTTGCATAGAAATCATGTAACTGCTATTTGATCTGATTTTCAATGATTGTTCTCTACTATTGTTGAGGGGGTTTTGGAGGTATCATTAAACTCATTAAGCTCATTGGTGCATAGTACAAGCAACATCACAAATACACAAAAAAAATTGGTATTTTAAGATCTATTATTACATTTCATATTCAGCAGATTAGACCAAGATACAACTACTGTCTATAGTAATTTAAAATTACTTTTGAATTATGTTTTCCAGAGTTTCGATGCAATAGATCGACAAGTGAATCGGGCAACACTAAATGTGTTATGACCAGCCATCGAGGAACCATGAATTGAGAGAAGAGCCTCGGAGCAACCAGCATAAACGTTAAGTGCAAACAATTGAATATAAGGACCTACAAGTGGTGCTATAATTCGATACTACTCAGATGCAGCCGAAGATGATGTGCGATAAAAGCAGCAGAAGACATAATGAACGTTGTTGCTCTGGTTACTGTTGGCCATTACAAAGTGATCCATACAAGTGCTGATTGAATTTTTCGAAATTGTTACACAAAACAATGGGACTAAGCAAGAACATCGTTCCACCAGCTGACAAGATACACTAACAGCAGCCAAACTAGTGATTATATTTACAATGACTGATGTTGTTGAAAGTATGTCTTACAAGTTAATGGAGTTAGTCCTTAAGAAACTAGTGACAAATATTGAAAAAAAACTGGATGAAGAAACTTGAAAATGACTGCCTAAGAACAAAACAGTTACGACCAACAAAATTAATTGAATGAAAACTACTGAAGTTGTATGATTTAACTGTCAATCATGACTTGAAAGATGCAGCTAATTTTAGCTAAACCTATCTTATGCCATTTGAAAGCGTGGAGATCATTGAAGGCAGAGTGTACAGGGTTTTGGGTAACAAAGGCAGACAACTACAAGGACATTGTAAAAAAATAATTGCAGACTATCAGGCTTTTGGTGCTCGAATGTCATTCGAGATCCACTTTCTACATAATCACCTTGACTTTTTCCCTGAGAATTGGGATCTATTAGCGATGAACATTGTGAACTTTTTCACCAAGACCTTTCCTTCAGTGGCAAGTACACGCCTTTAATGATGGGGGACATGAGGGAACTGGGTCATATATAAGGCTGCGTGCGAGTCAAATAATTTCAAAAAAACTTTGATTTGAACACTTCGAACATGCTATCAAATCTACATTTAAACAATTCGAAATGAATTGATTTGTTTCTCGAATCATTCGAGCCTTTATCGAATTCATTTGAAGTTTGGTTGTTGTAACAAATTGTTTGATTCATTCAGTTAATATGTATATAACAGCTTTTGAATACCTTATTTGAAAAATATACGACTGGCCTTTGAATGTTCCTATCTAAACCATTTAAACATACCTTAGTTTTCTTCACTTTTTTCAACATATTTTTTGTAATGTTTCCGTATGAAAGACCTAGATGATGAATTAGGTTCCATTTCTAGCACTATTGTTATAACGTTAAAGTTAACGCTGCAGTCGTACGCGTACAAGTGTTTCTGAAATATTTGGATTTCAATTAGGTATTTTAACCAATTCAAACTGCATTTACAATGTCCCCAAAGATTTCTAATGTATTAGTACACCATAAACACCGAAATGAGCTATTATTTGCGAGTGTTTACACGCTTACTTTCGGACGTTTTCGAAGGTTTCGAATGGTATCGTTCGGATAAAACCAATTTGAGCTTACAGGAGTGATCACCTTCCTTGAAACGAATTAATCGAATTTGATTTCAATTCAAGTGTTTTTGAATTTTTTCCGAATCTATTTAGAATTATAGTTGTTTCATTTGAAGCAGAATTTGTGATTTTCAAATGAATTCGTCTGCACTCTTATTCGACTCAATTTAACACTCGTAGGCAGACTTGGTCATATAAGTGAAGATCTCAATATCTCATTTCCCAGCTCTACGCTCCAGTGAATAGTTAGGAGCGAGTGTACCAGTGATGTTTTAAACTCTAATTTGCCACATATATGCATTTTGTATATTTTGCGATTCGGTACATTTAATTTAATTCATAAGATCTAGACTGAACATTCCTGAAAATATGATCTATTTGGACATTCACTAGCTCATGATACAGTAACTTGATGTGCTAGGTAATAAAGGAACACATTTCTACAATCAGTGGAATGTAGTCTATAAGGTAGACATATTGGCATTTCTATTATAGAAAACAATTTTTTTTTGTTGCAAAGTTTAGTTTAAGGTTGCACATAAACAACAAACAGAAATGTAACTACCCTAACTTCGTTAAAATTATTTTCTGAAACATACTAAAATTTTTTTCATCTTATATAATTATATAAATTCATTCAGCATTCAAACACTTCAATTCTATACAACGTCACTAGAAAATTCCACTTTGATTTAACTTATATATTACAAAAAGAAACAAAAATTACAACTTTAGTTGCAAGTTTTTACTATTTCTTTTATGAGGTTAAAGCTAAATTTTTTTTACTGTATGTTTAGTGTAAAAAATGAAGGAAGTGCCAGTCATTATGAAGGTTGCATTATCATTTTATATACTTGGTAGTTTACTATTATAAATGAAAATATGAAAGAAAATTCGATAGCCTGGGCGAACCAGGTACTTTTATCTAATGAGCTCGAATGGATAGGTAGATGTTGAGGTTTCCATGCCATTTGGACGTAATTGGTTAGAGTAGTATGTTAGTACAATTAGTGAAAGTCCTTCGTTCGAGCCCATGCTGTGGATTATTTTCTTATTTTCATTTATAATTGAAAATATCTGAGATTCGGCATCTGAGGGTGTGTTGTGATATCTAGTAGCATCAGTCGACAAACTGTACTTGTTGTGCATTTTCATCAAACGAGTATTCAAGCTTTGTTCCGAGATTCAAGGTTTCTTCTAAATTTTATAGTGTCTGATCTGTATGTATAAAATATAACGCTAGAAAGGTTTTAGTTCATTGGCTCAGTTTGAAAATTTTTTTCTTGAATTTGATGCTAGTTTATTTAGGCTTTTCCTTTCATTTTGCTGTCTCCATTCTCTTGGGTGTTCAATGAAATTTATACGTTGGTTTAGCAACTCCTTCTTTATTAGGAACTATAGCTAAATCTCCTTATAAGAATGTATGCTTGATCTGCACGTTTGTATCTTGTCTGCCTTTTCCATGATAACATAAAAACTGATTAACTTTTTCAACTTCTGTTATCAGAAATATGACCATCGAAGTTTTAGCTCAGCTGTATCGATTTTTCAGGGTTTTTCATGGACCCTTCAAGCCTGTTGGACATGCTCTAATAGTGACTTGTTAGGAAAACAAAATAATGGCTGTCTTATTGTGACATTTCATATCAGTGAGTGTCACATGGGTCCGATGGAGAACGTGTAGGGGTTTGTCTGATTCTTAGTTATAAAACTATGGGTAGTTTTTGTTTTATACTTTTGTAAGAATTGCTTCTCTCCTTATATCTCTTGACTGTTGTTTAATTGTGTGTTAATATTTATTTTATTATTCAGAAATAATATATTTTAAGATGTTTGATTTTGTTTATTTTTAAAAGGCTGAGGTTATTCTTAAGTAATTGTTGGCGATTGCTGTATGCGCGACGCAATAGGAATCGCCATTGTTACCGAGAAAACATTGTTTCTGGGATCTTTTCCGAGAAGCTGTGCGATCTCGGGTTTTTTTTTGTATTGTTGGGTTTTCTTACACTTTTTTAAGTGCAGATAATTTATTTTTTTTTGGCTGTGAGCAACCACTGCGAATGGACTTAAAAGAAAAAAGGGCACAAAAAATGGTGGGAACGCCGGAAAGTTCGAGAGATGTTTTGTTAGTTTATTGTCAGTGGGCGATTGCAAATTAATTCGATTATCATAATGTAATGAAGTACAGTACCCAACTTTAATTGAAAAGAAAAGTAATCCAGGTCTGTTGGAATTTTCGATGCTTGTACTTCCGACTGGTCATCGCGTTCGACCGGAGATTGAGTTTCCACGCATCAATGAAGTCAGCGAGCAATTCAAATGACATTTGCGGGTGAGTTTGTTCTGTGCTGTGTGTCCAAGAAAGTCTGCTGATTTATGCGAAGGAAGAGTACAACTTTAGTTAGAGAATATAGATCAAAATACTTACACTTTACCAGGAACAGTGTTTGTGTATCACATAGACTATGGTTATAACATAGTGAGACACTGTGAGAAATTGAACATTAGAGAAACATTTAGTAATGAGGTTGTGCTGTCTTGGTTTTAATAATGCTATGCTATGTCTGTATTATAGATAATGAATTACAGTATTTGCTTAGCATGCATTATTATTATTATGAAGAGATCGTGATGATGCAACTAAACTTGATGTTACGTATAAGCAGGAGTTCGTGATCCAAATATTATTTCACAGGGAGTTGCAATTTGTGTCTGCATGGGTGTGCAAAAGTCTGTCGCTCTTGCCGAGCAAAAGCTATTTGACCACGTCCACCGAAGTGCGTTTAATGCTGCTATATTAAACCACAAATAAGCTGGAGTGCTAGCAAGAGGTTACTACAGACCTCCTTTTATGTGTTACTTAATCAAAAGGGCCGTACGATGCGGGTATGCGTCCATTTTCTGGGTAGAATAAGCACTTCCGGTGTGTTAGCGAAAAAATAGCATAGTATCTTCTCAGTGTGTATTGACCGGCCTGTATAACTCAGGTGTGTTTGAACTGATGCACATAGATATTAGTTGCAGAATCTGGTACATGTTGTTTATTGCGCTATTGTTATGAATAATAATAGTCAAATAATAATATAGTTTCTTAAGTTCGGGGAGGGCCCTCTACTGATGTTACTATATTAGATACAGATAAGAAGATTATGCATATAGATTAACATAACATCTATAGATTAACATACATCAGATTATGCATATGTAGATTGGTCCAATATGAATATTTAAGTCCTTGATGAGAAATAAAGGGAGTCATTTTGTAATTTTAATTGATCAGTTGTTGAAAGGTTTCACTTTAATTTTAAGATTCACACACCCCTTGGTATCAGCCCCAAACCCTTGACGCTCGTCTCACCCGACAATAATAATAAGGTGAAAGGGGTGCTGAAACATAATAAGGAAGAGAGGGGTGTCACATTATAATAATAGATTCGTAGTGACGAGCTAAGAATAAATACAATGTTACTTCCCATTTATACTTTAAGCATCATTGATCACGTGATCTCGTGTTAAACTAATAATTACACAGCATTGAGCAATAAAATGGTTGTAAATTTGGAAGGAATTAAATAAACTTCCATTATATATAAAGGAATCCTAGCTAAACTTTAAATTTTTGAATTTAAAATTACTTCTATATGATAGCTGAATCTCCTTCTCGAAATGTTTGAGAGATTTTATATTTATATAATTGCCAGGGTGATAGCATGAACTTTCTCTAATAATAACTTGACCTGCCATCACTATCTCAAAAGTAGAAATTGCTGGTTTTCAAGTTTATGATCATTGTATATACAGTAAAAAATCGTTACAACGTACTTCAAGGGACCTGGAAATTTGTTCGTTTTTCTAAGGTGTACTTTATACTGAAACTGGGGGGGGGGGGTTGTGAAAAATGCATATATTCATAGAAAGGCATAAGAATACATGAATGTATTATCTGTTTCTTTTTCTTTTTTACTGCCATTACGATTTGTAATCTGTCTGTGAAATATTGAAATGATACTCAGTCTATTCCCTGACTTTTTCCTGGTTACGTTCCCGTCACTATCCCGATTGCTAGTCACCCTGTTACATGCACATAAATTAAACAAACATGAATTAAAATAAACAAACAAATAATCTCACCGTATTGAAGATGGGCAATCGTCTGTCAAGTGAAGGTCTCTAATCTACTTGCAGCACAAATTGGATCCCTACTGAGTAGGGAGCGACAATCGACAATCAAGCAGTATAGTGAAAGACACGAGCGGTCTCGGAGTAGGGCTTCCATAGCACACTCGCCCATAACGTAACCAAGGGAATTGTACTCAGTTAGACAAGAAGCCTGATGTCCCTCGTGAGTCATCCTGAGAATAGAGTCCTAACTGGTAGGACAAGGAATAAGATTCTTGATTGAGTAGCATGTGACAATTGACAATCGAACAGTGCATGCAGAGATTTTCGGGTTTATATATGCTATACTAACCAAACAATGAAATGTGAACTCGGCCTAATTAGCCCATTGGCCCATTTGCAACTTTCGCGTGGGCTGTATTGACCAATCAGTGCAAAACATGTGAACAATGTACGTTGTACTGAATGGTTAATTTAACCAATGAAATATAAAATTAGTACTTTATTCTGAAACTTTTTAGCATTAAAATACCTACGTTTGGGACAGGTATTTGAAATTTGTACGTTATTTTGAAATGTACGTTAAAGTGGGGTACGTTGTAACGGGGTTTTGCTGTATTTGCTATTTACTATTAATATTAAATATTATTTAAAAATACAAATTAGATAAAAAATAAAGTATAATAAACCAAAATAATCAATCTAAATCAAAATAAAAAGCTGACGTTTCGGATAGAGCCTAATCTTTATCAAAGCAAAAAAGAATAATTCTCTAAAATTATCCTGAAATTGAGAATATTAGAGATTTATCCTGAAATTATCGAATATTCTATTTGCTTTTAGAGAATTATCCTCTTTTGCTTTGATAAAAGATAGTCTCTATCCGAAACGTCAGCTTTTTGTTGTGATTTAGATTAATTATTTTGGTTTATTATACCTTATTTTTTATCTAATTTGTATTTTTAATTAATATTTATTTTATATTGTATTCCAGGGTTCTTGTGCTTCGTCCTTCTCTTAATTTATATTCGTCTATTTACTATTATAAATAGAAATAAGAAAGAAAATTCGACGGCCTGGGCGAAGCAGGCACCTCTCTCTAACAGGATCGAATAGATAGGTAGAAGTTGAGGCTTGCATGCCGATTGGGCTTAATGTTAGTACGATTAGTAAATTCCTTGGTTCGAGCCCATGCTGTGGAAAATTTTTTTATTTTCATTTATAATTTTAAAAAATCTGAGGTTCAGCATCTGAGGGTGTGTTTTGTATGGATTCGTCAGTAGACGAACAGTAGATGTTGATCAGTGCATTTTCATCAAACGAGTACTCGAGCTTTGTTCTGAGATTCGAGGTTTCTTCTAAATTTAATGTATCTGGTCTTTGCGTACAAAATATAAGGCTAGAATGGTTTTAGTTCATTGGCTCAGTTTAAAAATTTTATTCTCGAATTTGATGCTAGTTCATTTATATCGTTTTCTTTTCATCTTGCTGTCTCCATTCTTTTGGGTGTTCAATGGAACTATAAGTTGATTTGGCAATTCCTTCTTTATTAGGAGCTTTAGCTAAAGCTACTTATAAGAATGCATGCTTGATTTGTATGTTTGTGTTTGTCTGCTTTTTCCAAATTCCGTTTTCAGAAATTTGCCCATCAAAGTTCTTAGCACAGCTGTATCAGCTTTTCAGGGTTTTTCATGGACTTTTTAAATCTGTTGCACATGCTCTAATGGTAACTGTTAAGAATACAAAAATAATGGTCTGTCTTATAATAATCAATTTGTAGTGATGAACTAAGAACAACTACTTTTCAATGATACTTCTCATTTATATTTTAAGCTTCATGGATCACGTGATTTCGTGACTATTGCGCAAAAAGATTGAAGAAATGTTGGCAATTCCTCCATTTATAATGACATCAAAATGACTCATATTGGTAAATACGCTCAAGGGCTCATGGAATACATGCTGCGCAATAAGCAACGAGCTAGTGTCGGGCATTTTAAATCATCCTATGCATAGAAAGAGATATCGTGATCCAAGGCATATACTTGCTATTAATCTTGAAGACATTGATAATGTCTTATTTCTAGATTACAGGACTTCATAGGTCGTGTTTTATCTATTACTAGTGGTCTGCTTCAAGTCTAGACAGTCATCAATCAAAATCACCTCCAACCAAGAGGGGGTATTTTCTCCTTCATATTATGGATTACCTTTATAGGTTCATCACGCTTCTTAACTATTTTAGTGTAATTCCCTTGGCATTTATTTATGAAGGGTGAGATTACAGAAGCTTAGCTTCAAGTGCCACTCGAATATCGTTTCACTACACTGCTCGATTGTCGATTATTCCAAATAGGTTCTCTCATGTCCTCTCGAGAGGCTCCTTGGCTGCTGAATGATGAAAGCAAAGCTTCCGAAAAGCGCTTACAGACTCAGGTTGTATTTTTTCATTTAATTTTCGATCTTTTTTTTTGTTATGTTTGTTCAATTCCTGTTTCGTTGTGGAAAAAGAATTTTATTTTATTCTTAAGTTAATCAACAACAATAAGTCTAATTAGAATTCAGAAATTGATAATCTTAAGCCTAACAGCAATTTATTTTTGATAGAAATTAGCTATGGACAACAATTGCTATGGACTGTACGAGTTGCTAAATTACATGCCGTATCTTTTGCCCGTATTCAGAATAAGTGATCTTTCGCATTGGTTTAGGCACTCAAAACCATTGTTGAATGCAAATTTCATATAATTGAATTCAATACAAGAGAATTGAATGCAATTATGGTTTTATTAAGATCAAGAGCATGAGCGTTAAGATTTGTTTGATATATTACACGCCATATTTTAGCATTGACAGTTTTAAGGATAAAGTATGGTACGATTAGGACATGTACAACTAAAATAATTTCCATTATCTTTAATTACTCATAAAATTCTTTCATGATGCATTACTTGTGGTTTTTTATATCATATATCAGAATGGAAAGTTTCAATGATACCATGTGGTACAATCAAGACATATACTACTGATGGCATTACCACTATCATTAATTACTCATTATATTCATTCATGGCACTTCGTTACAAGTTGTTTGATATGTTACATGGCATATATTAGCATTGAAAGTTTTAATGGTATTATATGGTACGATTAGGACATGCACTACTAATCTAATTCTCACTGTCGTTATTACACATTATATTTGCTCATGACATGTTGTTTTGAGTGGTTTGATATATGTCATATCTCAGAATGGAAAGTTTCAATGGTACTATGTGGTACAATTAGGACACGTATAACTAAACTGATTTCTGCTATAATTAATTGCCCATTTAATTCATTCATGGCACGTCGTTGCGAACTGTTTGATATAACAGGTGGTCATAAATTATTAAGCACATTTTGACAGTGAATATTTTATTAACCAAGAAATGTACACACTTCTTGTGAACAACATTGAAAAGTACAACTCAAACAGTTTGTCTGGTGTCTGGTGTCACAGCACTGTTTGGCATAGGAACACAAAACGCGAAAATGGCGACCATGCAGCAGAAAGCAATGTCCGTTCTTTGGTTTCATGAGCAGAAATCTGTGATAGCAGTTCAACGGCAATTCCGCTTGGAATATGGACAACCTGCTCCTGGAAAGGATTCCATAAAGCCGTGGTATCAGCAGTTTAAGGACACTGGAAGCGTAGCCCACAAGAAAGGTGCTGGTAGTCCTACCGTCAGTGAGGAAGTCATTGAGAAGGTGCGAGATGCGTTCCAACGGAGCCCTACGAAGTCAACTCGGCGCGCCAGCTTAGAATTGCGAGTCCAACGATCTACGGTGATGAAAGTGATGCATAAGCGTTTGAAATTGTATGCCTACAAAGTTCAGATTGTTCAGGAATTAGAGCCTGACGATAAACCGCAACGGTTTGCATTCGCGGAGCTCATTCTGCACAAAATTGATGTGGACAACACGTTCTTGGATAAAGTAGCTTTCTCAGATGAGTCAACATTTCTTGTTTCCAGGCATGTTAACAGACACAACTGTCGCACTTGGGATCAGAGAACCCTCATGAAGTCCGTGAACATGTTAGAGACAGTCCAAAGATCAATGTGTAGTATGCATTGACTGTCAATGAAGTGCTTGGACCATTCTTCTTCACAGAGCAGTCGTGAATAGCATCAGGTACCTTGACATGCTGCAATGTTATGCTATACCGCAGCTTGAACAACGACAACCAGATGTTATTTTTCAACAGGATGGTGCAACGCCACACCATGGTTTCAATGGTACCATGTGGTACGATTAGGATATGTATTACTAAATTATCATTAATTACTCGTTATATCCACTCGTTATATTTTCTCTGGAAGCCGTCTTCATTTCATTCGTTTCTGTGCAAATTGCATCAATGTGCAAATTATCGTCTTTGGGTTCACCCTGTGAATATTGTAGCACAAAAAGATAAATTTAGAGTTCGAAAGGAAAATTAGTTATTGGTGGTAGGTAAGAATATTCGAGGTGAATTCAGTAAATAAGTCACAATTGATGATTCCAAATATATTATTTTTATGTGAAACAGCAAGATTTGCACATTACTATATACATACTTCTCAGAATAAGCCCAGCCACTGCTAATTTATTTGTCCCATCGTTTTACTATTTCTTTGATGCTTTCTCGGTGAAAGGCTGGGCTTTGCTACCTGAGCCAAATTACACTTCATTTTCAATCTCCTCGACATTTGCAAAACACTGGCTACCAAGTTGGTTTTTGAGAGGACGAAAATACATGGAAATTGCTTGATCCGGGCTAGTGGCTGCCTTTTCAATAACTTCCCACCCTAGTTCCTGAATTTTAGTTTGAGTCAACAGAACCATATAAGGTCTTGCATTATGCTAATGAAGAATTGTCTGATTACCATTGTCCTGATGCAGCCACGTAGGTATAGATTTTTCATAAGAAGGTTTCATGGGATTTTTCACTTCTAGTCGCCTATTTCAGAATGTATTTTATTTATAAATGAAGGGGGGGGGGTTAACCTCCTTACCTACGTCCTTGTCCTGATGGAGAGTTGCTAATACATCCTAGAACAAAAGCCTGCGCACTGAAACGCCATACATTATTACATTATCATAAATAGTTATTTTTATCGTGTTTCTACCAATGATAAGCCCTAAATTATGACTTCCTATAATCATGAAACAATGAATGAAGTTTCATTTGGCAAAATTTCATTCTAGGAGGTGTTCGAATTGCCGGTCTACTGCCTAGGCGTTTCCTTTGAATGGTATTCCGTTGCTTCTCCAAAAGAACTAGCCACTAGACTTTATACTCCCAAAAACCCTTAAGCTTAATTTTGCCAGTAAACAGCGAATTTTGAAATTCGGCTGCTTCCATTGCACTGAAACACCCTTTGAATCATGTTGATTCAACGCTAGTACTATGCTCTTCAGGACGTTTTCTCTATTATTTGATTATCGAGAGAGGTGTTCCAACTATAGGCCAAATACACTATATTCATTTTGTATGTTCCAGTTGATTGTTTGGATATCCATTGAGCGGATACTTCACGAAGTTTAAACGATCAGGAATGTACTAAACATCCAACTTCAGCTGCAGTGTCAATCGTAACGCGTCTGTTAAAACGAATCATGTCCTCCACATGCTTTTCAGTTGCTTTGGTAGCATGCTTTATTCTACATCTCATTTTTCGTAGCCTTCAGAGAACTTATATATACTTGAGCATTAATAGCATGGATAAGGTAAAACTGACGTAAAACTTCTTAAGTTTTTTAAACTAATGCTCTAAGGCAACCAGCAGAGGACACGAAAACAGAGCCTATTATTATTTTTAGCCTATTAAAAGGTCTATAAAAAAAGGTCAGGACACAAAAACAGAGCCGCCATTTTGGTCTAAATGTGGCATTTCCTACACAATTTTCATGTTAAAAATAGGCGATTTTTGTACAAAAAAATTAATTAAAGAACTAAAATGAGACAGTGAAGTGGAAGATATAAAATTTAGTAAACTATTGCATTTTATAAACCTCAACGTAAGAAAACCGGAAAAACTAAAATATTCTAAAATTCTGAAAAGTTCATTACAATGATACTTTGAAGTGAATAACTAAATAATTTCATTAATTTAAAAAAAAACTAGATCAAAAAAAATTCAGAAAATAACTGCTTAAAAAGATTTTAAAAATGAACTTAAAACTTCTTTATACAAATATAATTTTTAAATTTTGGCCTAATACAATTTTAACATTAATGGCTTAAAAACAATTTTGAAATATAGCCTTATTATTATTATATAAACATAATTTTGAAAAGAATAAATTTACAATTTTCAGTTTCGAGTTGAAAACATAACTTGTCATAACGTAATTTATGTTGATAAAATAAGCCTAAAAATTTGAACATAATTTAGAGTTATGACAAGTTATGTTTTTAACCCGAAACTGAAGATTGTAAATTTAATCTTTTCAAAATTATGTCTGAATAATTATCAGGCTATATGTCAAAATTTTCATTAGACCATTATTGTTCAAACAATTATTAAACCGAAATTTAAAATTTATTGGTTTATTAAGATAATTTTTTGTTAATTTTAAACTCTCATTAGAATTTCCTTGTAATTTTTCTTAATCTAGTTTTTTTAATTAATTAAAAAAATTTAAATAATTAAAAAAGGATAAAAAATTGGTAAAAAAAATAGTAAAAAGGTTAAATTTAATTTCCATCTACAACATCTCTTACTTAAATTTATAGGTAGGCTTTCAATTTTGGAAATTATATCAAACTCACGTGTCATCAAAACACTCTGTTTGCTTATCTATTTAGTACACAGGCAATAATTAACTTTTCAAAATGATTCTTACTCTTCATAATTGATTTGTAAAATTAGTTACTAATTCACATCGCTTAAAGCGCTTGTCTGAAGAGACAGAAATTACTAATTCTGATGTATTTGGCATTTCCTTAATTGAGAAGATTAACAAAACCATCTTCAGTGTTTAAAAAAAATTTTTAAAGGTGATAGCAATGCTCTGGATTATCTTTTGCGTTCTTTGAAATAACATCTTAAAGAAGTTTAAGACAAACTGCCCTCTCTCTCTTGTGACTGATGCTTACTGAAATGAGATCGCTATTATTGACCCTGCTTTTAAATTCTCTTTTATTTTTAATAATGATAATACACAACTAAAAAGAGATTGTTTTAGCTGGAATTAATAACCCTATTTTGGGCTTAGAGCTTTTTGGGGGACAGTTACTGAATAAATTGGCCTTAATTTCTTTTATATATTGACAATATCCAGACTGTTACAATAGAAAAAAAAATGGTTGAAGTTTTTAAACTTCTTGGAAATATTATGAAAATTTTTTATAAAGTATCAAAAAATAAGGTTTTACAGATGATTTTTAAACTTTTTAGTTAAATACATGAAACCTTTTTAAACTAGTTCTTTACTTAAAGACACAAAACCTCTTAAATATAAGGTCTCGGGTCATATTTTTATCTCGCATTACAATAATTTTCCCAAAAACATTAATTTTGAAATAAATTAAATATGTAGAAAATTTTACAATAAATATAAAAATAAAATTTTGCAATAAGTATAAATAGAAAATTTTGCAATAAATAATAAAACAACCATTTACCAATAAATTATATAAATAAAATAAAATTTGGAAAAATGTGAAATTTAGAATTGAAAATTCATGTGTTTATTCTTCTGTAATTTTAGTAGTAAAAACGAAGGTTGTTTGTATTGTTGAAAGTAAAAGAATCGTGACCTAACTATTACAGGTATGGGATGATGAAATAGTAATGTTGGTAAACTGAGCTATCTTCACCAATCTATTTTTTGCATACACGTTAGTGATGCCAACATATTTTCTTTTGACACATTCCTGCAACACAAAGTCGTTCTTCAGCAACCTCTGCGGCACCTATCCAAGGTAAAAATATAGAATAAGATCGTATGAAAAGGAATCTGTAAAATTTGAACGCAGCAAGTCACATTTGGAATTTCATAATTTTCTACTTTTGCATTTAAAAATATCTAATTATGCAAAAAATCAATTACAGAACCATCGACATAGGCATAATAAATATCATTAATAAGGCGGAAATAAATATTGTAAAAACCAATATTAAACAACAATATTTAACATTAAACAAAATATGTGCCACCTGAACAATAAATTAGATCCTGATTCCTTACGTTTCATCTTAGACTATTTCAGGAATAAATGTGATGAATTAAAAAAAAACTGAAGCAAATTGCTAAACCAAAACGACCAGCAAAAAAGAAACGATAAGAAA
>JAHWFO010011831.1:368976-422753 GCA_023313115.1 Rhysida immarginata | reverse complement strand
CCCAACTGCAATAACAATCTCGCAATTTGGCGCCAAATTTCAACTTCGGAAATCGAAAACAAAGAAGGCACTCAAATTACAAGGATGAAGTAAAGGTACGATAAAAAATTTTTTATATACATTTATGCAGAAAAACTTGTATGGAAAAATTAAGGAAGCTACGAAATTTCATAAAAAGCAAGTTTTTATTAAGTAGAGAATAAATATATTTTAAAATGAATGGGTATATAAGATCGACGTTTAGTTTGTAACATCCACGCCAGTTCATTTTAAATTAATTATAATAAATACAATAATTCATTCTCCAAGCTACTTATAGTGTATTATTATAGAGAAAGGTTTACTGTATACAATACAGTAATTTTCGTTTTCTTAGACTGAATGAATAAAAAGATAAAAATTTTTATTTCTGACTATATTATAAAAACGAGTAAAAGTGCCGAAAAGCACTCTGTCGTCCCAAATGTATGAAAAAATTGTGGTGTCATCATATCGTGTGGCATGCAGGAGTACATTATATACTTAGGTGAGGTAGTAGTCCCTAGTGCAAAATTTTAGGACAGCTATTCCTTATGTCAGACAGCGATGCTCCTTTGAGCCAAGGGGGGTTTCCCTGGTTCTCCTCCACCGGAGGTAACAAAAGAAACACCGAGCGCTGGAATAGCGTTATTAAGAGGAATACTCTATGCGGAGGTTCTGGGCGTACTCTACTAAGTGAATAACAGTGCACACGGTTGCTATCTTAAGTGTTTAAACCAGGTGGATGTTGTGCGCACCATATGACTGCACCCAGGTATATTGAGATACTGAAATTATGGATTATAGTTTAATGCATGCTTGATATAAGGGCCCTTAAGGTAAACAGAGCAGTGCACTGCAGTAGGTCTAAACCTTGTCATTGGGTTGATGGTTTCTATTATGCATCTTGTTACAATGTTTGTAAATGTAAATAAAAGTTATAACTGCACATATCCATGTCGTTATCAACCTCATTTTAGGCCTCGAATGTTGGCATCACACAAACCCAGGCGCTTAGCTGCAGGAGGTGGACCCTTGTCCTTGAATTAGGGGTGGTGAATATCACACTAAAATATAATAAGATTGATGACATTTTAAATTGTATGGTAATTAAAAATTGCGGCGTTCCAGGTACTTATCTTCTGGCCCATCTAATCAGTGAAATTCGGGAAAATGTGAAATTTCAGAAATACTTTAGACAAACTTTGATTAGACCCATTTATAACGGTGGGAATCCTAGTGATATAAAAAATTTTATACCCTTTGCTATCCTACCTTTGCTATTCAAAAAAACTGAAAAAATTTTATTTGACCTTATGACTAAATACCTTCGGGACCACATATCTAGAGCTCAATTTGGCGGTAGACCTAATTCTTCAGTCCAAGAACTCCTTCTGGAGATCAATTTAGAGGCTATAGAGGCCTTGAAAGGCCGACAGATATTTGTCATAATCTGCATCGATATTGCTAAGGCCTTTAATACTGTTCCACATCCGCAACTGTTCATGGAATTACAAGCTATGGGGATTACAAGAAAAAATACTCGATCTTCTTAAACATCTATTCCACCAGAGGGAAAATTTTATTATCTCAGAACACCATACTATTAACGCTACAGCAAAAACAGGTATTTTACAGGAATCAGCAATCAGCAATACTCTTTTTGCTACGTTGCTTTCTCTTTTCTTTGGACTACAGCTAAAATTTAAAATGAGGGCTTTTGTTGATGACGTTATTCTGACTAGAGCCTATGCCCCAGAGGAATGTAAATCATAGAACAAGCTGCTGAGTTAGATGTTAATAAGATACAACAGTGGTTTAAAGTAAGAGCCATGAAAATTAATCCGGATAAGATGTCGATTCTTAAGATCGCAAAGACTAATAATAATAACATCGCAACTCTTAAAATATTAGTAGTGATTTTTGATAACCATTTAATATTTAGTCAACAGTTCCAGGAGATCCTCAGAACTGAGAATCTCCTCACCTTCTTATATTATAAACTTCATCAAGAAGAGAATTGTTTCTCATCCTAAAACCTAAAGTTATCCTAATATCTCATCCGCACTAGCATTTCCTAACTAGTTTAGATTGCCGAACTAGTTCCGATTTATGAAGTGCGTACACAACTGGTTTAAACGAAACCGGTTTCAGGCGTTAGAAACTGTCTCGGATTAAGCGATTTTCCCAAACCTTCTTGAGACAGTTTAACTAGCTTCGCGCGTGGAATTGTGGGATCCCATAATTCCGTGCGCTGATGCGATGCTCTTTTTTTTAGATCGCTTTGCCTTGTGGCCTTGCCTCTCCCTCGTCGAGGCCTTCGAGATTAACAAGGCCTGAGCATGCTGCTCCGTTTTAATGCCAAAATGCATGCGAGAGCGATTTCCCCAATCTGCCGCCAGATGTCCTTCTTTTACGTGTAGCATTTTTTTTTACACAGCAAATAATTTATTTTAAAAATATTTACATAGCTGTATTTTTTATTAATTTTTTTATATATGAAATAATGAATTTTAAATTGCCATCTGATGGGAACCATGAAAACGTCGAAAGATTTTAACTTTATTCAGCTGTATACCATTTTTTGACACAGTAGTACTTTATTAAAAAAAAATTTACATGATATTTTTTTTTCATTATTTTTGAATTTATCATGGTTACAAAAGCACATATAATACAATTGAAGTAGCTGGCTTTCTGCTTGTTTATAGAGAAAGAAGGACACCCAGTGATGAAACTTAGAAATCGTTCACGCTCGGGAAATAAATGCTTGCTTGCTCGTTTCAACATCATGAGGCATTGAGCACATGTTTTTAACTCGTTCGAACTATCTCAAGTGTGGAAGCATATTTAGCTCTCCAAACAAGTTTAATCTAAAACTGTTTTCAAATAGCATCTAAACTAGTTTACTTCAAGCTAGTTCAGGTAGTGCTGATGAAGTATAAGACTTACCTATGCCATATTAGTATGGAGGCTTTTGAATAAATATACTATGGTGAAATTGGAATTAGCGTTTAATAAAATTATTCGTGTGGCTTTGAACTTACCTCAGCGGCAATCTATTACTTCTTTGTGCAATGAAAGAAAAATTTTGAATTTTACTTTGTTACTAAATTTCATACGGCTTAAAGAACTTGTTAAGGTTTTTATTAATAAATCTCATCCAGCCCAATTTATATATGCCTGGCTTAACAAAACTTATTTAGTAAGGAGATCTACACAACTACTACTTATTCCTCTCAAAATCATTCCTAGTTGGAAGGAACGTTATTTCCTTTATAATAAGATCCAACTTTGGAAACTCTTGCCAGAAGATTATCGTCGAGATGTTATGAATTGTCGGACTCCAGATTGTCGAGATCATCATAGACACATACAGAATATTTTATGGATGAGGATTTTTGACACACGCAGTAACTTATGAACTCTTACCGAATTTTATCGTGACTTTGCCCCCCTCCCTCTTGGAGCGCATATTTTAATAATAATACACATTTTCAATCAGAACTACAAGATAAATCGAAATCCTTTCCGAACAAAGCAATCAATCTGCTCTTAAAATGGAAAAAATGTAAAATGATTGACGACAGCACTTACAACAATTTGAGACCAAATAAATCTGTTCCTAATAATTTCTACTTAATTCCAGAACTACATAAAAACAATAAAACAAGACCTATAACCTCCACAAAAAAATTCTGCCACATACAAATTAGCCCAATATCTTCAAAAATTTTAACTCCATACCGCAATTTTCTACTTTCAGGTAAAAATTCCTACCAAGTCAAAACGCCATTTGAAACCACAAAATTAATAAGTAATTATCAAATTCATACCTTAGATGTTAACAGCATGATGACCATGTGCCTGCCCAACAGACGTTAAATATCCTCAAATTGCGGACACAACTTGAAAGCACCACAATCAACAGTCTTGTAGAGGGTGTAAAATTATGCTTAGATAATAAGCAATTCACATTCGACAATAAATTTTTCTCTCAAAAACAGGGCCTACCAATGGGAAGCCCCCTGAGCCCTCTTCTTGCCAACTTGTATGCACATAATTTGGAATACAAATTAATAAATAAATCATAAATCAAAAATAGTTTGCTGGATAAGATACGTAGATGATATCTTAATAATCACAAAAGAATATAATATTCAAAACATTGTAGATCATTTGAGATCTAATTCCTCCTTCCAATCCACCACAACCGCAATAAGTCCTCTCACCGGCGATCTCCTCTGACATAATTCACGTGACAGCCTTCTATATATTTTAGGCTTCCTGGTGTGGAGTCTGATCTTCGCTGTCTAATCCCCTAGGATACAGGTAGGTTGCATAATTTGTGGCTTCACACAAGTCAGGCAACTGAAATGTCTAGGCCCGATAGGATTTTAAAGAAATCGAGGACGCAAAGGAAAGCATTTGGTTTCTAAAGAAGCCTTTCATTGTCATGAATTAGATGAGGTTGCTAAGGAAGCCTCTGGCTGCTAAGCAAGACGTACATCTAAGAGAAACGTGTGGTTCAAACTAAATAAAACTATCTGAAAAGTTAAATGGAAAAAGTAGCATTTCTCTGTAGATTAGAACATATACGAATCCTTTAATTTGTTAACATTCCTATTTAATTATCTTTCTTCAAAAACTATTGCCAACGCTTTTCTACGGAAGCATGTATCATTGAAGAGATGAGTAGCTACTAGTATTTTTAAAATTTGCCTAACACATACTAACTATTGATAATATAAGGCGTAATTAGTTACATGCCATATCTTAGCAGTGAAAGTTTCCAATAGTTTCATAATGATATCATTAAGACACGAATCAAGGAATCAATTTCAGTTAGCCTAAATTTTACGTTATATTCATTCATGACACTTCATTGCAAGTTGTTTGTTATATATATTACATGCCTTATTTTATCATTGAAAGTTATAATGAACTATAAGGGTTCCACAAAACCACGTTCCTTGGAACCCATTTCGAGTATCATTTATTTTAATTTATATTCATTCATGACACATCATTCTAAGTCGTTTGATATATGACATGCAATATTTTATCATTGAAAAATATTTTAGCATTGAAAGTTCCAGTGAACCATAATAGGTCCACGAAAAGCAGATGCCTTTGAACCGATTTCGACTATCAATAATTTTACGTCCCCTGAGTGTATGCCCCTTTTACCGTGGGTAAGGGTTTAGGTGCTTTAGGGATTCTGTCAGCTATGCTGGTTGTAGCACGGCAACTTTAGGATCTCCCTTACCAGAGAGGTCATGGTTGAGATTGTGAGACGAAGAGTATCCAAACAAACACATATCTCATGATGTAGACGAATGAGAGAATTCATACTGCATCGTATGTGGCGCAGGTTAACGTCTCCCGCGATCGGGAGTTAGGCAGAGGCTCTCATTCGAAAAATTGTCGACAGTATCCCGGCTGTTATTTCGGAGCAATGCCTTCGAGAAACCCGACCAGTGCACTCGCCATGCGCTTGGGGAAACGGTCGGGAGCAGCGCATGCCTTTACCCAGGAGAAGAAACGGGTAAAGGGACAACGGGATCGGGTGCTGTCAATTGGCACTTGGAAAGTATTCTCTATGACAGGAAAGGAATCAGAATTAGTGGAGGAAGCCAAACGGTATCGACTGGATATCATAGGTATTACCTTTACGAAACGTACGGGTTCTGGAACTGTGGATTTAGAAGGAGGGTGGAAGCTTTTCTACTCTGGTGTCGACCCTAACATGGCTGCCCAGGCGGGAGTGGGGATACTACAAGTCCCCTGCTAGCAGCTTATGTTGCAGATTGCACCCTCTTAGGTAGAAGACTGTGTTTCCTGAAACTTCATATAAGGAAACGGTATCTCTCCCTATTCGTTGCATATGCTCCTAATGCAGTCACAGAGTACCCACTTTTTCTAGATGAAGTTGATGCTCCTTTTAGCAGGAGAGGGAGTGCAGATTATGTCATTCTGATGGGCGACTTCAATGCACACGTAGGGGCTGATGACCAAACCTGGATAGGCGTAATTGGGAGGAATAGTGACCCAGATTTAAATGCGAAGTGGAGGTGCATGTTGGATCTCTGTTGGAACAATGGACTTTCCATCACAAGCACCTTCTTCCAGCACAGAGATGTCCATAAGTATACCTGGTACAGGGATGCAATGGACTGATTGATTTTGTAATTGTTTCAGCCGACTTATTCCGACCAGTGTTGGATACTCGTGTGAGGAGAGGGGCAGAACTATCAACTGATCACCACCTTGTTGTCTGCACTTTGCGGTTCTCTGAATCCATGCCAAACAAGCGAAATACTAGGTTCAGACAAACTTGGCACATCAAATGGGAGGCAGTGGAGGATAGAGCTGTGAGGAAGACCTTTGCATGTCTTCAAGTTTCAAAGAACTACCCAGTGATCGTGGTACTGTTGAAGAGGAGTGGCAGTTGTTTAAAACTGCTGTGATTATTTCGGCTGCATTGTGCTGTAGTCGTAAGCGGCTGAGTGTGGCGCGCGGCGGTGAGAAAAGGACTGCGTGGTGGAATGGTGAAGTCCAAGAAGCTGTGAAGGCAAAAAAGGAAGCCTGTTTGCTATGGCTTGCAAAAAGTTCAACTTCGAGTCGAGTGCGGTACACTGAGGCGCGAAAAGCAGCAGCAAAGACAGTATCAACAGCTAAAGCTAAGGCCTGGGAGAAGTTTAAGGAGAAATTGGAGGCAGACTATTTTTCGGCAAACAAGGTGTTCTAGCAGACCGTGCACTGCCACCGTGGAAAGAAGTCTCTTTCATCACAAACTATTAGGAGTTCAGATGGGAGGCTTCTGAAAACGGAGGAGAGCGTATTCCATAGGTGGAAGGAATAATTTGCATCTCTTCTTAATCCGGTGACAATAACAACTGAGGCATACGAGGTGCACCTTGGAGTGGAGAATAGTCACAGTAGTATCACTGAAACAGAAGTCAGAAGGGCAATTACGTCCTTGAAGACTGGCAAAGCTGCACGTGATGATAATTCCGGTCCGAGATGTTAAAAGCCTTAAATCAGGATGTCGAGGTATCCTGTGGCTGATTCGAGTGTATCAGGTTGCTTGGCTATCTGGACAGCCCCCTAAGCAATGGCAGACAGAAGTTGTGATCCCTATCTTCAAAATAGAGATCAGGGAGATTGCAACAACTATCGAGGCGTCTCTTTGCTCAGCATTCCTAAGAAAGTGTACGTTAAGTGTCTGGAGAAGAGAAGTCGGGAAATTCGACTCCAAACTGTCGGGGAAGCAGTATGGTATAAGGTAAATCTTTGAGAAATAAAGGGAGTATGCAAAAGAGGTCTACGCTTGCTTTGTGGACCTCGAAAAAGCATATGACAGAGTTCCTCGGGAGAAGCTCTGGCAAGTTTTGCAAGAGTATGGAGTGGATGGGCAATTACTGGTTGCTATCATGTCTCTATACGAAAGCTCTGAGATGTGTGTCGGGATAAATGGCATTAAGTCAAGACCGTTAACCGTGGGTGTTGGACTCCGCCAAGGGTGCGTAGTGTCGCCCCTCTTGTTCATTACCTTTATGGACTGGATAGACAGAGGCAGCCGAGGTGATAAGCGCGTTTGTGTGGGCGACTGCCTGGTGGAGAGGTTGCTCTTTGCTGACGACCTTGTCCTCTATAGGGTCTTCTTGCACGAACCTTTAGCATGCACTAGACCGGTTCGCAGCCAAATGTGAAGAAGCTGGGATGAAGATCAGTGTGGCTAAAACCGAGGTTATGGTACTTTCAAGACAGCCTGCTCAGTGCGCTCTCCATGTAAGAGGAACCTCATCGAGACAGGTGGAGAAATTCAAATATCTCGGGATAGCATTCACGAGTAATGGACGCAGGAGAAAGAATTGGATGCTCGGATCGGTGCAGCTTGCCGTGTCAGATGTGAACTGTAGCGATCTGTGGCAACGAAACGCGAGCTGGGTAACAAAGCCAAGCTCTCCGTCTTCAAATCTATCTTTGTCCTCATTCTCACCTATGGTCATGAAGCTTGGGTAATGACCGAAAGAGTGCAATCGCGGTAAAAGCGGCCGAAATGAGATTTCTGAGAGGTGTGGCAGGTGTTACCCTACTAGATAGAGTGTACAGCAGCACAATAGGGAATCTTTAGGTGTTGTGCCGCTACTTCTCTGCATTGAGAGATCTCAGTTGCGCTGGTATGGCCACGCGATACGGATGCTGCAAACTAGTCTTCCTAGGCAGTGGTTTTTTTCCAAGCCGGTCGGTAAGAGACCAAGGGATCAACCTAGAAACAGGTGGCTAGACTACATGGAGAATCTGGGTTCGAGTAACTTGGATATTACCAAAGAGGACATGCGCCTGATGGCGGTAGATCGCGATCACTAGAGATCCTCCATAGTGCTGCTGCCCCCGCGACCCTAACGGATAAGCAGATTTGAAAAGTATATAAGTAAGTAAATAATTTTACGTTATATTCATTCATGACACATCATTTCAAGTCGTTTGATATATTACATGCCATATTTTAGCAGTGAAAGTTCTAATGAACCATAATGGGTCTATGAAAAGCATGTACCTTTGAACCGATTTCGAGTATTTATAATTTTACGTTACATTCTTTCATAGCACATCATTCCAAGTCCTTTGATATATTACATGCCAGATTTTGGCGTTGAAATTTTCAATGAACCATAATGGGTCAACGAGAAGCAGGTGCCTTTGAACTAGTTTCAGCTATTATTAATCTTACGTGATGATCATGCACGGCACATCATTCCTACTCGTTTGATATATTTTATGCTATATTTTATTTATTATTGAAAGTACTAATGAACCATAATGGATCTATGAAAAGCGACCACCTTTGAACCAATTTCGACTATCATTCACTTTACGTTATATCAATGCATGAGTCATCATTCCAAGTTTTTTATATATTACTTGCCAAATCTGAGCTTTGAAAGTTTTTCCTGAACCATTCTGGTTCTATTCAACCACATTCCATTAATTTTACATTAGTATTCAATCATGACATGTTATTTCAAGCTGTTTGATATAATACATGCCATATGTTAGCATTGAAATTTTCCAGTGGACTATAATTGTACCACTAAACCACATACCCTTGATTAAGTTCTGACTGATATTGACCATCAAGGAAGACGATCACGTGTCTTCACCTAATTCACAAGCCTTTTCTCTGCTTTAGATATAGACTCTTAAAGGGAGAATAGCATTTGTCAATGCACAGGCCTACTATAACATGGAATTGTAAAGTAAAAACGTGGTACCCTATATTATTGTTGACGTTTTGAACCGGAAGTAGTTCACCGATTTTTTCCACCAACGAACTCAGTCTTCCGATTTCTCTAAGTTGTCGAATGGCGAACACGGAAGTCAAAAATTCGGAAGCGTTCGAAATTTATAGCACCAACAGAGAGACGGACGGAGAGACGGACTCACATTATGAAAACATAATTACCTATCGGTCCTAATAAATAATAGTCAAAAGTGATTTCAAGGAACTATGGTTTACTGGAATTCTTTTTTATTCAGTGGAATTTTCAATCCTAAAATATGGCATGCATTATATCTAACAACTTTGAATGATGTGTCATGTATAAAGAGTCAGGCAACCAAAATTCCCAGGATCGATAGGATTTTAAAAAAAAATCGAGTACGAAAAGGAAAACATTTGATTTCTTTAGAAACCTTTTGTTATAAATAAGATGAGGTTGCAAAGAACGGATATTTTTAAGAGAAAAGGACGAGACACAAAAACTCTGGAATACAATAAATAATAGTTTTTAAATAGTTATTCACGAGGGACAACTAGCTGCAGACAGTGAAAATCACGTGGAGATTTTCTAATTAACATTTATTAAAACAATAAATACTCAACAATTACTGTCTGCAAAACAGTAAAAAAAACTTAGAGAATAGTAAATATAAAATAATTAATTACAAATAAAATTATATCAATTTTTACACAAAAAATATGAGTTTTTCCAAACAAAAACTTGTACTTTAAACTGAATAAAATAACCTGAAAAGCTAAATGGAGAAAAGAGCATTTCTCTATAGATTAGAACATATACGAATCCTTAAATTTGTTAGCTTTCCTTAATAATCTTTTTTCAAAAACTATTGCCAACACAGTTCTACGCAAGCATATATCATTGAAGGGATGAGTAGCTAATGTTATAATTTGCGTAACACAAACTAACTATTGATAATATAAGGCGTAAGAAGTTACATGCCACATCTTAGCAGAGTAAGTTTCCAATAGTTTCATAATGATTTCATTAAAACACGAATCATAGAACCAATTTCAATTATCATTAATTTTACGTTATATTCATTCATGACACGTCATTACAAGTTGTTTTTATATATTACATGCCATATTTTATCATTGAAAGTTCTAATGAACCATAATTGTTCTAGGAAACCAGGGGCCTTGCAACCAATTTTGACTATCATTAGGTTTACGTTATATTCATTCATGGCAAATCATTCCAGGTCGTTTGATATATTACATGCCATATTTTAGCATTGAAAGTCCCAATGAACCATAATGGGTTCACGAAAAGCAGGTACCTTTGAACCAATTTCGACTATCATTCATTTTACGTGATATTCAAGCATTACACATCATTCCAAGTTTTTTAAATATTACATGCCAAATCTGAGATTTGAAAGTGTCCCCTGTACCATATGGTTCCATGAAACCACATACCATTGAACCTCTTTCGACTGTCGTTATTTTACGTTAATATTCAATCATGACATGTTATTTCAAGCTACTTGAAATAATACATGCCGTATCCTAATATTGTAAGTTTCCAATGGACCATAATTGTACCTTTTAATCACATACCCTTGAACCAGTTCTTACTGATATTGACTATCAAGAAAGACGATCACGTGTCTTCACTTAATTCACAAGGCTTTTCTCTGCTTTAGCTATAGAATCTTAAAGGGACAACAGCATTTAGCCATGCACAGGCCATTTATACATGGAATTGTATAGTGAAAAACGTAGTCCCCTATATTATTTTTGACCTTATGGAAGTAGTTCACCGATTTTTTCCACCAATGAACTCAGTTTTCTGATTTCCCTAAGTTGTCGAATTGCGAAAACGGAAGTCGAAAATTCGGAAGCGTTCGAAAGCTAGAGCACCAACGGACAGACAGACGGACGGACAGACGGATAGACGGACGGACGCACATTGTGAAAACAGAGGTTCTATCGGTCCTAATAATAACCAGCTCATTTTCTAGATCTTTTAATTACTCGCTACAATAAAGGATGATATTTGATTCATACGAAAAACCCACACAAGGTACCATAACCAATCAACTTTAACTCTTATCAACTTTACCACCACAAAATGAACATCGTTAAGTATCGTCTATTTCCCATCTATATTAAAAAACAAATAGTTGTATTTGGGATAAAATTGGAAAATAATAGCTATCCAAAACAAATTCTGACAAAATGCGTCAACGAAAATTTCCACAATCCAAAAAGAAAAATATAAATTCTGTGGAAAATAATCAAACAGATAACAAAAAAGAAAAAATTAAATTCTTTTTTCAATACCACTATAAACTAAATCGTCACAATAAAAAATTGTTCAATGATACCAATGTCAAACCAGGTTTTCGCAACCCAAACTCTCTTTTCAACAGCCTAGTTAAATTAAACACATCACCTCCAGTCCCGGAAAAAAAGTCGGAACTCATTTACAACATACTGTGCTCACAATGCAACAAGTTATAGACAGGTCAGACAAAAAGACGATTAGAAACACGTACACAAGTACCTAAAAATGCATGCAAAACAGAAAATATCAACAATCCCATTGCTCTCCCAGCTTCCCTGGTTCCATGCTTACACAAATGATCACCCAATAGCATGGAACCAGGTAGCTATATTATAGAGAGAGCAAAATTATATAAAAAAACTGATCAAAGAATCAATTTACATATAAAAAAGATGATAACAGTTTGGCAATCGCTCTTATCAAATTCACCCAAATTGGCAATTAACTTTACAATTCAATCTACTTTCATATCAATATTTATTCTCTTATCAAATCCACCCAAATGTTGGCAGTAATTCTATAATTAGATTTATTTTCATTTCAAATTTATGCCGATTTGAAGTTCCATTATTTTCGTTTTGTTTGCATTTTTACCTCCTAAGTCCATCCCACACTGCCCATTTCACCCCCCCAAGTCAGTCCTCCCCGCAAAAAGCCGCAAATCTGCCTGACACCCAACACCGCAAAATGTCCAAGAAGGGGAAGGCCCTAAACTTTAAACCATGCTAGATGACCTCAAGATGCGCTGAGGCCAGGACGAAAGATCTCCTCGTTCTTCCCTTTTAGTTCCTTTTTGTTTATGTTTATTGATTTTTCATTTTTATACTATGTTCAGCAGATGAATAAGCCCACAATTATTATACAATTGATACAAATGCATGTATTGTGGCTTGGAACTCGACCTTTAAAAATTATTATCTTCAAAACGGAGTAGAATACAGTTTTGAATTTTTTGTATTGTTTTTATGAAATTATGTGTAAAGGCCAGTATCCATTTAGCGTCGGTTTAGCTTCTCGTCATGTGCAGCGCGTTCTTTTTTGCAATCGTCGCTTGTGAGACGCGCCCTGATTAGAACGCGAGCGCGGTCGTTTTTCATTTAGCGACTTTCAACCATAATCCTGAATTTTCTTTAGTTTTTGCCGCTGTTAACATGAGGATTCGGAATCTATCTTTAATATATGTCATTGGTAGTTCTAGCTATTCCTACTGATGAATTGGGACGATGGCAGGATTGTAACCGTGTTTAACTGTCGGGTGATGAACTATCGGGTGGTTAAGTGTCCGTACACCACGTCATTGATATATTTTGCTTGATCTGTCACGTAGCAACACCTCCTAGAAACAAAGTCAAACAACGAAAACGTTATGCATTTTATACATCATCATAAGTCGACCGTAGCCAACGAGAAAAACAGGCCCCGGCGCGATAAAGTCACTAGACCATATTGTCCGGGTAACAATGTAACATTCATTGCTTTCATCTTAAATTTTAACAATCAATCTTTTTTCGTTTGTTGGAAACATGGAAGGTTGGATTGTTGGCCAGACTACTAAGGTCAGGTGACTTTTCCGCGCCGGGGTCTGTCTTTCTCGTTGGTCTCGAAGTCGACCAAATTTAAGGCTTCTTTCTGGTAGAAATACGGTTTACAATGGTCGAAACATGATGATGTAAGAATGTATGACGTTTAAGTTGTTTGGCTTTTTTTCCAGGTGGTGTGTCCCGTAGCCCACGTGAAAGACAGGCCCTGGCAAAGCCTGTCAAGTGGCTACGTCACGACTGAATTCCAAGCAGTTAGCCATCAGGTGAGAAACTGATGCTACTTCGAACCGTTTTCACGAGTCCAAAAAATTGAAATCGACTCTCTTACTAGATTTTAGTTTCACCGGGATCAATGATGCTTTGATATTTCATTCTTCAATGAAATTTAAATCAATGAAATTTAATGCTTAATTCTTCAATCATTGTGGAATTATTTACAGTTACCTTAACAAATTTGCATAACAATTTAACCAAATAATTTTAAAAATCTATTAATAACCACAGTAAAATTCACAAGTAACAATTTCAATTTCATATAAAATACTTTTAAACAAACTTTTTAAAAATAGTTATAACTACCTTATTCTAGTGACAAAATACATTAACAAAAGCCGGCCAGGTAGCTGACAGGGCTAGGGCGTAGGCTTTCTAGTTCTCGAGTCCGGCTGGCTGTGGGTTCGAATATCGCCGTGGGCATGGATGTTTGTGTTTGTCCCGGGCTACGTACAGATATAACTTGTGTAAAAGGCGCAAAATGACCTAAGTAGTCGACACCTTAACTTCTAGAACCCCACCCACATTTACAAAATATAAATTTTGAACTTATCCCAATAGAATGTCAGATATTAAAATAGGGTCACTGCTTTTGAAATATGTTTTATACGTTCGTAATTCCAAGTTCAGTTTCTAATTTCGTCAGGAAAAAGTATGAAATTTATAAACAATAGGGAGGTATTTGAAGTTGAGACTATTTTTTCTAAATAAGTTTTCGTCATGGATTTTTAATGTTATAAATTTTATTATTTATCAGATGTTTATAATAATAATACAATTTTATTTTCAATTAATAAAAATTTATATTTTGATAAGAAAAAAAATGTTTTATAAAACTTTTGATAAAAAGCAAACATATTAATTTATATATTGGTACAAGTTAAAAATTTTTATTTTGTAAATAAATGTTTTTCAGTTGATTGGGAATTTTAATTAGCTTTAAATAACAGTTAAAAAACTGATGTTTGAAAGTTTATCAAAGTAATTTTGTACGTGATTGAAATTGTTATAGGTAGTTTTTCCTTGAGTATAAAAACTATATTTTTAAAATACCTTTATGTGTTATGCATAATTTTTTCAACTTAAAAAAAAAAACGAAAAAAAGCTGAAAAAATATAACAATTATTTAAATATTTCATACTTCTTTACATATTATCTAGTTCAATTTTGTGGCTGTAAGTTTATGATAAAATTGAAATCTTTGCCAGAATTATGTGCATTTTATTACAACTTTATAAAGTTTTCAAATGCTATACATATAACGATACATTTAAAAACTTTTACAAGTGTCTCAACTTTTTAACTTTTCTTTCATCTTTCTTGGATGAAACCGAGGCCAAGTTGTCTTTCTCATCTTTCTCGTTGGCCTCGGATGAAAGTGAAACATCTGTAATGGAGTGTCTCTTTTTACAATAATTTTCCAAACAGATGTTTCCAAATATGCTAGAAAGTTTATAAATTTTGTTTAAATTGACACTCATTACATTTTCCCGTTACATGTTCTTTTTCATTGATATAATACAAGCACAATTTAATAAAAAAATGCATGTTCTGATAAACTGTGTAAAAATAACGTTTCAAATTATTTTAGATATAATGAAAAATGAAGTAAAATTTTGTGAATAAATATAGAATGAGTGAAGAGGGTTTCTTCAACCCACCTCTGTTTAACATATCTAAGTAAGTTTGATTAGATTCATCATGTTCCACATTTATGGTCAAATCAGTTGAATACATTGTTTTGCATTTCATACAACTCAACTGTAACGTAAGAATACAGTGAACACAGTATCCTGCAATATAATTTAATGCCTCAGTTTTATTAAATGATATGCCTCAATATATTTTTTAATATTGACAATTAATTGTTCAAATAATTTAATATTAAGATTTATTTGCCGAGTTTCTTCAGCAAATTCCCCTATTATTGTTCTAATAGAAAAGTTCCCACATTTAGTAGAATTTAGCTTCAAAATGCCAGTCAGTTTTAACTTTCGTTCAGACTGTAAAACTTGATGAATGAAAATATTATGTTATTTCCAGAAATTTGGCAATACTGACCAAAATGTTTCTCCAAATTATCTGTCTGAAATTTTGCTGTCAAAACATATTTTCCTCCAGTTTGTAAAAGTTTTTTAATAACAACAAAAATTGTTTTGTTTGCATGAAATAAGACATAAAAGATGTTCTCTGTCTCGCAACCACACCGAATTTTCTGTTTTAAATTCTGCCAGTGCTGCAACCGTTTTGCAAAATTTGTCAAGGAATGTTAGCCTGATATCATCTACAGAAGAAATCGGTTTGCAAATGTCTTTTTTGGAGTGTATTCCTTTACTCAAGTAATCGATATTCATCATATCCCACTATTTTTTGACTGTTAATATGAAAAAACAAGTATATTACGACTTACTTATCGTACTTCTTTCAGCAAGTTTTTGCATAGCATAATTTTTTTTCCTGAAATGTTTTCAACACCAAACTAACATTTTGTCTTTCCAAGAGAGCTTTATAAGTAAGCTTATGGGCAAGTTTTATAACGGATGCTTTTTCAAAATTATAAATATCTCTAAAATAAGAAAATTTCACACGCATTATCTTGGACAAATCATTAAAGTCAGGACAGAGAAATGCTTATTCAAAATCCATTTTATTATTCCAATTATTACGAATTGTCTTAATCAAATGAACACTGTCAAATAATAAAAACAAATCCTCAGTTACAGGGTATTTAACAACATCTGAAACATGACTCTGTTGACTTTATTATTACCAGAAATTATGGACAAAACTGAAAACCCTGCCTCTTGTAACAAGGATAATGCTTGGCAAATTAATTTCTGCAGGTCAAGAGCATTCATGTTAGCGACTGGAAACAATGCTTTATATTTTGAATACATAGAACAAATCATAAAAGCATGCATACTTTTAGCTTCAGTGTTCACTTTGTTTTCTGCTAAACCTTTCAAGCACTTATCTGCATAGGTAAGTTTTGATTTTACGTGTATTTCATCAATCTGCAAATTCACAAGTTTCTCGTAAGCTTTTAATGCAGTGCATTTACTGCGTAAATACTGGGACGCTGTTTTATTTAATGGTTCGTTTACATTTAGCATACTAATCAATTTTCTTAGTAAGCTAATTGAAAGCAGGTTAATTAAATTGCTTTCATAAATGAACATATAACATGAAGAAAACCTATCATATATAGAATAAGAGAAAGCAGTTAATTCTGAGCTATACCTTTTTCCCATTTTTTAACCACATAGCTTCAACTGTTCTTGTAAAAACATCAGTTTATCAAAGTCCTCCTCACTTTCAGGAAGAGATTTTTGTGTTCTGAAGTTTAAAAAAATAATCGCTTGCTCTAGGTACGACAGCTGCTTCATGTCAAAATTTTGGGCAAAAATCAGAGTATTGTCAAATTCCCTCCAGAAAGTTAGGTGATAACTTTACATATATGAATAAAGCATGCTGTAAGATGTTTATTCCCATTGGCAATAAAAACTTGTGTCTATGTTACTGTTGATGTTAATGTTTTTTTTTATTAAGGGATCATTTTCAAAAACATAAATAGAAAAAATGCTCACTTATCATTTAGATTAAAAATTATATTAGAATCTTGCACTTTCGAATGAGCATGCTAGAAAAAAATTACCAAAGAAAGGTATTAAGTCATTTTCAACGAAATCAGAGTACTGAATTTCGTCTACCTTCAACTTATCATCCCTACTTTGTCTTTCAACAGGAGCTTGTTGTGTGATATAACTAGGGCATCCAAGAAAAATGCTTGGGACAACGCCAGGTTTTACCTTTGGATTTTTCTTTGAAATTTTCAGAATATTTCCTGCTCCATCAAGCAATTCATCGTACTGAATGATGTCTTCTGGTAAAAAGTGTTTTTCACAAACTACTGTCTGTGGTCCTGGATTCCAGTCTTTTCTTAGGATGGTTTTAATCCACAATATCCGAGCATTAGGAGCTTTTGAAAATCGAAATACTGAATGATATTGTACTCATGTGTCATAATTAGAATGACACGCAGGAACACAGCAACGATTTGGCATGTTGTTTAGGGTAGCATCCCTCTCGAAAAATCAGAATGTTGACGAAAAATTGAAAAAAAAATTTTTTTTCGTTTTTAACATTTTCAGGTTTTTGTGAATCCATTCTGAAATTTTTATAAATGTACGTTAACTAGAAATTGAGATATTAATTAAATTTATATGCGTCAGTATTTCTGTTTAAGAGCTCATTATATGTGCATAAAATTAAATTTGCTGTAACTTGAGTTCTAATTATTCGTTTTAAAAAAATTAAACTGTGCTAGGTCAAGAAAAGGGAGCTATATAAATTTGTTTCAAAGTTTCTAAGTCAATGAAAAAAGTAATTTTATTAGCTGTTGATAGTATTGCATGTTTTAGCTATGTGTGATAACAGCCAATCAAAAAGCAGTTTACAAAACGTGCGTGAACCAGCAATGTGGCTGCCTCCATTAGCGTCTTTCTCCTGTAATGCAGTCATCTTTGTTACCTTGTGATCAATTTCAGTTCCAAACATTACCTTTAGTTTATTAATCATTTTATAAACTATAAAAAAATTAATAAAGCCAGGTAGAAGAAGCGATTGTAAAAGAATAATCCATTTCATGGAAATCGCTTCACGAACAATGAATCTTACGAAGAAGTGCCGCCGATACAGATGAAAACGCTAATGAAAAAATTAATTCTTTCAGGAAGCTAGGCACATCAGGTATTCACAACAATTTTTGCAAGAGTGAGTTGAATTTTGAAGCTAATATCAGTGGATACAGATCTATTGACTGTCAACTGTTTTCGACATTTATTAATCAAAACACTGTCCTCAGTGTTTTATTAATTGTGGATATGATACCAGTGAAAATCAAAAATAAGGACAATTTAGCTGGTGGTTTTTAAAAATTGATGAAAACAAAAATAATTTAAATTTGAAATGAATTAAGTCTCCTTATAATGGGAAAAATCGTGAAATAAAATTAAAATTAAAGTCTCCAATCTTGAAGAAACTTGGGAGATGAAAGAAAACTCAAGGATGTAGTCTAGTGACTTTAATGTCAATTTTTTTTTTATTATTTCACGACTTTCTTCATTATAATGAGACTAAACTCATTTTAAATTTAAACTAATCATTTAAACTCCTTAAATCAATAAAACAAAAATAAATTGATATTTCACCTTTAAACCTAATTTTCTCAGCTTTCTTATTTTCACAATATCACCATCAGTTTTGGCGTAATATCTTTTTAAAGAATAACCATATTATGGAATTTTTTTTCAGTTTTTTCATACATAATCAAGGAACATAATGAACGAGAATCATTGAAATGTGAAAATTAATACTTTTTTGGTTTGAGCTTGAAGTATATATTAAGCAAAATAACGTGACTAAAAATGGTAGAGATATTTTCATTTTTTCCCCCACCTGAATGGATAAACTGAATTCCATAATTCTAGTTCAGAATGTATTACACATTAAATAAAAACCAGAAAAAAATTTCAACTCAATTAGACTAATAACTTCATCATAAACTTGACAAGAAATTTATGCTAATGGGGCTTTTTTTAACTCCAAAAAATGCTGTTTTTTAATACAAAAAAATTAAAAATTAGGTTCATAGAAATCATATAGTAAAAGGGTGATGACAATTTTCTCTCAAGTTTTCAATTTTGCCTTTTTGTGGGGGATGCTACTCTTAATCTAGAAAAAAAAGTAAGAGCCTTTTAATTGATTACCATGGTATTATAACTGCTGATTTCATAATTCTAAATCGACTTGCAAAATGTCATTGGACATATCTAAACATTCAATATTTACGTTAAATGAAGAAAAAATCATAGCAGGCCTACTACATATAATACAGTAAGTGACAAAACAGTCTCAATGGTGTATAGTTATTCTATTTGATTCTATAATACTTGAAAGTACTTATTTCTACAGGTTATTTTATTTAAGATATCAAAAAAGACATTTTAATATTGAATAATATTGTAGTGTAGATGATTTATTTAAATGACTCTGAGAAAATAAGAAAACTGTAGGAATTGATCATTAACAAAATAAAACTATCCCAATGGTGCATACTAACAAATGTACAATTCTTTGAAAAACAAAGTTATAGTTCAATGTTTGTCGGAAACGTTGATCAAAACTATCTGTCATTACACTAAATGCGTCTTCTTTGAATCGTAAAATAAAATGCATAAACATTTACTTTCAGGTAATCGAAAGTTAAACACAAAACTAAACGCATTAAAAGAGTTTTTTCAGTCACTATATTATGGTTAAAAATTAATTATAAATTACTAAAATTATGAAATATTCTGAACATACGAGGGGCGATTGAAAAATAAGATCTCCATGGCTGTAACTGTTTTTCTTTTTAACCAATTTTCAAAATTCTTCTTGTATCTTATACTCACATTTGTCCTCTATGTAATGCACTATTCACTTTTCGATATAGTCCCCATCCCTTTCCACGCATTGCGCCAACGCTTGGCTAGTGTAACGTACCGTTATTTTCTTTATTTTGTTTAGGCTTTAGTAGCTTTTCTTCAAGAATTTTTGAGACCCATCTACTTCTGATTTTTTTTGAATCACTGCTTGCTGGGTTCATTTTTTAATCACTGAAATAGGGTACGCCTTATGTGCTCTCCTCCCTCGTTGTGCTTTTCTAGCATTTCACGTTACCGATATTCCTGGTTTCCGCCGCGAGTAGTTTTTCCAAGACTGGTGCGTTCATCGGTTGTTTCGGACACGAGCTATGTTTGTTAGATGTTTATTAATTTATTATTACGGAGGTTACTGTGTTCCCCCTCCTCATTTTTTTTAATATTAAAGGGTTCACGTGACGCGCTCTGTTCGCGTTGTTCTTGGGGTTTTTTTTTGGTATCTCATTTGGGGGGTTATTTATTCTATTTGATTTTGTCCTCGAGCTGAAAAATTTTTTTATCTTTGGGGATTTATTTATTTATTGATCAGGATTGCGGTTCTTCATGTATTGAGTTATTGATATCGCTATTTTGTATCATTTGTTATTTATCCCTTGACGAATTTTTTTTTTTTTAAGCTTGACGGACTAATTGATATTTAGTTCCCCAGTGAGTCAATTATTTTAAGCGTCTAGTTTTAGCTCGTTCCTCGTCGTGTCATTTTTTTTTGACGCGTCTTGTTCGTTCTCCGATAGATATTTCGACTTTTCCGATATTTGTTAATAAACCCTAGATATGCCCCTCTCTCTGATTATCCAGTCCGCGATAAGAATTTTTAATCGCCTAAGAATGTCCTTTGAGTTATAAGGAAAATTTGTTTTCCGGTTCTCTCCCTTTGATAAAGGATAGATGGAGATTTTTGCCTTTTGCTGTGGTTACTAGATTTATTTATTGTTGAAAAAGGAATAATCATTTAATTCTTCTTAGTCTGCTTTGTGAGCTAAAAAATAATTTTTTATTATTTTTAAAATATTTTTTATTACTACAATATGTTTACGCTGGTTTCTTACCCGTGTTATTGTTAGTTGTGCGTGCGTGCTCTCTGTTCGCTTAGTTTTTCATTGTTTAGGCAGTTTCGTTGTATTCGGCTGCTCGTTTTCTTAGAGCGACTGGCTGTTTCTTTTCTTTGAACTCGGATGTCATGTCGCGTGTCCGCGATATTTAAATTTTCTTTTGATTTTTGTAATTTTTGGGTTTTGAAAATTTTTTTTGACAGAAGTAGAAAACAAGCGAGAGAGGTAGCAACAGCTTCATGGCCCTCTCCTGGCTCAGTGAGATGGCTTTTCAGTGGAAGATTGACTTTCTAGCCTAAGACGTCAACGAAATTTACTTTGTTTCAAGAATGAAAAGTTCGTGTTAGGATATTATTTCGGCTCTTACCCAGTCGCCTCTCAGGATCATGGCATCCAGCACTGCATCTAATCCAGTTTTTTCTTTTTGCGTGGTTGAAGTTGTTCAAGCGCTACGTCTTCGTGGAATCGTCCACTAACTTATCGTTGCCCCGTTTCAATTGCGGTTGCGTCTTTTTTGAGATAAGTTTTCGCCCTGGCGATCTTTGAATTTGTGTTCATCGTCGGGTGTTTCAAGAGTGGACCTTCTCCTGTTATGGATATTTCACTTACGTTCCTGGTTTATCTTCATTTAAAGTGACTTTGTAAAATGTCGCGCAAGTTTTTTATTATTACAAAATCACTTTTGTTTCATTTAATATAATGTGTCGTTGTTTCATTTTGTTTCTTTTTATTTTTAATTTTATTATTGAAAGCAATTCTTTCTGATTAATGGAAATAATATTTTTTTTTTCCTTGCTTTAAAATTTTTTTTATAATTATTTTCGTTTTCTTTTTCCAGGACCTTGCTCATGTTGTCGCCTACGTCCTTCCTTCTCTCACCCCTTTTTTTATTCGTAAGAACCTGTTTTGTCCATCTTTGCCCTTCATTTTTCCGTTACTGTTCGTTATTGTTCTGTCGTCTGTTCTAGTTTATAATTTTGTATCCCGTTCTTAGGCACTGTCCAGAGGAGGTCCCGGGTTCATTGCTTGTTTTGTTTTGCTTCAAGCTTTTATGTTTCCGTTTTAAATATCTTTTTGAATTGTTAATTTTCCTTCCATTATTATTAATTTTTTTTATGTTTAAAAGAAAAGAAAAAATTTTTTTTTTATTTCCAGTTTATATTTTCCTATTATACTTTCATTTAATGGTCTTGCCTGATTATAGTGTGGACGTTCCTTCGCAACCTTTCTGGACTTTCACCACTCTACTGGATTCCCCTAGCCTTGTTCGAGTTAACCTATTCCACTCGACCAGTCTGCTCATCACTCGTCATTGACCGGTCTTTGGATGTTAAGATGGTTTTCCCGTCTCTCCCTCGCCTTTTACTATTGCAAGATTTTTGTTTATCTCGCCCCTCTTCTGAGACCATATTCAATTTTTTTCTTTATTCAATTTTATCTGTGTCCTATTGTAATAAAGGAAAATATTTATTTGGAATTTTCTTTTTTTTTTTTTATTCTTCGCTCAGGGGTTGTTTTTTTTGGAGGGGATTAGTAATTCGGGTGTTTATTGGGTTTATCTTTTTAGTGTGGATTTTTCACCTTTGTTTTGTCGGGCTTTACCTTACTTGTCGAATCTCTTGTAGCTTCTTCAAGTAAGTGTTATTAGTTTATCTCCGCGGTTATCCTGTGTTCTTGTTACTGATTTTTCCTAGTCAAGGGGAGGGTTTTTGTTTTTACGCCGTGCTTCGGTAGCGTTGGCTGTACGTGCAGGTAAACGCAGTTCGCCTTTACTAGCACGTTACACTAGTTAGGTGAACCCGTCGGGGAAGAATTCCGGAATTGTTTTCGACACCAGGATTTACTTTAGACTCCCTTCTGGAGTACGATAACGTCCGCCCGCACACGAGTCACACACACCAGAGGCGTTGCAGCGCCTACAGTTCAAAGATGAAAAATTGCAGTTCAAAAATGAAAGACTTTGCACATTGCGACTTTTACCACTTCCCAAAGAAGAGCCCCTTAAGGGACATTAGTTGGTTCTGACAGCGAGGAAAACGCTGCCATTCAATCCTGCTGTCGACAACAACTCCGGAATTCCTCTCCGGCGGGTTCACCCAACTATGCGCAATGCATAGAAAGGAATAGGGACTATGTCGAAAAGTGAATAGTGCATTACACAGAACAAATATGAGTATAAGATACAAAATAAATTTTGAAAATCGGTTAACAAATAAAAAACTTACAGCCACGGAGACCTTATTTACCAATCGCCCCTCGTATAATTAGATATAATGGTAAATGTACAGAGTATCATTTCGTTATTTTCTCGGATGATATCTCTATTGAATTTCGATAACGCAAAGAACGTTAATGTTAATGTCGTTATGGCTGCCCCTAAGTTAGTGATTTTTTCCAGTGCAATTTTCTGAATAAATTTATTTTCCAGAAGAAAATGTTAAATCCTTTAGTTATTATTAAATAGTGATAATACAGTGCTTGAACGCGAGAGAGCTGGCCGATATAATCCGTGAAAATTAGGGAAGGCTACTCTGCACTTTCACCGACAAAATAATAACTAAATTATTTTTGTTAAATGAACTTGCCATTTTTAAATTTATTTTATGCTAATTCGATAATTTTTTTCCACATTTCATAACCGACTCTTCCATTATCCCTAGATTACAAACCCTTTCTAAATAGTGCTTTATTTAAACACTCTTCAATTTGCCTACTCTTAAATAATTAATTTTATAAATAAAATTTTCATAGTTCTGTCAGTTTCTAATTTTATTATCATTGTTTGGTTCTTAATTGTTTATTAAGAAGCAGGAAAATAAAATTATTTTTCGATTATAGTCTTTATTTTGAGATCAATTATATTTTATTTATTTATTTATTTATTTATTTATTTAGAAAACAATTTAAAAAAATACCTAGCCGGAGCCTGTATGGCCAAGGGCCGACGAGTTAGGTCTTCGGAAGGTTAAGTAAATAAACACGGAACAACATAAAATAAGTAAAAATTAGAAAACCAAATTAATGATAATAATAAACAAGCCAATAAAAAATAAATGCTAAGCAAAGATCCATAAACAACAAAAAGCAAAATTAGGGTTACAAAAAATAAAAAAAGGTTCAAAATATAATAATAAAAAAAAACAGCAAAAAAAAAAAACAAGAAAATAAATTAACAAGGGTTAGTAGAAGAAGAAGTATCAAACAGGAATGATTAAACATTCCTTTTAAAAGAAATGATTTAACATTCTTTTTAAAAGAGGCGGGAGTTAGAGAAGCATGAACAGCGACAGGTACAAACGACCATCATGTGATGCCAGAATAAGAAATACAATGGCGCTGAGAATTCCTTCGGACCAATGGAAGACGGATCCAGTTCACAGACTGCATACCATAGGAAATAAAAAATAAATGATACCAGATCGTAAAAAGGCGTCGACAGCTTTAAGCGACCATTAATTACTATACAAATGAACGTTACTGTTCAGGAAAACTCAGATTTTTACGTAAAAAATAGATAAAATTCAAGTTTCTATTTTTTTCTATTCTTTAGGTTTTTTTTTACCGTTTTGCAGACAGTGATTTTGAGTATATATTGTTTTAAGAAATGTTAAATAAACTATCCACGTGATTATCACTGTCTGCAGCTAGTTCCCTCGCTAATAATTTTCGTGAGCACGAAGATGTGTATCCCACTATTGTTGATGTACCTTCC
This sequence comes from Rhysida immarginata, assembly GCA_023313115.1. Taxonomy (NCBI): domain Eukaryota; kingdom Metazoa; phylum Arthropoda; class Chilopoda; order Scolopendromorpha; family Scolopendridae; genus Rhysida; species Rhysida immarginata. Next base: position 398,072 of record JAHWFO010011831.1, on the reverse strand, counting down.
GTGGTTACTGATTTTTTAAATTTCAGACAGACCACTTCCAGCTTCTGGCATGACCAGTCGTCCCTCCTTCTGATAGACATTTGTGCAGTGCGTTTGCCCCCTCCCCCTGGTGCCTCCTGGGGGAAGTTATCTTCTTCCTTACCAAAATATTGACTTTTTTCCATCATCACCATGGAACGCATGGTGATGATGATCGCCGACGGTCCGTTTACCACCGGCGCATTCATGAAGGGGTTGTATGCCCGTACAAGCTTACCCCCTGTTCTTCCGTCAGGTTTTCCCGCTGTTTCGGTTCTGCAAAAGCTTTCCCCCACTGAGTGGAGGATGCTTTGCAGGAACCGAAATGTTGCTGAGCGGATAGTAGAATCTGACCACGTCAAAGTTGGCCAGACTACTATCCAATTGTTTCATGCCGACCCCAGTCATAAGACCATCCATGTCCGGGGTGCCTCTACGCTGATGGCACAATCCTACCTGAAGGACTACATGTCCGACTAAGGGGGGGCGCTACGAGTGTTCTACCCAGAGAACTCCGACTCCCCGCTGCAGAAAAATGGAGATATTTTGTTGGACATGCGTCTTCAGAAAGACATTCCTGACTCCCTTGTTTTGCACGGAGAACGTGTCTTCGTGTTCTACAAGGGCCTGAGGCAGTGCTGCTGGTAATGCAAGAAGTCCTCCCACGTCCGGAAGGACTGTCCTCTCCTGAAGAAGTGCGACTTCTGTAAGAAAATCGTGGGCAAATACCATCAGTGCCCAGAGAGGACAGGTGCACTAACAGCAGCCCCAACGCCACCGCCTCGAGAGATGTCGCCCCAGCAGCCAGCACTGATGGCTTCACCGGCCACGTCAACTGAGCCTGGCAGAGTGACTATGCCTCGTCCTACAACGAGGATTTTGAAGGCAGCCCCGCCATCGTCGGCTCCTCCTTCACTAAGGAAAGCGAAGGCGGCCCCACCATTTTCACCTCCTCTTTCACCGAGGTTGTCGAAGGCGGTCCCACCATCGTCGACTCCTTCTTCATCAAAGAAATCAAAGACGGCTCCACCATCATAGCCTCTTCCTACGACTCCTGGGAAGGCGATGCCGCCTCCCACTCCTCGGACTTGTGTGGTTCAAGAGACTGTTTCTCGTCCATCTTCGCCTGATTTTTCCCCGATGGCGGAGGTCTGCCACTCTGCAGAAGTCATCTTAGACGATTCGTTGTGTTCGGAGTCGGTGTTTGTTGCGGAAGAATTTCCATCTCTTCCCCCACCTGTGCTTTCATCGGCATCGCAGCATTTGCGAATCGTCTGCGCGCATACGCCTGGAAAAATTTCTTCCTCTAGGACCTCAAAGCCATCAGCGCCAGCTCAACGGGATCTTCTTGCGACACCTAAGAGCCCTCGACAGAAAAAGGCCTGACGTCATCGTAGCAAGAGGGACGGGATACCGCTGTCCTCTTCATCTGAAAAAGACAGCTGCGTAGACCATCATCATCGCAGCTTCTCTTCCTCTTCGGGACGTGCTCGTTACCCTAGACGGAAGATTTTTGAGCCTCCTCCCTCGTCGGTGAAGCTCAAGTCTCCTTCAGATACAGGTCAGCCCCCGTCAGCTTAAATTCGCAGTGAAGGTCTTTTCCCTAAACGTTCGTTTCCTTGGTTTGTCCTTCAAGCAATCGGTTTTGTCATCATTCGTCGCCCTGTACAGGCCAGATATTCTCCTTCTTCAAGAGGTGAAGCTTGGTGCTTCGCAACAGCTTGCTAACCTCCCTGGCCTTCGCAGTCAATATCCATCTGCGCAGTTCTTCATCAACTCATCTTCGCCACATGGGCAAGGGGTTGCCACCGTCACCTTCAACGCCTCCATTGTGGTGTGGAACTGCATCTTTGATGTGAGTGCAGGGTAATTTCTTTGGACCTCCTGCTATCTGGTCTAAAATTCCGATTGCTTAATGTGTATGCCCCGTGTTTATCAGCAGAGAAACGGACATTCTTTAAAAACCTGGACTTTTACCTGTGCTCGTCCTTGCCTGCGGTGGTTGCTGGGGACTTTAATTGCCATCCGGATGAGAACAACATCTTTTCGTCTAGATGTGTCTACCATTTGTTCCAGCGGAATGCACTATTCGATCTGTGGGCGTCTTCTTCCAATTCCAACCAAAGTGGGTCTACCTTTCACCAAAGATCCTCTGTGTCTTCAATGTTGGACCTTTTTCTAGTGGACGCCGCTTTCGCTGGTGCTCCTGGTTCCATGGATGTCATTCCATGCTCCTTTTCTGACCACAGTGCCACCAAGTGGTCTTGGAACCCTCCATTCCCTGCCTCCTCTGTGGACTCTGCTTCGAACAATTGGTTTCTGATCGTTTCTCTGCTTGACAACGATAAATACAATGGATTGTTCGTTCGGTTTGTGAAAAGACATCTTCACAACCTGCCTCCGTCACTAGCTTCGTGGCTTTCCTTTGGATCAAAGCTCCGTCGTTTTTTCAGAAAGATTGTGTTGGACGCTGCTAGACGCAATCGGCGTCATCTCCTCATGCTGCAAGAAATTCTGCGCCTCCTCCGATGTTCCTCCCGAAGGGGGCATATGCTGATGACATCCGCCAGGTGAAGAGCGAGATCAACGCTCTAATGAGCCGCAGGGCCGCCGGCGCCGCTCTCAGGGCCAAACTGTCCTGGGCATCTGACGTCCGGAATATGTCGTCAGCTGTGTTCGCAGAGGAGAGGCGTCGCGCCAATAAGAAGAGGTGTCATCATTTGGTGGTGGAGAATGAGACAGTGGAAACAGACTCTGACATCTTTTCTGCTTTCCACTCTCATTTTTCATCATTTTTTGGCCACCCAGTCTTTCCAATCGACGCCACGACGAAGTGGATGTAGGCACTTAGACTTTTCAATGCTGACGCTGACCTGTCAATTACCCGTCCCTTTTACGAAGATGAAGTCAAGAATTTTTTGTCTATGAATGGCCTTCATCAATCCAGCCCTGGATTAGACGGCATCCCGTAGTCGTTCTTCAATGCGACTTGGAAACTTCTTGGGCCTTTCCTGGTGCAAGTGTTCAATTCGATTCTTAAGGACCCTTCCTCCATTACGTCGGATTTTACCCCGGAGAGAATCGTCTTGCTCCCCAGGGTACCGGATCCTGAACTTGTCACCCAGTGGAGGCCTATTACTCTACTTAACACAGACTATAAGGTCTTCACTGGTGTGCTCCAACAACAGCTCAAATGCTTCGCCGGCGAGTTCTTCGATTCGGGACAATGCTGCTCCATTCTATCTCGCAGGATATCCGACAACCTCATTACCATCAAGTGTGTTATGGAGGAAGCGTTTGTGCGCCGTCAGGCTCTTGCCGTGCTAAGTCTTGACCAGGAAAAAGCCTTCGTCAAGGTGAATCACGTGTTTCTCTTCCGAGTGTTTCACCATCTTCATCTTCGGAATTTGCTACGATTATCTCAGCACTGTATGCTTCTGCTATATTATGCGTGGCGATTAATGGCTCTAATTCGCCTTTCTTCAAACTGTCCAAAAGCGTCACACAGGGGTGTCCTATCTCTCTCCTGTTAGGTATATTCTATTTGGAGCCACTTTTACAATATCTTAATCGCCACCCAGATGTCCAGGGGTATGATTTGCCAGCTGCTTCCATCAACATCGGTACGCTGGCTTATGCTATTTTCATCTGATCCGTATTCCCTGGGCATCTATAAAGAATCCTTCGATCTCTTTAGCACTTCGACGAGAAGTTCTACCAATCTCGTCATGTCTAAAGGCTTTGCTATTGGGAGGTGGACAGTGGACTATCTTCGATCCTTCCCAATAACATGGTGTGAGCAAATTTTAGTGCTGGGATATGTTTTCTCCTTTTCCCGTAATATGGACTCTCTTCACTGGCAGCTGGTAATTGATAAATGCATCGCTCGCCTTTTCAAGAACTTTCGTTTCACCACCTCGATGTTTGCCAAGGCGAGGTTCGTCCAGTCGCACGTCTTACCGATCTTGACGTCTAAGTGCCTGTTTGCTTGGCCTTCTCCAACTCATTTAAAGAAGGTGTGTAGTGCGATAGTTGACTGTGTGTGCGGTTATTTAGCAACCTGTCATCCCATCCGTTCGGAGCTGCTATTTATCCCCTTCGATAGGGGGGATTGGGCTCACAAACATTCGTCGATACCTCATCGCGGCCAGAATGGCTGCCTTGATTCGTGCCTTCCTCCTTCCTCCCCCCATTTGGGCCAACTTCTTCTTTCTGCATCAGCGCTTCTTCTTGGAAATGAACAGGCTACCTATTCCGTCTACGCTGCCAGTGACGATCATTTCACGTTCGCCGGACTTTTACCATCTAGTCTGGCGACATTTGTCATCTTTCCTGTCCGGCCTTCGACAGCTATTCCCGCAGGACTGGGGAAACCTTCGTCTATCTTGGTTCTTCCAGCAGTCTGACTAGGGTGCGACTTCTGACATCGTACGGTGGCACCCTGAATATCCATGGTCAGCTATCTTGAAGTTCGTCAAGTCTCTCGCCTTTGAGAAGGCGGTCTTCAACTCTCTCAATGTCTACATCGATGGGGAGTGGTCAGATCTGCTGGTTGCCAGTTTTGCGGGTTGCTTGAGACTGTTCCTCATGTTTTTAACGAGTGCCAGTTTGCACAGTCCATTTGGGATCGTCTCTCTCGTCACTATCTTCTAACTGACTTTACCTGTCAGTCAGTGCGATTTCTGATGGACTGCTCCACCGGTTCTGTGTACAAGCTGGACCTAGCAACTTTCATCGCCTTTATGAACAGAGAGCTTTGGCTGGTCCATCAGCAGCGATCTGCTTGTGTTCATCAGCCAGCCTCAGCAATCTGGAGGAAGGGCGCCATCCAACTCAGGTCCTTCCTTCATCTTGAATGGCATCGGCTTGGCCCAGCTACGTTCCGGAGACGCTATTTATCATCTCAGCGTCTTTGTAAGGTCATCGAAGTGGCTACGAACACGATCTCGTACCTCTTCACCTTTCCCCTCGACATCGATGACCCACCGGTTGGCGGACGAGCCCCCTTTTGAGGCGTTTGAATAGGAGTGTAGCCCTTGAGGGCTGCCCATACTCATAAAGCATGCGCGCCTGGTCACCCTGCCTGCTTTAAGAACTAAGGGTGCTCCTCTGGACTGTAACATCGGCTCCATTTCCAACAGCTCCTTCTGGTCCTCCACATCATTCCTTGCCTGCAGAATGGCGTTTAAGTTCCATTTATTATTTTCATTCCAATGCTCTGCGAATTACTCCTACCCTGCCGTTCGATGTTTAGTTTCTTATTGAATTTCTCACTTTCGCGCGGCAGCCATGATTCTTTATCGAGAGGCATTGTTTCGCGGGTTACCCCATAAGGTAATAATGAAATTTAACTTAATGCTATTTCAACGATTACGCGCATAAGGGACGCCATGCTGTACATTTCAATTGTTTTATTCGCTATTAATAATTGATATTATTTCTCAGTCTTCCCTTAGACATTTAATGGGAATTTGAAATTTCTTTTTCTTATTCTTTATAAGGAATTGGTCTGTCTCAATACTTTTTTTATATTCAAAGTTATTCACTCATGTAACGATTAATATTTCTCGTTACAGTGTTTTGCTGTATTTAACGTACATTCAAGTATTTCCTTATTGTGTTCCGAGAAATATTTTTTTTATAATTGAGATCGCAAAGCTTATTTCTCAATTTTAAGTCATATTGTATAGAACATTCTTTTGTATAGAATATTTTGATATTTTATAAAAAAATATTGCATTTTTTAAAGCAAAATAAAAGTCTTATTTAGTTTATTTTTAAGACAAAATATTTCATTCTTAAGTTTCGGGGTTTCCTTTTAAGTATCACCCCTTAAATATTATATTATTTTGCTTCCCCCTCTGAACATATGATAGCAGAGCGTGGTTTCTTTCTTTTATTTTAATACAATATAGAGGGATCATATTTTGAAGATGGTCGTTCCCTCCCTAGGCCAACGAGTGCCAATTATATTCAATGGACGTATCGAGTTTTAACCTTTCTCAAAAGGGTTAGTGAAATATGTCCAAGAAAAGATCTCTCTCCCTACAAAAGCATCAGCCAGCTCATCCATGCGCCTTGATTGGGCAAGAGTACTGCGTTACCTCCTGAGTATGGTGAGTGATGATATTGTCATCATGCTTCAAGATGACAATCCCCTTACTTTGTGGAAAGCAATTAAGCTTCGATATGGAAGGCCGGATTCAGTGACACAGGCTGAAATAATGCGGCGTATCTCAGCCTTGCGTTTATTAGATGCTGATAATCCGAATGCCTATGTAGCAAGAGCGCTACAGATCCGTGCTGAGGCTGGAGCCGTATCCCTGGTTCTGGATGATAAAAATTTGATTGACCAAAATTACCCTCAATTTATACTCCATTGAGACTCGCGGTCCAATAAAACCCATCAAAGTCATTTGAAACTTTCCTGAGTCAACTAAATGTAGGTTTTAAGGACCACACCACGCTAAATTCCACAATAGGTTTAGCCTCGTGTGCCACCTCTGTTTCTTCTCCCCGTCAATATCCAAATGCCCATCGAACAAATGAAGTAGCATGTCATAATTGTGGAGGCCGAGGACACGTAAAAACGGTTTGTCCGAAATTTATCCCACTACTGCAGGCTCAGCTACTTCACGCACCGCGATACCCTCTCGTTCGCAGGATCCTGCACCAACAAAGCGCATGCCTCGTGCATCAGCTTCACGTCCTAAGCGTAAGCCTCGCAAATTGAGTACAAAAGGACAAAGCAAGAAATCTGTAGCCAACTGTGTTGGTGTACCAAACAAGGATTGGAGAGTTGACACGGGCAGCTCATTTCATGTAATTAAAGAAAAAAAGTTTTCTAATTCTTTTCAAAGCTGCTATAAGCAGATACATACTGCAGACCTTAAGAAAACGATTGCTGCCATCGGTACTGGTGCGGCAAGCGTGTAATTAGATTCAGGAGCAGTTTCAAAACTCCATGACGCGCTTTATGCGCCTTTATCTTGTCTCTAGGAGTCAAATATTTAAAGCAGGGTTACAGTCTTCATTTCGGCCCAACTGGTTATTCCATTAATTCCCCCAAGGGCACGACCAACGCTGCGCAGGAAACACCATAGCATGCGCGGTCTTGAAGTTTTGCTGCCATTAATTGATGACCAACCATGTGTTGCATGCCTTCAGGCACGACTATGCAATGCCCCTCACATCATTGTGAAGGTCAACCGTCAACACGTCCTTTACAGCTACTTCACGTGGGTAGAGTGGGGTCTGCCTACCACTTCTGTCTGTGGTAACAAATTCCTCTTAGTAGCCGTCGATGACTTTTCACGAAAAACTTTCGTTTGTGCTACTCCGACAAAAAGTGAAATGCCAAAAGCGTTAGTAGACTTATTAATAAAGCTACAACGCTCTACAGAAAAAAATCTGGCGTATATACATTGCGATAATAGAACAGAATTCACCAAAGCGGAGCTAGGTGTGTTCTGTACGAAGCAAGGCATATCTCAACAATTCACCATTCCTGAGAACCCCCAGTCAAATGGTGTTGCTGAGACAACCGTACGCTCATTTGCGATGGAATTCGAGTTCTTCTGGCATCGTCAAAAGTTCCGCACCGATTCTGGGACCATGCCGCGCCTACAGCAGTTTTTAATCTGAATTCTATGCTCAGACGAGGTCAAACTAAGTCCCCTGAAGAGATATGGTCCAAAAAGAAACCGACCATCAAATATCGAGCTCCTTTTTGTTGCCTGGTATAATATTATATACCCAAGTCGCACCAATCAAAATTTGATGGTCGCGCCAAAAGTGGCGTTTTTATGGGATACTCAGCTTCATCTCCTGAGTACCTTATTTATACGCTCAATGAGAGCAAGTTTTTACGAGCACGTACCGTTCGTTTCTTTCCTAAGTTATTTCCAGAGTTCACAAGATAAACAGATCCATCATCTGTTCCTCTGGTATATTCAATTCACATGGAACCCCCAGTCTTTGAAGCACCACAGCCTGATGAACCACATATCATTCAGAGCGTATCGCCAATCCCACCCACTTTAACATTAGACAAGACAAGAAAGCAGGTCCGACCTGATACTGAGGTCACGCTAGTGGTCACACCTCCATCAAAAACCGCATCGATGGAAGATGCTCGAGTTTGTTCGTCTAAATCACCAGTAAACCAACCACCTGTTGAAGTCCCACAACCGCTATTACGACGTTCACAAAGATTAAAAGAGAAAGCAGAAAAACAACGTACCGCCTTATGTCATCCTGACTTTACTGACTCCGACTTGCTAATCACACCGCTAATCACACCCCAGTCTTATGAACAAGCACTCGCTTCTCCCCAACATCATCAATGGGAAGAGGCCATGCAAGATGAGTTGAATTCACTCATTCTTCATCATGTCTGGGATTTAGAGCTTCCACTACCAAATGTCAAAATTTTAAAGAGCAAATGGATCAACCGCATCAAATAAAATCCTGATGGTTTGGTGTCCTGATTAAAGGCAAGGTTGGTGGCTATAGGCTCGTCACAAGTCTACAGGAGCCAGTATGAGTTAACTTTCTCACCTGTCATCAGAATAGAATCCCTTCGCTTACTGTTTGCCATACCTGCAAATATGCCAGTATGACGTCAAATGTGATATCTTCACGCACCGATCGACCACATCATATATGTATCGCCACTTAAGGGATTATCAACGCCAGTTAATCACGTCTGCAAATTGAGTAAATCACTTTACGGCCTCAAACAAAGTGGAAGATGCTGGTACGTAAAATTGTGTCAGCTTCTTATCCGATTAAAATTCACTCCATCCAGAGCAGACGATTGTTTTTTCTACTACAGCAATGCTGGCTGCACCATTCTATTAACAGTCTACGTGTATGACATCGTAGCAGCAACAACAAATGTCTCCATCCTAACCTCCATCATGGACAAAGTAAAACAAGAAATTGACCTCGTGGAGTTAGGAGTGGTGAAGCATCTGCTAAGTATGAATGTGTCACAAGCAAGCGGTTCAATTTATCTGTCACATTATATCACGTAGATCCTCTATGATTATGGCCTTCAAGACATAAAACCAAAGACCATGCCACTACACCCTCATGTGAACCTTGATGATACTGCGGATTCACAACCGGTCGATTCCACCAATTACCAAACACTTCTCGGTTCGTTAATGTATGTAGTGACTTGCACGCGGCCGGATCTTGCTTTTGCAATTACTAGACTATCGACATATGCTAAATCGCCTACACATTTGCATATTACTGCTCTTAAGGGCGTCTCTTCTTATATTATCTCACATGGGACACATCACTCGTTTTTTACCCCATATACAGTTCTTTTGTGCGCATTCGCTGACACTAGCTAGTGTGTGACCCCACAGAGTAAAAGATACTCTGGAATTTTGATTAAAATGGAGAAAAATACCGTAACCTGGTCATCTAAGAAGCAACGTTTGGTCTCCCTGAGCAGCTGCGAAGCCGAAATAATCGCTATAAATGATTGCGTGAAGTTACTGAAATGTCTTTGGGACCTCATAACCGAGTTAGGATAAGGGGAGTTTGTATCTTTCCCCAAAATCATTTATATTAACTCAACATCTGCCAAAGCATGTCTGGGAGCATTAGAATCAAATAGTAGGACAAGACACATCTTGAGATTGCATAATTTCATGGCGCAAGAAATTAATCTTCAGAATGTGATTCTTACCTACTGTTCTTCCCCCGCCATGCCAGCAGACCCACAAACTAAACCTCTACCTGCCCCTGCTTTACGCAGATTCTTGGATTTGTTATCCTTATCTGAGCAGGATAAGTAATTATTTATATTACTTAAATCATTAATTTGCTGGCCTACACGAAGGTATTTACAAAGTTTATCTTTTCCTTTAAACTTCATAATTGCAAAGTTATTTACATCGTGGGATGAGAGGGGTTCTAAACGCAATATTTTTTGTTAAATGACTTTAGCTTTAAAATCACAAAAGGATATTTTTGGGCTTGTTCTTACCTTACGTGAAGGCTGTAACTATATTTTTTTTAACTTCATGATATGTATTTTTTAACGTATTGTAAGTATAATGTACATTTTAATTATGGTATACCAAAATGCAAAATAATTTTTTTTGTCTTCTTTTGCTAAAAAGGCAAACATACTGTGTGCGCACACACAAAAATGAAAGGAAATAATAATTGCATAAATGTATATTTCTTTATTGTAACTTCGACATTTTTTTTTTAATCTGTATATGTAACATCAGTACATAAACTTCTATCTGTACAAATGACCGTCATATTTTCAAATTACAAGGGGTCTTGTTGAAGAAAATTATAGGGGGCTTGTTCGGGAAAACTCAGATTTTTATGTAAAAAATAGATATAATTTAAATTTCTATTTTTTCTATTCTTTAAGTTTGTTTTACTGTTTTTTGCAGACAGTGATTGTTGGGTATATATTGGTTTAATAAATAAATTTTCACGTGATTATCACTGTCTGCAGCTAGGTGTCCCTCGCGAATAATTTTCGTTAGCACGAGGATGTGTGTCCCACTATTGTTGACGTTCCTTCCGTGGTTTCTGAATTTTTTAATTTCAGACAGACCACTTCCAGCTTCTGGCTTGACCAGTCGTCCCTCTTTCTTGTCTTCCACATCATTACAGGCCCTGCAGCATGGCGTCCATATTCCAATTATCATTTTTATTCCAATGCTTTGCGAATTACTCCCACTCTGCCGTTCGATGTTTAGTATCTTATTGAATTTCTTATTGTCTCGCGGCAGCCATGATTCTTTATCGAGCAGCATTGTTTTGCGTGTTACCCTATAAGGTAATATTTAAATTCCTTTAATGTTATTTCAACTATAACGCGCATAAGGAACACCATGCTGCACAATTTCCTTTTTTTATTTCCATTAATAAATGCTTATTTTTCCTCAGTCTTTCTTTAGACATTTAATTAGAATTTGAAATTTTTTCTTTCATTATTCATTATAAAGAATCGGTCTGTCTCAATTCTCTTTTATATTTAAAGTTAATTCACCCATGTAGCGATTAATATTTCACGTTACATTGTTTTGCTGTATCTAACATACATTCAAGTATTCCTTATTGTATTCCGAGAAATAGTTTTTCTTTTGTAATTGAGATCGCATTGCCTATTCCTCAATTAAACTATATTGTATAGAACTTCTTTTGTATAGAATATTTTGATATTTTATAAATAAATATTGCATTTTTAAAAAAAAATAAAAGTTTTTAACGAGCCACGTTCATTCTTAAGTTTCAGGGTTTCTTTTAAAGTATCACCCCTTAAATATTATATTATTTTGCTTCCCCCCCCCTCTCTGATTACAAGGTGCTAAGGACCAAGCACAAAAGTAATCATACCGACTGTTACCAGAGGAAAGTTCAGAAGCCTGCATCGCTGATGGTGTGGGGCTGCACGAGTGCAGCAGGGACAGGATAGCTTCACTTTTGCGAGGGCATTATTAACTCTGCTGCCTATATCAACATTCTTCAAAAGCATCTGCGTCCATCCCGCCAAAAGTTGTTCAATTGAAGACCAAGCATGTTTCAGCAGGAGAACGCGAAGCCTCATGCTGCTCGGAACACCAAGGCTTTGGAACGTCATTCGTCGGAAAGGTGACGCCACTCAGTGGTAATGTGCAATAAACGGTAAGGTATACGAAGTTCATTGCAACGTGTTGAAAACGGAACATTGTGTTAAAATATTATATCACAGTTGTACCAAAGCTCTGTGCACTCAATAAAGTAATTTTTATTTGTTTACAATTAGCTTCGTTGTACTTATCCAAAATGATGTAGATGTTCGAAGTTCATTGACGCTAGGGTTGTAGATGAGGCTGGTTTTGAAAGCGCTACCGGTTATCGCACTAAAGCACAAAACATGAAATTCATAGTGTCGCCCAAATATGTGGATTTACAGTTTCGTGCAAACACTTTTGGCAAAACTTCATGATTTTCTCCGAAATGCACCCAAATGCGTGTATTTGCACTTTCGTGCACACTTTCTGCCAAACTTTCATGATTTTCACCGAAAGTCTTCCAAATGGGTTGATTGTTGTTGAAACTGGTGAAGGATGTCGGCGAGAGCGTTGTTGTTTAGTCGCCATAGCCTTGCTTGGAATGAAATATGACGTTTCAGTGCTTAACGTGAAACAAAAAGTCTTCCAGATGAACTTAAATGGCCGTAGTGGGCAACATATGCTCAGCGACTTGAATATGACACGCTTGAGTCTGAGTTTAAAACGTGCTGAATGCAGGCGTAAGAGATTTACCATTGGAGGTTATATCCAGTACGCTGCCTTGAAATGTTTATGTATACTGGGCTTGAAATGTTTGTGTATACTGGGCTTAAAATGTTTGTGTATACTGGGCTTTATATCCAGCATGTTCATTCTTTTGTAGTTTGTTATTTCATTAAAAACATAACAATTAAAATAGTAATTTTAAAATCTTTGCATTCATTACATATCCGAAAGACAGTGCTAAACGACATGCATTGCACTAGAAGACTCCACTATTTTAAAACTCGTTAAGGGAAATGAAAGAGTGAGGTCCCCTGTTTTTCTTCATCCATATTTAAACTAGCATGTTCAAAACTCTTCTCATAGTAAAATGTACATAAAATTTAAAAATTAAACCTTCATAATGTGCATGAAGAAAAACATTCATTTATTGAAGCCTTGACATCTTAACGTATGATTGCACTTTCTTTTAAATGTTTGGCTTTAAAGTTTGCTGCCGTGTGAAAAGGTGCAATCCGCAACGTATAAAAAAAGAACGATTGTTGCTGTCAAATGTGTTTGGTGTTTTTGGGCATCCGATTTGTTGGTTAATCAAATTTATATTACAAAGCACATCCTTCGTAACAGCTAAGTTTTGATCAGAGAGCAAATACTTGCATATATATCGGAAGAGCGACATTAACGTAATCAGTTGATATATATGCATTGCGGTTAATACCATTTTGATTGTTTGCTAACATGTAGTTTACTCTGCTGGCTAATAAATAACAAGCATTACTACACTATACGGAAGGTAAATTACTTTAAGAGTGAACGATTTGAATAAGCAAAATATCTGTTAACATTGTTAGAATCAATCCGTGTCAGTTATGATAGGAAGAGTCAATCGCTTGTGTCGTGATAAAGTGATGGTAGCGTGATCGGAAAGATGGATCCAAAAACTGATACCAAATGTTTTGGGAAGACTTCATAATTGCTCTTTCCGATACCAAATGTTTGTATTCTGCAATTTTAAACAAGTGCAAAACACGTGTATTAGTGATTTCCAGAGATTGTGTAATTAATGTGCTTAATGAGAACAAAGGATGACTCCCAACGGTAGCCATAACATTTTTCAGAAGCAGATGCAATTTGTCACAAAGGAAAACTCTAGGACCCAACGGTCGATTGCAATACGCTTAGGCGTGTCTCGGGTAGCTGTCCTTAAAAAAAAATTCATCTAGATCTCTAGCTGGAAAAACATGTAGAAACGACGTACAAAAGGTGTGGATACACATAGACAAGGCGTTCAGCCATACCTCAGCATCAAGGCCGCCTCACTGTCAACATTCAAAGAGGTATTTATACATTCCTTCACGAATATTCGAATTAAATCCCCCAGCGCATCGCCACTAGATTTCTGCAGGTTTTAGCTCTTAAAAGGGGGTTTAGGAAATAGACGACCACGCACAGTAGATGGATTGTGGAAAACCTGAAAGGAGGTATAATCTGGGATCATCCAGATTTCTCTTCTATGGACCCTCTTGGAATGGAAACTCAGATCTAGAGCTATAGTTCGGAACGCTGGCTATCGGATAGAGCTCGATCGACGTTAGCGCAGTGGCTTCAAGTGAAGATATGGACCCACGAACTCGTTCTTTTAATCTACACTCTGTATTGCGTATTAAAGTTGTACCAGTCAGATACTAATAGGATCTATGCGTCATCTGGTGCGATCTATTTCTTGTGCTCGTAAAGTTTATAGAAGTTAACTTATAGAAGCGATGTTTTTAGCATTATACATGTTGTTTCAAATAAAGAATAATGGTGGAATATCTGGAGAAATAGCCTACACATTGGATCGAAATGAAAAAAAACTACATGTTTAAAATTTTTCAAAAAGCTATTGAATGATATAAAACTCGATCCCCCACCCTTAACCCCTGTGAGGGAGGGGATACCTTTAATATCCTAAATATGAATCCCAATTTTCAATGTTGTTTCCAAATCTACACAACATTTGGAAATGTTTTATTCTTTGAAATTTTGCAATTGATCCAACCGTTTAGTAGATAGAGGCACTGAGTGTGTGGAACTTTAAAAGTTTTGAACGCAATTTTATCAAGGAAGACATAGAGGGTGGGTATTAAAGACATTTCTATTCTACTTTTTGATGGCCTTTAAGATTTTGAAGTCAGAATTTCTAAAATTCAAAATTTTTAGTACAATTACTGAGACTATGCGTTGGGGTGGGGGATCAAATTTTGAAAAATATTCAACGGGTGTTTTTTTGATCTGATATGTATTCACTTGACTTTCCACTGTTCACTGTATTTGTAACTAGAATTTTTTGAATTTAGAGTAAAAAATTTACACTTATAACAAAAACTTTTTAAGAAATATTAGTTTAATGTGAATTCCTCCATATAATACAAATAAAAAGTAAAAAAATGTTTAACCGATTAAAAAAAATCAATAAATGATCAATAGATAAATAAACCAAAAAAAAATAATCTCACTCGTTTCGGATAGAGTATATTCTTGTCATAACAATGATAGTTCTCTAACTTAAAAAGAATATTAGAGAATTACCCTGAAGGAACCAACAAACGAAGTCAAGTGTACTTTTGTTCCGGTGGGACGTAAGCAGTGCTTACACGTTTCTCAGCCTACCAGAATAAGTTCTACGTGGTATAGACTAAAATAGGCAAGAAGCCATGAGAAAACAAATAATAGGATTGACGACTATCAGTAGAGTGGAAGAGAGGGGAGGAAGGGTGGTATTACATCTTCCAATAATCTGGGAAGGAAAGGTTGCCAATATCTTTGAAGTTGATATAAAGAATATGCCTCGGTTTCCTATTCTTTGCATGCCACTTCATTTCCATCCGGTTATTCAGTATTCCAGCTAACAGGTCATTGTAATGGCTCATCACCGTTTGCATCATGACCATCTAGTGATCTTGGACACACCCTACAATGTGTGTCATGTTCAGATCCGAGTGGATGTAAAGATTTTTACGGTCCTTCTTCGAAGTTGAGCAGTGGCCCTCAGAATAACATTCTGGAACGACTGGAGTTCACTCCATGTGCTTCCACATACAGTCGCCCACGCAAGGAAACCATAGAAAAGGAAGGTCCGAATCACTGTCTTTTACATTAGTAATTTATTGTCGATGCTGAAGGCACTGTTTCTACCCAGGAGAGCTAGAAGACTGTACTTAGACTTCTTCGCTTTAATCAGAGCGTAAGTTACGTAACGATTCCAGGAGAGTCTTCAGTAGATGATAATGCCAAGTACTTGTAGTTGTCAACATATTTGAGTTTCTTATTGAATAGCACAAGAGAATCCGGCGGATGCTTAAGCATTTTGTTGAAATACGCAGCTTTGTTGTTCCAACGTTAAGGTTCAATTACCAGTAATTAAACATCTCTTCAAATTTTTTCAAAACGTTCTACTGAGGAGTGATATCGTGAAATGGCTGGTGCGCCCATGCCATGATAGCGGTATTATCAGCATAGAAATATAAATTACAGTTCTCAGGTTTTGGAAATCGTTCGTGCACAAATAATTAAAGAGAACGGGCCCGAGGACAGAACCCTGTGGAACATCGGCCTTTATTTTGCGGGGCGTGGATGAGTTTTCACTAACTTTGTCTTGACAGAACCTGTCGCTGATAAGGATCTCACTATCATAATCCAATCTGAAGGGAACTCGTCTCTAATCATCTTGTAGGTTAGCCCCTTGTGGTGACACAGCTTATTAAAAGCATTACTGATATCAAGAAAAAAAAACGCCACAGTATCTGCATCAGCCATGAGTGGACGGCTTGATAGCATAATTGATCTTTCCGCATTATATTATTGGTGAAACAGTGGTCCAAGCATCTGGTGAAGATATTTTTTAGACATCGAGGAGAGTAGACTGATAGGTCGATAGCTCGCGGTAATTGCTCCTGTTTGGAAAAATTTAGCACAATAGACTGCTTCCAAGCAGTGGAAAAACATAAGCACTTCCAACATTCGCTTATGATATACGAAATGTCGTTGATGATGTTATTTGGGAGCTTCCTTAAGTCGTTATTATCTCCCTTTCTTTTCCTCGAGCTTTCCTGTTTTTCAGATTTCTTATGATGGTAGTTATTCTGCTCCTCGATGATGATTTTAGTAGTACGCTGTGGGAGTTCATAAAAGTTAAAAAAACCATCTTCTACAGTGTGGGACATGAGCTGACTCTCGGGGTTATTGTTATCAAGGGTAACTAACAGCAAATCTAGAAAATCTGTTATTTGAGCTTTTTTTAATTAATTTGGACGTAATGACCTTGAAGGTTGCTAAGTGGAGGAAGCGTATCAGTGTTCCAAATGGAATTGTCGTTAGCCAACAAGATTTGGAAGTTATCATTCCATGATGCGTCGCGAAGTTCATTTACTTCTTCGTTTTTAGCCAAGGTACCAGTAATTGACAGTTTAAGACATTGCTGTGAAACGAAATTGTATACGTAAATCAAATTGCATTTTGAAATTTTTCTAGTTATAACATTAAATTGCAAATATAGTATAGGATGTGCAAATTTCTAAACAATTATTATATCTTTAAAAGCTATTAAGTAATTAAATTTTTTCCTAACTAATGCAGGAATCACCAGTAGTTGACAGTTAATGTACCAGATATTGACAGGCAGTTTCACCAGTAATTGACAATAATTTAATTACCTTTTTTTGTTAACTATTTTTACCAAAAAAATTGATAACATTCAAAAGTAGCTGAAGAAATCAAGCATTTTTAAGAATGTCTAAATATTTAACATTAACTAAAATTATGCTTTCAAAAACTGAAGCTGTTCTTATAGATCGCTTATATTTTTTCCTTTTGAAATAATAAAAAAATCAGTACACTCCAATGTAGAGTGCAAGAAACAGAAAATGAACGTGTTTTCCAGCAGTTCAATATTATTATATTTTGGCCAACAGATTGTTGATAGAAAAAATTGATTTTTGACGATTGTTTTGCAACTTGCAAATACTTCTTCTTATCGTAATAAACAGAATAGTAGTTTTCTTCTTAGAAGAAAACTTGTCCTTGGCTATATGTTGATCGTATCTATGACAAGATTCAGGACCAACAAAAAGAATCGGCGATTAGGGCCTAGAAGCTTTATGTCAAATTGGCTGATCTAGAAATTGACAATAAAGTTCCTTTCATTGACGCATCTAGATCAATTACCAGAAATTAGGAAGTTACACACAAAAACATCATGTTTTCATTATTATTACCCTACATTCTATGTCGCATTAGTATATTTTTTTCGTTTTTTTTCAAACACAGAAATTATCAATAATTGAGAGGTTAGGTCAATTACCAGTGAAATTCCATATCTGGGTTCAAGTAGTTGACGGTGGGTTAAAACACTTAACAAATAGGTCATCAGAAATTCTGTTATTACTAGAAGTAATGTCCAATGATCACACAAAAAGATTCAGGTTAAATCAGTAACAAATATTGCATAACATTCATGAAATAAATTCAAGTAATCAACCCTTCACGTAGTGGTTTATTGCATGGTTTTTTCGACTCGTTACGGCATTAAACAATGAACATGTGTTTGCGGCTATAATAGGGAGCAGAGTTCCTATTTTTTTGCTTTTCTGGGAAGCCTAATACATTGTTTAATACCAGCTGGCAACACCAGTCCCTTTTCTTGCATTATTACTTTATTAAAAGCTTTTAAATCGTGACTTGTCAATTACTGGTGCACTGACAAGAACTGGTACATCTACTCTATAGCACTGCCAAAGCTTACGGATCTTGTTTTCCTCTGCAATCAAGCATTGGATTCCTGCAGTGAGCATAATTCGATGAACGGGCTTGTTTACCAGTGGATATGCACTTGCTTCAGTGCACTGTTTATTCGCCCGCTGATGTCTTTAACACGTTGATCGATGTTTTCTATATTGTTTGCTCTATCGAGATAGTGGTCATGGTCCATGAGGATTTCTTTGAACACTTCCAGTCTTGCTGGTACTTCTCTTCTTCTATAAAAATGAGGTCGACAATGTCGATGTTCAGCGCCATAGGCATATGGTCAGAAAGATCATCGAAAGTAAAAATGTTTTATGGTTTATAGAAACCCTTTTTCAGTGAAATCACAAGAATATCACTAGAAGAGGAATAGTTAGTAGTAGGCGTCTTCCACTTGTTCAGCAGCGATAATGTCATCTCTACCTTGCATGAAACTGTAGATAGTGATGCCGTCCTGCTTTCTGCCGTTCCAGCTTACGGGTAACCAGGCAGGATAACTGGAGTGTCACCACTGAAGAGTTCATCATGCTCGCGAATGTCAAGGGAATGTTTAGGTGAATTGTAGAGCGCGACAAACTTCACTTGACGAAGAGAGACGTCATTAAAAATAATGTAGGGCGACTGCTTACTTGCATAAGACTTAATTCTTAGTGTTGGATTCCTTCCTAATGGTGATCGCAGCGCTCCCAGAAGGATATGTTGCAGCGTTTCAAGCCATACTATCGTTGCAATACACAAAATAGCCAGATAGCTTGAATTCTTGACTTGGATTGAGGTACGTTTCACAAAGGAAACCAACGATGATTTCTTGCTTTATCAGGAAATTGTGAAACTCAATACCAGGAACGGCCAGTCACTGGATTGGTGACCAACAGTGAGATACGATCACCCCCAGCTGCTGCGACCATCTTACAGCAGATACTGCAGTATTTAGTCATTAAAACAGACCGAGCCACGCGTGGGGTTATCACGTAGCTTATTTGGTACCCCACAAGACACAACTTTATATAAAAATGCATTTTGATTATATTCTGTTGGAATGTGCATATTTTGGAAACTGAGATGTTGATAATAACACGACTGAGCGTTCGTTTCAAGAATTTTTAATAATGTGAACGTAATGATGATGGAATGACAGAACATTAATAAGCAGCGTCTATTGATGATGCAAATGAGTCACTCGTGTCTCCCTTGAGTTCCATATCAAACGTCCAGACTACTGGCAAAAAGTTGTCTGCCTTGAAAGGAAAGATAAAGAACGAGTATTGGCCAGAGAAACTCTTCAACTATAATAAAAAAATTTCATCTGTATTTCAAAACAAACACTTCCATCAAGATTATCGTTTTCTGCTATCAACATTATCTTCACAAGACTTCACCTACATCTTCGATAGATTAAATTTATTCCTACTAACAACAACATCTTTAATAGATTACATCATTTAAGTTTTCTTCCATCACACAAGTTTCTTCATCGTTTTTCAAAATTGGTGACTTTGTGACAAGTCACGTGTTGTCTGTGTAATTTAATTATGGGGAATATAGGGAAATAAATTATGGAAATATTTTAATCGGTAATAGATTTTTATTTTTTGGGGAATTAAGCAATAATTCGTTTGGTTAGTATAAATAATTAAATATCCGCTTGATATCGTGTTTATATTATATATTTTTGGCAGTAAATATATATTTTTAATGGAATATTATTTTCCTTGTACGTGGAAAATTGTTTGTTTTTTATATATTAATGAACGGGGCCCACGCGCAATTTGCGCGGTAATTATTTTTATCAAATTCAATTCATTCAAATTGTTTCGTTTGATGAACTCATATTTTCTCCTTTATTTATAGTTTTGCGATTGATTGATGTTAAAAATTGTTGCTCAAACAACAATGCTCAGGTGACTTTTCAGTTCCGGCGTGTGCTTTAAGTGAGCGCCAACAATGCTGAAACGTGCAACAACAATGCAAAACTGTTTCCGTGAC
This sequence comes from Rhysida immarginata, assembly GCA_023313115.1. Taxonomy (NCBI): domain Eukaryota; kingdom Metazoa; phylum Arthropoda; class Chilopoda; order Scolopendromorpha; family Scolopendridae; genus Rhysida; species Rhysida immarginata. Next base: position 378,024 of record JAHWFO010011831.1, on the reverse strand, counting down.
GAACCCACATGTTCTCCTTTATATATAGTTGGATTCCGATCTGGCTGCGTCAACAGCGAAACGCAACAGGAGGCCCGTTTGTTGATTCGTAGCATTGTTGGGAGCTAGAAATTCTAGTAAGATGAGTTCCTAGGCATCCCTCAATTGTTAACTACGTATTGCTTTTTTAAAAACAGAAATTTTAAGTTATAATTTAGTTTTTGGATAAAAAAAAGTTCGTCAGGGACGGACGTAAAAAAGTATGTTGGAAAACGATGTTCTGTTGTTATGATGGCGCTAAAAAAGCGAGATACTGTTCTTGCAGAGCTTTCACCATAATCATCAACGATAAGTTTATTAAAAATGTTTTAGCAACAGAGAAAAAGTACTGTATCTTTTTGTTTTTGGCCAATCCATATTTTAGACAAGTGTTTTAAGAATTTCAGATGCGAAATGGAATGATCGCAAGATGTTCGATGGATGACGAGTTGTAAGCGGTTCAATGGAAAGTCAATAATGAGTACAAGTACGGATCTTAAACAAGTATTCCAAGTTGGTGAAATTCCATAGTTGATGACTGCGGTGGTGAGTGAAATTTATCTTATTTTTTTACTCCGACGGAGAGGACACAGAGGCCACGGATATATATTCTATTAGTGATGCGTTGAGACTGACGAACTGCATATATAGAGTGTTGCGCTGTTAGGAAACATCAGTGTGTTCTATCTGGTTTTCTTGGATAAGACACTGTTGTGTAAAGAGAAATAAAATAGAATATATATAGAAAATATTAGTTCATGTTAATTGAATTATTGAGTTAGCAATTTTATTTTTTACCAGAGTTATAGCCGTAAAATTAGTTGCAAGATACGTTTTCAAGCGGAGGACTATCGGGCTGGGTAGCGAAAATAACTTTGTGTGTCGGTGCTTTGGATCCTTTGCGTATTTTCTCATTACTATGAGACAAGAGTAGTTCCTGCTATAAGCGTCCGTCTAGCACTCTTACAAGAACGGTAGCTAACTGCACGGGAATCGTCGGCGGGGTTTCCGTGGTTCTCCCCAAGTCGCTCATCGAAGTGACGAGTCCTAAAAGGATCGCGTGACGCTTTCCGGCGTTACGCCATAGATAATATGAAAATGATTGCCCGTGACAGACCCGGTTTGTAGATGCTCAAGCACACAGTATTAACAAATTATTTACTTCAGACTGATGTGCCAGCTGAGCGTAGACTTGCTTAAGATATATTGAACGTGTCAGGGCTTTTTTTAGTTGTTGTGAGGTACAGCATGTGTTCCGCATACCAGATGGCGTCTAGACAGCAATAGCGCAATGGCTAAGGAGCCTCTTTAGTGAATCGCGATTGCTGCAGGTTATTCAGCTGAGCCGACCATAGCTTATGAGTCGTGAAAACTGTGGTACCTAACGTGTAATATTTGTTTCATGTTTATAATTTTTGATGTTGAGCTGATAAGATTCATGAATAAATAATTACTGTGCTCTAAATTTGATTTGATTAATCTGTGTAGCCTGAGTCATTATTTTCCACTCCTCTAAATCAGTTCCGAACTCAGTTGACGCGCGCCCCACCGAGACTATAGTCAAGGTGGGTATAGGATCGTGTATACTAATGAAGTGGAGGCATGTCACATAAATGGTGCCCGAACAAGGACTGATAATCTGACTATTCCGGATTAATGAGGGTGGAAAATAATTTGAGGGAAACAAACAAAAAAAAATTTTCTTTGGGGATAAAAATTAAATTTTGTTGTAGTCAAAGGAGACATACTAGGGGTGTGATAGGGTAAAGGGATAAGGTAATTATGCCTGACGAGGAGGGTGACAGGGAAGTAGAAAAAGGGGCAGCTGCCATGCTCGAGTTAGTGGGTTTTACCTCAGCGGTCCCCACATTCTCTGGGGAGGACGGTGGAGTGAGTATCAAAGCCTTCCTGGCGTGTGTGGAGGATATAGCAGAGACTGGTAATTGGACACCAAAGGTGAAATTAGCTGTGATCAGGTCAAAATTAAAGGGGGTAGCCGCGAGACGGGCTTCCGACCATGGCATTTTTGAGCTCACTGACTATGCTAAAATGCGAGCTCGCCTCGAATAGGTATTCGGTCGAATCTCTTCTACTAGAGATGATGAGAAGGAGCTTTATTACACTACTCAGTGCCCTTCAGAGTCAGTGCTTGCGTACGTCGACCGACTGGAGATGGCCATGGCCAGGTTTGTGAGGGCAAATCCCCAGTGGGAAGCAGGTCGTGACCCCACGATCTTGCAGAGATTTTCGGGTGGGTGTCTTGAGGCCAATCAGCGGATTTTGATAGCCATTATCCCGACAACTTTTAAGGAGGCGGTGGAGGCGGCTCTTAAGTCGAAAGAAATAGAAAAGAAAGGGGAGAGGTTCCTCTAATGTGGCAGAAGCGGGGGAAGGAGTATCAGGCTGCATGCAGAGTAGGGATAAACTCCGCAATACGAAGATTGCGGTAAAAAACTTAATTCGCTTTTCGCCATAGTGAAGCGTAAAAGTGTTTGGTGTCTGAGGTAAATTAGCTCCTAGCTTAAAAAGTTGCTTGATACCTTACTTGCTTAATAGAGCTCTTTTTCTATGGTTGTGCAGATATCTTTTGAGTAAATAGAAGAATAGGAGAATGACCAAACATCGTTATATTTCTTGAAATTTTTAAGTCATCACGTGGGTGAGAAATTATAATAATAGATCAGTGAAAATATAAAAGAGAATGAACGTAAATGGTGCGTTGTTTGAGCTATGTTCATAGGGATTTTTTAGTTCCTCACTTTTGAATACGCATACCATTAAAGCCTTTCACGACCACGACTTACGAGACACCCTGTTTGTAGTGATATTTAGACAAGATGAAGACGAATTATATAGCGATAATAAACACCTGCAGATCTATAATATAAACAGAGATGTGTGTGGCTGGCATGCGTCTTTCTGAGGTCTAGAATTTTAAACCATTGACAATTGTTTGCCAATCATCACCGTAATGAAGATTTTTGTGATTGTTCCGTGAAGCAGCATCAACAATGACTGCAAGTCTTCTGCAAGAGACAGACTGAATCTTTTATTTTTTTATCTAAACGGATTTTTGCCAGCGCACAAGGGAATATTTGATAATAAAAGCTGGTCATAACAATTTTTTTTCCTATTTATGTGTTATAATCGCGATTGTAGAACTGACACGTTCGTAGTTCGTAATTGCAAACACATAATCTTGGAAAAATTTCATTTTTTGTCTATTTTCTTAATTGGACTTTGAAGCACGACATCATACAAAGAATTTTCTTAAATATCTTTCTATTCGAAGAATAACTTAGAACAAATTATAGGAAACTAAAATAAAACTGTGGAAGATTGAAAATGTTTGTACACAGAAATATTTGCTTTTCTCCGTTTCCATTTTTTATTTCCTATTTGCAACAATCGTGAAGTTCGGAAGCAGGAGTGCAGCAGACACGTGCGCGCGCAGTTTAAAAAACATTCATAAAAAATAAAACGCTGAACTTCCTCTACTTTTTTCTTTTCAGCTAACAAGTTAAGATGTTATATAACAAAATTCCGTTTCAATATCTTCTCGGACGAACCCGGAAACATAACAAAAAGACAAATTTGTAAAGTTATTGACTGAATTTTATTTGTCATTTCAAATTACACCTCAAAAAAGACAAAAAAAAGATTCCTAGGACATTGTAACAAGTGAATAAAACAGTACATACATTTCCTAACATGTCCCATTATGAAAATTGTTCCTAAAGACAGAATTACCCCACTTAGTCGTCGATTAAAATTATGCGGATTTTAGAGCGCCGAGATTAGGAATGTGCAATGAAAAATAAGACGAGATTCCGACTGGCAAAACAACTGAACCAGGTACAAAAATATCTTAAAGATATAATATTTGATGTACCATCTATTGTACTGTACCCTCATGTCAATACAATTGATTAATTGTGAATTCAAGAAATTAAAGTTATGGCCAGTTTTTAGTGTCAAATGCTCCGCTGCAGCGATAAAAATTTTAACTTAATAATTGAGACGTCATTATTTGCTTTGTTTAATGAAAACTTTTGCGATTGTTCCGTGAAGAGCATCAAAATTGATGCAAGTCTTTCGCGCGGAAATAAAGGTATCTTTTATTTTCTACATAGTCCGCCAAAAAATCTATACGCACTTTACTGTATATCATCTATAATTTTTTGCGTAAGAACAAAATCGAAAGTTCACACCGCAATATTATTACATGTATTGAATGAAGATTATCCCGCTAAAAGACATTGCCATAATTGCCATCTAGACATACGAGATTAATAAGAGTTTGCTCGGAAATGGATAGGAGCAACTATCAGCCGCACTCAAAAATATCTCAACGCTAATGATCATCACTCTGAACGATTAACTTGAGAATAAAATAAAACTCTTTTTACACAACGAAACAGGAAATGAACAAAAAGAAAAAGACCAAAAATAAAATGAAAAGATACAACCTGAGTCTGTAAGCGCTTTTCGAAAGCTTTGCTTTCATCATTCAGCAGCCAAGGAGCACCTCGAGAGAACTGAGAGAACTGACTTGGAATCGACAATCGACAATCGAACAACGCAGGAAAAAAAAAACGAGTGGTCCGGAAGCAATGCTTTCACTACTACACTCGTCCAAGTAGTATCCAAGGGAAGTACGCTGAATTAGGAAATAAGCCAGATGAACCTTGTTAAGTCATCCAGAGGATAAAGAGGAGTTCTTTCCTATTAGGACAGTGAAGCAGATTGTTGATTGACGAGGGACACGAAGGAGCTAGGAGATCCAGTAGTCTGGAAATATAGCCTTTTGGATGTCTTCGAAGTTGACGTCCAGGAGATGACGAGGCCTGCGATGCCTGAGTAAACTTCGAAAAGTGAGCGGGTGATCCAGAATATCTGCAACCAGAGGATTTGGGTGGTCCTTGATCTTCAGAAGAAGCTTCTTCAACGACTCCTGTACGTAGTTTCCAATAGGAAGTATATCAAAATATTCAGCAATGGAAGTATTTGTTGCAATAGAACATGCTGAGTATTTATAACGGACAGAAGCCAATCAAGACAAAAAGATCTAACTGAATTTTATTGAATGGGTAAGTGCGTCGCCCATTTGATCAATGGTGATTCGCTAATAGGACCCCTATCTAAGTTGAGTAATAATTTTTCATCAGTTTTTTGAATGGCTAAGCTTTCGAAGGCGTCCAGGAGGTGTTTCTTGTTTATTGACTCAATAAGTTTTACATTGCTTAATAAAAATTCATGCCCGGTATCTAGACGCACTTTGAACACTTTGATTCATGCCCGGTATCACTTTGAACAGCTGTCGCAATTGTAGAAGCCTGTTTGAATTTAGTGTTACAACCTGTACTTAGTTTTTTCTTTTGCTGAAGTGTGGGAACATATTTTTAGGGAGAGGGTGATTGTAACATATAGTGTGGGAACTTAAGTGTGAGAACATATAGTTTTTTCTTTTGAGAACATACTGTATACAAACTTGGGGAGGGGGGTGATAGAGGGATCAAATCTAAGCCACACTTCCCTTTTTCATTTTATTCTCCGGAGCATTGTTTTTGAGATAAAAAATGTTGAAATCCTACCTGCTGAAAACAGTTCTTCATATTCTGTGGAGACAAAGGCATTGGTATACGAGACACATGTGGGATCCGATGAAGAGCTGGTAACCATATTCGCTGTAGCTGCTGACCAGATTCGCAAAGAAGAAGGACCATATGAACGTGTATGTCAGTTCATGCAGTGACGTCGTAAAACATGGATTCATGCCAGAGGGCATCAACTAGAACACTTATTGTAAAACATTTGCATGTTTCATAAAAACATGTCACATTATTGTATTGCATGCAGTGTGTTTTTGTTCTTTTTATTACATAATTATACATGATTTTGACGTGTTCCAGAAGCAAGGATTGAGTGGCATATTAGGTCTAAGCGACGTCCAACTTTTTTATCTCAAAAATCATGCCTCAGAGAAGAAAAAAGGAAAGAGGAAAATATTGCTTAGAATTGAACCCTCTATCATCCACCCCAAATTTGTACACATTAATCGAGAACACCCTGTACTTAAATATGAAAAAACTATATATTTCTCCGTGCGAAGCCGGGTAATTCAGCTAGTAACCACGTATAAAGTGTGCACAAATGAAAAGGAGACTTTCAATGTTGTGCCGCTGTAACTAATCGAATTTGGTAAACATGCTTGTTGATAAATGTAGTGTCATCTCGGATGCCTAAGTCCCAAAACAGCTAACTCTGCCATGAAGGCCGGAAAAGTGATGCTCTGTTTTTTCTTTCGATGAAGAAAGACCAATACTTCTCGACCTCGGCTAGAACCGGGTGAAACAGTTAATGCTAAATAATACTGCAAAGGCCGAGACGGACCATCGAAAACCAGCACAGAAAGAAAGTCTCGAAATAGATAATAATAATAATAATAATAATAATAACAATAATAATAATAACAATAATAATTTAATATTATTAATGTTACAGCAGGGGAAGGGAAACCACCAGATAAACCGGAAGTCCAAATCCGATGTTGTCCCCAACAGGCGAAAAGCCTAAGACGGGGTTACTGAATATACATTTAAAAGAAAAAAATAAATGCAAGTAAAATAATGAAATTATTAATATAATAAAACAGTAGCAATACAACAGCAATAATAATACTAAAAAATATAAAGCAGGAAGGATAACTTACTTTTGTCTAGAAGAGAACTCGTCGAATTTAACTTTTAAATTGTAAAACGGATCAATATGCGATAAATTAGTTCTCCATTTTCTTAAAGAAAACAGCGCCTTTCTTTGCCTCTTGGACCTAAACTGGCGAACGACAAGATTGAAACGTATGTCAGGCAAACAAATGCTGCCTGAAATAATTCGGGAGAAGGTTTTCTACATAAAAATATGATAATTAACTGATAAGTCGAAAATGAGGAATTATTATCCAACAACTTATGTTGAAATTTGAATTTTAAAAACTTATAAAAATTTTCTTTTTTTTTTTTTGCAACAACATAAAATTTTGCGATTTGCCTGAATACCAGATCCGGATGCCATAAGTAATTATGGATAAAATCAAAGATTTAAAAAGGGTCAAAAAGGTAAGCGGGTTTTTAAAGAAATTCGACAACCTCTTGCAGATACTAATTCTTTTGCACACTTCTTTAGTCAAAGATTTAATATGGCTGGCAAAAGAAAGAGGTTTGGGTAGGAAAACCTAAATCTCTGACTAGAATACTAGAAGACAGACGGGCTGAGTCAAGATGATAGTTAAAAACGAAGTAAACTGTTTTGCGTGAAAAAGTCATTATAGAAGTTTTTTTGCCGTTAAGAGTGAGACCATTATTGCCCATCCGCTAACCTTATTAATTACTTCTTGAAGCTCTTGACAGTCGGACCAGTTTTTTATATATTTCAAGAATTTTAAATCGTCGGCGTATATTAGGAAATTGACAGACTGATATTAATATAATAGGCAATATCCGCAACGTAAACATTAAGGAGAACGGCTCCTAGAAGAGATCCCTGTGGGACACCACTCTTAATAGGACCTTTCCTAATGGAAAGATCTTTTCCAGTAGAAAAATACCTCCCGATTAATAGAGAACGGAACCAATTTAATAACGAGGAGGAACTTCCAATTATTTTAAGTTTTTCCAATAACAATTTAATATTACACTATCGAATGCTTTAGAAAAGTCCAGATATATTAAATCGACCTGGACTCTTGCATCCGTATTCTTAGCAACAAATGACGTGAAATATACGAGATTAGTAACTGTTGACCTATTCTTCCTAAAGCCGTGCTGTTCTGGTGGAAGAAATCGATCTATGAAAACAGACAAAGACTTGGCAACAACAGTTTCTAGTAATTTCGCTGGGAACGATAACACAGTTAAGCTAAAAATTAAAAACTAAGATCGGAGATGTAGTCTTAGGAATAAGATGGAAATTAACACTCTTCCAAGCAGCTGGGTAAATAACTGAACTTAACGAAAGATTAAACAATTTACAAAAAGGACTAGAAAGGGCATCAATGCACCCCTTGTAAATATAATCAAGAGACCATTAGAATCTAGCTGCCTGGAGGCATTAGTTTTATTAGCTGCTGCGATTATAGTTAATTCCGTAATGTATAATCGTTCAGTAAGGGGTCCATAGTGCTGTTTCTATCGATAAAATTGGTAGAGACTTTACAACACAACAAAGGGGGAACAGAGCTTCCGACTAGTTTCGCCATTTATTCCCGGCTTTATCAAGGATACACACAAGAGGACATAAGCCTTTATATACAGAAAATATGATACAGAATAAGATCATGATTGGATGAAGAAATAACAAATAGTAAATAATATAAATTGTACAGTGGCGACATGGAAAGGAGAATGGTTGGATAAGGACCCAATAAAAATGAAATTATAAAGAAACCTTGAGAGGAAAATTAATTGAAATATACAGGAAAAAAAATCAAAATTGAAAATGCGGACCTAGAAGAAGACTCATCCGGAGTTAACGTAAACTAAGGTATTAATAAAAATGGAAGGGTATTCATGACATGGAAGGGTATTCATGGCATTCAAGTGACATGAGGGAAAGGTATTCATTAGTGTAGAAAGCGGCGAGAGATTCAGTAAGGGTAATGGAATTATGGCCATTATAGGTGTTTAGCAATAGTTTAAGGACATGTCACTTGACAATACTAACCTATATACTAACATCCCTGTCCCAGAAACCCTTTCTATCCTTGGAAACCTTCTGCTCTCATCCTCCTTTCCCGCTCATGACTACGTCGACCTAAACTCTATCCTCACTGTCATTTCTAACCAAAATAACCTTTCCTTTAATAACACCTTCTATTCCCAACCGTCCGGTTTAGGAATGGGGTTCTCCTTAAGTGCGGTACACTGAGTGCGGTACACAGAGGCGCGAAAAGCAGCAGCAAAGACAGTATCAACAGCTAAAGCCAAGTCCTGGGAGAAGTTCGGGGAGAAATTGGAGGCAGACTATGGTTCGGCA
>JAHWFO010011831.1:328773-358976 GCA_023313115.1 Rhysida immarginata | reverse complement strand
TGTTGGACTCCGCCAAGGGTGCGTACTGTCGCCCATCTTGTTTATTATCTTTATGGACTGGATAGACAGGGGCAGCCGAGGCGATGAGCGTGTTTGTGTGGGCGACTGCCTGGTGGAGAGGTTGCTCTTTGCGGTCGACCTTGTCCTGCTTGGGTCTTCTCGCACAAACCTTCAGCATGCACTAGACCGGTTTGCAGCCAAATGTGAAGAAGCTGGGATGAAGATCAGTGTGGCTAAAACTGAGGTTCTGGTCCTTTCAAGACAGCCTGTATAGTGCGCTCTCCATGTTGGGGGCGCCTCATTGAGACAAGTGGAGAAATTCAAGTATCTTGGGATTGCATTCACGAGTCATGGACGGCAGGAGAAAGAATTAGATGCTCGGATCAGCGCAGCAAGCTGTATCAGACGTGAACGGTGGCAATCCGTGGTAACGAAACGAGAGCTGGGTAACAAAGCCAAGCTCTTCGTCTTTAAATCTATCTTTGTCCTCATTCTCACCTATGGTCATGAGGCTTGAGTAATGACCGAAAGAGTGCGATCGCGGGTACAAGCGGCCGAAATGAGATTCCTGAGAGGTGTGGCAGGTGTTACCCTACTAGATAGATTGTACAGCAGCACAATAAGAGAATCTTTAGGTGTTGAGCCGCTACTTCTTCGCATTGAGACATCTCAGTTGCGCTGTATGGCGACGTGATGCGGATGCCGCAAACTAGTCTTCTTAGGCAGTTGTTATTTTCCAAGCTGGTGGGTAAGAGACCAAGGGGTCGGCCTAGAATCAGGTGGCTAGACTACATGGAGAATCTGGGTTCGAGTCGCTTGGATATTACCAGGGAGGACATGCGCCTGATGGCGGAAGATCGCGATCGCTGGAGATCCTCCATAGGGCTGCTGCCCCCGCGACCCTAACGGATAAGCGGGTTTGAAAAGTAAGTAAATAAGTAAATAAGTTCAATATTAACAGTATCAAAAGCCTTTTTTACATCTAAAGAAACCAAAACAGTAGGATGTATTTATCTAAAGAGGTTACTATATAATCATAAAGTCTGTACCCTAAGTCGCCCGAGTTTTTGTTTTTCTGATAAGCATACTGATGTTTATGAATGATACAATATTTTTCTAAAATGGACCAAATCCTAGTGTTTAAAATTTTTTCAAAAACTCGTGCGATATTTGATAATATGGTAATCTTTCTGTAATTATTAGGATCTAATTTACAGTGCTTTTTATGGAAAAAAACAACCTTGCCTTGTTTCCATTTAGAGGGAAAGTACCGCTTTGAATACACATATTAAAAATTATACTTAATGGAAAACTAACTATATCTGCAACCTCTTTTAAAATTTTAATTGAAATTAAATCAATACTATTAGCAATTTTGTTATCACGTTTATGTATTTGATTAAAAATTTCGGCAACAGTAAATTCTTTACAGTAAAAAGAGTTAACGTTCAAATCTTCAAGAGAACTCAAAGGGGACTTTGTAACTGTTCTCTGACGATTCTCCAAACCCTTACTTACTTTTATACCTTCGTACATCTTATCACCTTAATAAGTCGAGCTTGGCTGGGTATTTTCTCTTTTACCTTTCTGAATAATTTCATATAAAGTTAACCATCTCATTTTTATAATAATATTCTTAGTATTTAAAAAATTTAAATAAAAATTTTCTTTGGTTTCTTTAATTTCACTATTTATTTTATTTCGAAATTTTTTATATACCAGCCAAGCTGCATCTGTTCTTTCGTTCAAAAATTTAATATATTTTAGTTTTCGCTTAAGAATCTTTCGTTGAATTTTAGAATTACAGCATGGTTTATTTTTGCTTCTATTTAAGGTAATCTGTTTAGTCTACTAATCTATTTTAATAAAAAGCACCTGATACCGAGCAATTAACAAAGAATAGAAGCTATCATAGGCCTTATCTGAGTTGTCAAATGTTGACCAATAATACCAGTTTATAGACTTTAAGTATTCTCTGAATAGCTTTTTTTCTGATTAATTTTTAAATATTTATTTATTTATTTTTTTAGGTATATAAAACTCCAAATGGACTAGTTGAGCGAGGAATAAAACCAGATCAGACGACGCAAAACTACTCGAGCCACAATGGCCCTTCGAGTTACAGCTGATTAAGGCCAAGAACACGTACTAAAGATTATTGTAATTCCAGATAGTGTTGTCTTAAGCGTCTCTTCACGTGGACACAGGTGGTTACACAGGCTGGAGAGCCACATTCAAAAATCGAACTCCGGATATTACGGGGCAGTTCATTCCACAAGGTGAAGGCGTTGAAGGGAAAACATTTTGCACGGAAAGTCGAGTTCCTGATGGGAAACTCGAACAAGAATTTCCGTGTTAGGCGAGTATTATCGTCAAACTTAAACTAATCTTTTATATATGAGACTGGGTGATGTTCAATTCGTAACGCATCAGCGATTTCAGACGTCAAAGCAACCCTACTAATTAACATAACGGTCGGAAGTTTATGTCGAGTACAGGTCAGAGTTACGGAGTCTGTCCTAGACAATTTAAAGGCGGTTCGAATGATTTTGTTGTACGCAACAGTAAGCCGCTTTAGGTTGGCCGATGATGACGAGGACCCGAAGAGCGCTCCATAGGCGACACAGGGCACAATTACCGCAGAGATATAGTGGCAGATTTGGGAGTTAGAAAAAAACGATCTCAACCTTTTCACGAGAAAAGATCTTCCGGTGTAAACAAGTAATAAGAGAGTCAATTAATTCGTTGAAACGAAGTTTAGAGTCAAATGGAATACCTAAAATCTTCAAGGGGGCCGAAGATGACACTTCCTTTGAGATAATCAGTACATTGGTTTTGGTCACATTGAGAGTCAGTCCACGACTGGTATACCATTTAGACAAATAAGTGAGATCTTGCTGAAGACACTCGTTGATAGTTGCCTCCCCTTCCAAGCAGTGGAGGGGGGGGGTGTAAATTGTCGTCAACATAACTAAGTATTTCTAACTTGAAACAATGGTTAAAAAGTGAAGCCGTGGAGACTGCAAAAAGAAAGGGGGCAAGACCCGATCCTTGAACGATTCCTCGTTTAAAGATTTTTGTTTTAGAGGAGTCATAGTCGATGGTGTTACTTCTAACCTGGAAGTAGTCGGCGAAGAGCTCCAGGTAGACATCAGACACCCCCAAGGAGGCAAGGTCGTAAATAAGCTGAGCTCTTGAGATGGTATCAAAGGCATTGGAGATGTCTGTTTGGACGACAATAAATCTCCGGTCTTGGTCGTAGGCCTTGACTGCCTCGTTGTAAATATATAACGGCGTCCAGATAATTCTGGGGCCAGGCCTGCTCCGCTTCTGTTGTTCAGGATTTTTTGACCATATAAACGCAGTTAGACGGTGAAAAACTACTTTTTCTATGATTTTGGTCATTGGAGACAGGACAGAAACCGGGCGATAATTAGAGATGTCCAAACGGTCACCTTTTTTGTAAATGGGTTTGATACACGCAATTTTTAATGCTCGAGGAAAACTTCTTGTTTTAACAATTTCAAGCAAAGGTAGTGTATCAAATTGTACCCTGTGGTATTAACATTTTGCAACATTATGTCTGAGATTTTTAACGGATAACGGATAACAAGGCCCCTTTACCTTGACCGTACGAATAAGCTTAAGAAGCTGTTTACTATAAGGAATTTGAGGATCAGGAGAGGAATTGCTCAGAGGGATTGAAGATTCCATAATTTTCCCAGGGAGAGGTACATTGGTGGGGTTGTTGACCCAGTTCAAATAATCGTCAAAGGCCTCGTACATAAGTTTATGTGGTTTAACAGTGCAGTTTTGACGTATCAGCTGCCAAATCCGGTTTGATTTGGCATACTTGAGCACTAATGCTCTTTTGGCAGCTCTTATACCTTTCTTAAAGTTGAATTTGCTTGTTTGTACCGTTGGCGAGAATGAAGCTCTTGGGTGGAAACGAAGATTCGATACGCCGTTTGCTTTTCTATCCATTTACTATGCAGTTCACCATTCCACCATTTGTTACGTGGCTTAGCAGTCTTGTTCCTGATGGAGATTTGAAGCCCGGCAGATATAGTCGCTGAGATTATCGTATCATCAAAGTAGTCAAGGAGTACATTAACGTCCTCGACTGCGGTGAAATCATCCAAGTTAATGTTAGCCAATTTTCGGTGAAATATTGCACGCTTACAATTTGTAAAATTGTAGTAATTCAGGGAGGACTTGCGAGGCGATGTTTTCCCGTCAGGTAGAGCACAAAACGACAGGGTGGCCTGAAGGATCATATGGTCAAATTTAGGTACTGAAAAAATGTTCAAGTTGCTATGGCAAAGGTTGTTAGAAATATAGATATGGTCGATTAGAGTCGCAGTCGATTTGGTTATCCTAGTCGGGCTAGTAACAATTTGATTGAGGCGGAGGGCCTCAGTGCTAGTTCTTAAAATTCGAAGATCTTGCGTCATTGTATTATAGTTAGGTTAAAATCCCCAGTAAAATATTAACATGGGTTTCGTCGAGATTGTTAATAAGCGTCGTAAGCGTCCATAGAAATATAAGAAGGTCGATAAAGCAAGGAAAAATTAATCCAATTTGATCCACACAGGCACCTAATGGTTATCACTATCGGATCTTATTAACACCGAATTTATATTTTCGAGCACTTAAATCATAACTCCACCACCTCTTGTTTGACTATCGGCTCTATAAATCTTGTAGCCCGGAATAGCTAAAACTGCGTTGTCACAATAACAGGAGAGCCAGGTTTCCGTGACAAAGCAGAAATCTTTCTGATTAATTTGTAGTATTGCCATCGACAATCGACAATCGAACAGCGCAGGGAAAACGAAACGAGCGGTCCGAAAGCAACGCTTTCACTGCCATACTCATCCAGGAAGTAACCAAGGGAAGTACACTGAACTAGGCAAGAAGCCAGATGAAACCTAGTTAAGTCATCCAAGGAAAAAGATGGAGTCCTTTCCTATAAGGACGATGAATTCGATTGTTGATTGACGAGGGACATGGAGCTACGAGATCCAGTAATCTGGAAAGATGGCCTTTTGAATGTCGTCGAAATCCATGTCCAGGACGTGACGAGGCCTGTGATGCCTGAGGAAACTTCTAAATGTGAGTGGATGCTCCAGAATATCTGCAACCAGAGGATTTGGATGGTCTTTAATCTTCGGCAGCAACTTCTTTAACGACTCCTGGACATAGCTACCAATTGAAGGTATATGGAAATTCTCAGCAATAGAAATATTTGTTGTGACTCTCCTGTCAAGTTGGGCGAGAGTCCTCAGGGTAACGTTTTGGAAGGTTTGGAGATCCTTCCATCTGGTCTTACATATTGTAGCCCAGGCAGGCATACCATAAAGAAGAATGGTTCGTATAACCATCTTATAAAGCAAGAGTTTGTTATCCATTCCAAGGGCGCTGTTTCACCCCAGAAGAGCAACTAGACTAAACTTGGCTTTTTTAGCTTTACTTATCGCATAGGAGACGTGGTCACTCCAATTTAGTCTGGCATCTACCATCACTCCGAGGTATTTGCAATTCTTAACCCATTCAAGCTCTTTACCAGAAATGAAGAGAGGACTCGGTGGTTTCCGAAGTTTCTTCGAAATGAACATTGCCTTGCATTTGTCAACATTCAGGTCGAGTCTCCACTTTGCAAACCACTCTTCGCACAATTGTAAGGCCTTTTGTAAGCGTGATATGACATGAGCGGGATTGCGGTCAGTAGTCATGATGGCCGTGTCATCAGAAAACAGATATAGTTTGCACTTGGTAAAAGTTGGGAACTCACTGATGAAAAAGTTGAACAATACAGTCCCTAGGACAGAGCCCTGGGGAATACCAGCATTGACGTCACAAGGGTTTGACATGGAGCAGCCAACCTTGACATGAAATATCCTGTTTAAGAGGAAGGAATTAATCAAGCTAATAAGTTTGTCCGAAAAACCACATGTAATCATCTTGAATATGAGGCCGTTGTGCCAAACCTGGTCAAAAGCTTTACAATCATCCAAGAAGACAAGACCACCATACTTAGCACTGTTAAGAGGAGTGTTTAGGTCTGAACAAGCCTCCAGATCTGAAGTTGGCAGGAGTGACCTGGGCGAAAGCCGAATTGCTCATCACGAACGAGATTGTTTGCTACACAGAATTCGTTAAACCTCTTCAGAATGCAGCGTTCAAAGACTTTGGATAACATAGGTAGTAAGCTTATGGGCCTGTAGCTGACAGCAAGAGCAGGGTTTAGACCAGGCTTTGGTATGGTAACTATAACGGATTCTTTCCACTGGTCGGGGAAGTAACCAAGTTTCCAGCAGTCATTCATGGCTTTGGTGATGATCGAGATAATATTAGAAGGCAAGTTCTTGAGAGCACTGTTAGTGATGCAATCAATGCTCGCTGCTTTCTTTGTCTTAAGTCGCTTGATGACATCGGAGATTTCTTGGGCAGTAATGACCTCCACAGGGGTGGGAACACGATGAATGCACTGGTAAGCGATGCACCCATTGTTAACTAGCTGAGTGTTTTGAAGGCTGTCCAAGTCTGTCTCACCAGGCGTTATAAATTGACTTTTTAGGGAATCGGCGATCAGTTGAGCCTTTTCCTCATCACTGGTGACAAGGCTGCCATTGCCTGCAAGCAGTGGCAGCAATTGGATGGGTCTGTTTCCCTTTAAGGCCCTCACAGTACCCCAAAGTGAGTTATCCTGGACAGACAAAGACTTCAGTTTTTCGCTCCACCTTTCTGCTCGTAGAAAGTTTACCTCTTCCTGAACCTTGCGAGAAAGCCTGTTGTACTTAGTCTTGAAATAGTGTAGTCGCCTGCGTTGCCATAGTCTCCTATATGAATTCCTTTCCAGAATAAGATGCCTAATGTGAGGAGGGAGGTCGAGGTGTTTGGGACGTTTTCGGTCAGCAGTGGTGGTACTAGAAATAGTAGCATCCTTGATAACACGAGTGATTGCACTGATATTTTTGATGATGTCCTCGTTGTCGTTAACCTCCTTGTATGGAACACTATTTTCTCGAAGTATATCCTTAAAGAGCTTCCAGTCCTGTTTGGTGCGAAGCCCTATTTTCACATCAATGTCTAAGCCGTCGAAGACAAGCATGACTGGTCGGTGATCAGAGTTTAAGTCGTCTACTGTAAATATATTATAGGGATTGAAGAAACCTTTAAGAACTGCTATGTCCAGCACATCGCTGACAGGAGAGTGGTCACAGTAGTACGTGTCCTCAAGGGGGCCAGCAACGAAGGTGTTAATCTCGTTTAGGGTGTAACCATATAAGATGTTACCATTTTGATTGAGCATTTTGAGTTCCATGCTTGGTGTTTGGCATTTAAGTCTCCCGCCATTATTACTGGAACGGGCCCGGAAAGAAGCTCAGCAAAGATCAAGCTTGTGTTTAGGCGAGTTATATAATGAGGTGAGCTTGATTTCGCCTGCATCAGCGTCATTAATAATCACGGAAACGGCTTCCATTCCTTCGTAGTTGGGAGTGACAGACTCACGATGAATAATGCCATCCTTGATAATGATCGCTGCTCCACCAAACGCGCGGCTGGCATTATTACCCAGAGGCCTGTCCCTGCGATAGACATGATAGCCAGGCAATTTGAACACTTGGGTTGGTTTCAAATGCGTCTCGCACACGAAGGCGACGTCGACATTCCAGTTTAAGAGGAAATTGTAGAACTCGATGCGCTTGCGAGCAATTCCTCTTGCATTCCAAATATTGCAACGGAGTTTTCCTTGATTAATGGTCTTGTGTGGGTGTCTATCCATGATTATTTGCTAGATTTCTCAGACGCGACCTGTGGCATTACTTTACCACTTTCCATGTTGACGTTTAACAAATTCCCTCAGTATCTATAAATACTACGTAGCTGGTTTGGATTAACTATATCTCAGTCATTTGCGCTGGATGCAACCGAAGCATAGGTTTTTCCTTCTTGCACTTTGTTGCTTTTGAGCCTTTTGACATGGGGATATTTAGGACACTTAGTGTAACTAGACACAACGTCGCATCTAATACACTTAGGGGGGTCTTTACCCTTTACATTGCTACATTCCCTCGACTCTTGGTTGCCAGCGCATTTGTTACATCGAGGCGATTCGGTACAACCTTGGGAGACGTGACCGAATCGCAAACAGTTGTAACACTGCAGGGGTCTTTTGTTACCTCTAAAAATTTCAACATTAACAGCCAGAGGACTGACACGTTTCAAGCTTAAAAAGGACCTGTTGTGTTCCGTATTTTGTAGTAGAACCAAGACTAAAGGCATATCAACATTACCATTTGCTTTTCTAAGCCTAATTGCTTTTTCGGGAAAGTAATTTGCTTTTCTGAGGTCATCGCAGAACTCTTCAATGTCATAAGTCGTATCAATATTTCGGACAACGTATTTAAGCGGTTTCTCGGACTTGAAATGATGATGCTGTATCTTTAGCACATCATTACTCTTAACCCCAGACACAAGAATTTTGTGAGTTTCCTCATCATGACATTTGATTTTAATGGTGTCCTTCCGACCTGTGTGAGCAGTAATTTTGTCTAGAGATACGTGGCTCTTAATCTCGTCCAAAATTTCTTTGATTGGTTTACCGTGGTGTCGAATGATGATTGGAGGAATATAAACGGCTCCCTTTTCGTGGGTGTCATTAGTCTGGGAATTTCTATGTTTGATTTTGCTACGAAGTGCTACAGAGATAGTATCACTGATATTAACGTTAGATCGAATGTTGTCGATTCTTAAACCTTTTCCTTTTTTGTTTTTCTTGTTCTGCATAACATGCCAATCACCTCCATCTGTATCAGAGGATTCGTCTTCGTGCCTCCTCTTTACACTAGTTTTCACTGAGGAACTTCTGCTATTGACATTTTCCAGTCCTTCACCAATGTTTTCGGACATAGCCCCAATATCAATCATCATATCTGTAACGGAATTGGATTGGCTGCAGCTGCTTGCCTTCTTAGTTTCAGACCCTTGATTTAGAAATACCTCTAATCGACTTAAGGTATTCTTGATGGTATCAAACTGTCTAATTTATTTATAATGGAACGGGCATTGAGGTATGTTAACTTGAACTTAGATGGACTAGGCGATTTCATTATTCGGTGGCGTGGCATGCCTCCCTTTCAGTTCCGGATCACACCAGTGGTCAGCATTAAACGTGGGATTCGCTCCATAGAAAGGACGGATTGACACGCCTGTTGGCCACGTCGATTCCATTAACCCATCCTCCAACGAGATATCAACCACTCGTATGAAAACGTAAGGAGAAACGGAGCCGGAGCGGGTAATCCATCTGCCGCACTCCATATTCTTATTGTGTTGTTTGTAATAATACTGTGTTATGGAAAATTTGTATTTTTTTAAAAAAAAACTGATAAATGATCTGCAATATCATAGTAAACAGGTACAACTTCTTCAAAAGAGAAGTATGAAAACCCAATATCCAATCAAGTGCTGGATGATTGGGTGATTCGTATGGAAAAAGTATTTAAAGGAGATAAACCATAAGAGTTTAAAAGACCTAAAAAATTACAAGTAATAGTATTTTTATTATTTATATCTATATTGAAGTCACAAGCTAAAAAAATGCATTTTTATCTGTCGAAATTTTATATAGAATCACTTCCAAATCCTCAATGCTTTGATGTTTATTCGCCGATGATGGCAGATAACAACCGCCGTTCTTATAATTCTTATTTTTAAGAACAATGATCTCAAGATTTGAGGTAACTTGGCTATATTCAATATTCATATCAAATGGCTCTCCTTTTTTTATGTATATACATATAACTCCTGAACGCCTTTCATTTCTCATTATTGAAATTGCATAAAATTATGAAACATTAAAATCTGATGCTTCCTATACCATATTTCTGCAATTATCATAATATTCATCTTATCTTCATACTGATTTAAGAGATCTTCTATTTGATTTCTATTTGCATAGACGCTTCTCGCGTTTAAAATTATTATCGATGGTTTATAGATTTCTATTTATTGCATTTTTCAAGTGATTTTGATTCTTCAAGTTGTTTTATTTCTTTATTAGGAGCTTCTGGTGATTGGCTAATGAAAATAGGAGAGTTTTTCGTCCACACAAATCGATAATATTTTTCCTTCGCTTGTTTTTTTGTAGCTATAAAAAGTTTCCACTGTTCTGTGGTTAAAAATTCATTATGATAGATAGTATATTCCTCGTTACATATGCCAACATCGGCAGCTGACATATGCTTGAACTTTTTCCTCTTTTGTTCCAAAATATTAATTTTCTACTGTTTATCTAGAACGTTCAAAAAAATAGAAATGTGCTTTTGTGACGACTTATTTCTTGATGAAGCTCGTGTCTCTGAAATAATCGGGATCGAAACGAACTAACAGTTGAAATCTTTTCTTTCGTGGTGGAGAATACCCCATTTATCACTACGGTGTGATAGGAGTTTCAAGATCAAAATTTTTTTTTTCTGTGTTTTAAATATTGTATTTTGCTTGTTAAATAATTTTTTAGTTAATTTTTTTTGTTGATTTTTCTTCTTGATTTGCTAATAACTTTATATTTTGACATGCTGCTTCCAATTCTTTCTCAAAGCGCTCAAAATTATTTAAAAAATTCCCCAACTTGGTTGAGGCAAGATCCATGCTCTGTTTAAATGAGTTAGTTTCCCTTTTAAACTTATTGAAATCATTTTTCAGAGAAAGTAACTCCGCCTTGAAATTTTGCGTGTCATCAAGACTTATCTTTGATTTTTTTTTGGATTTTTATTGATTTAAAATATTTCATCGGATTTAATGCTGCTCGGCTTACCTCTTTCATTTGCAATGCACTGTTCTTGATTAGCGTATTATCTCCATATCTTAATTTCTCACTTTGAAAACATTCATGGCACTTCCAACTTTTAAAATTGTCTTGCAAATATTGTTGATCCTGATCTTTTAAATTCACACATTTGACATGAATCAATTTGTTACAAATCCCTTCACATCAATTATTTGTTTCTTCCACTTTTACATAAATGTTGCAACTACCGCGTTTTCGTGTTGGTGCCATCTTGCCGCCATGACACATGGATAGTTTTGTTCCAGGACAACGATAAGCCACTTGTGGCCAAAAGACCCTCCAACTGCTGGAAACATTTCGATAGGAAATCCGCAAACATCTTCCGTGCAGCCACGACATCTGCCCATGTGTCTCCCTTACTATCAGCCCCATAAAAAATCGCTGACAGGTCATCGGTTCACTTGCGACAAAGTTTAGAACACCGTAAAAAATGGGCTCATATGCAACCCAGGAGTTTCAACACTGAAAGCATCATTCACTTCTTACGCTCTGAGATCAATGCATCGTTATCAAAGTTAATAATGTGGAAGCATCTTTTGACACAATAACTGAACATCAAATATTCGTTAATAAAATTATTCTGTATTAAAATATTCGTTAGAAATAAACGTAGTCTCCTTTTCATTTGGCCACACTTTATATTAGTAGAATCTATAAAAAGAAAACGATAAAAATTTGAAGTGTATATATTTTTAAACAGTCTGCTTAAAAACAGTGTGATGTCTAAACCAAAGTAAAACCAGTGGAGAATGAGGATAATAATAAGTCATCATTTAGAGCTTATTATTGGTAGAAGCACAGTTAACAATACTTTTTATGATGTAACAATGTATGAATTTTTAGTGCACAGGCTTTCTTTATAGGAGGTGTTGGTCCAAAGACTAAAGCCTGAGCACTGACTAAAACGTCATAAATTGTTACATCATCATAAAAAGGCATTGTTAATCTTATTTTTCAGTGCTTAGGCTTAAGTTTTATTAGGTGTTGGTTGGACCAACGCCACCTAAAAAACAAAGCCTTCACACTGCCTGTGGACTGCGTCATTAAACCAAGCCTGACAATCCAACTTGCATTGTTTACAACAAACGAAAAAACGCCGATTACAATAGGTGCTTTTTCGTCTGCTTTAAACAATGAACGTTGAATTGTCAGCCTAGATGTGATGACGCAGTGACCAGGCGGAGTTGGTCTGCTTTGTCTTTTAGGTGGAGTTGGTTGGACAGGCTCCGGCGCGGAAAAGTCACGTCACCATATTAGTTCGAGTAAGAAAGCAACCTTCATTGTTTGCATCTTGGATTTTAACAATATTTTTTCGTTCGTTGGAAACAATGAAAGTAGTAAGTAGTATTGTTGGCCGGACTACTATGATCAGGTGACTTTTCCGCGCCGAGGCAACACCTCCTGAAGAGAAAGCCTCTGCACTGAAACGTCACACATTCTTACAACATCATCCGAAGACATGTTTAATAGCATTTCTACCAATGATAAGCCCTAAATTTTGTCTTCGCATGATTATTTGACAATACATGACCATTGCTCAACTTGACAGGAGAGTTGCAACAAATACTTCTATTGCCGACGATTTTGCGATACCTCCCATTGGAAATCACGTCCAGGAATTGATGAAAAAGCTGCTTCCGAAGATGAAGGACCATCCCAATCCTCTGGTTGCTGGTATTCTTGAGCACCCGCTTAACTTCAGAAGCCTTCTTAGACATCGCAGGCCACGTCACCTCCTGGACATCAATTTCGACGACATCCAAAAAGCGATATTTCCCGAATATTGGATCTCCTAGCTCCTCGTGTCCCTTGTCCCTCGTCAATCAACAATCAACACTATAGTCCTGATAGGAAAGGACTCCATCTTATCCTCTAGATGACTTAACTAGGTTTCATCTGGCTTCTTGCCTAGTTCAGTGTACTTCCCGTGGTTACTTTCTGGACGAGTATGGCAGTAAGCGTTGCTTTCGGACCACTCGTTTCGTTTTACCTGCACTGTTCGATTGTCGATACGCGTTCAGGCCTTATCTTTAGGAGGCGTTAGCCATGACCTGTCCTTCTCTCTCTCTTTCGCTACGTTCCAACATCGGATTGAAGGTGCTTGCTGTGCCGCTTTTTTTCGTGAAACGTGGAGCATTTGCGGTTATCACCATTTATGTACCGTTTTTGGAAGAAGATCAGCTAGGTTCGCAGCGCTGCTGACGCAAACTTTCTACTTTGACTGCGTACACGGTTCGAATTAATTGGGAAATTGTTTGCGGTGCGGCGTTCTGTCATCTTTTCTGCCTGATTTCTGCAGCTCCCGTGAAGTCGAAAGATTTCATTTTAGAAGTAATTTCCAAATAATTCTGCATTAAACTAGCATTAATCCCTCAGAGCTTGGAAGATTTCAACTTTATATATCTTTAATCATCATCGTTTACCACACAAATTTTATAAACTTTATTATAAGATTGGTTATAATTTAATCATGTTAGATGAAACTTTTTCCAACTTTTCTGTCGCGGACAAACGTATTGTTTTTCAGTGGAGTTGTTTTACACACGAGCTCAGTCGCGTGGAGACCCCCATCCCGTTTTCTCCAGCTCGGACTGTGAGCCTTGTATTACATCTGTCAACTACTGAACACCTTCTGATGTTTTTAACCAGTCATCAACCTATGATCAAAAAATTCGGCTTTAAGCATCAGTTAACAACTTTGAAGTTCTACTATCGGTAGTGATAGGCGACACCTAGTTTTTTTTTAGTAATCGACTGCTCGCGATTACTTTTTCGAAGGTATCGATTAATGGGATTAAAAAAACTAAAAGGAATCCGCCTCTCTACTGACGGGGAACCAGAAGAAATAGGGTAAACAAACTGGTAATTTTAAGATATCGTTCATTACAATTGGAATAAAGTATCCGTTCTTACAAATCAATTTGGCATTTAGGAGAAGAATAATTTTGGTAAAATTCCCTGACTTTTCCCATTTATCAAAAATGTCCTAACTTTTCCTTGCCGCTACTCACTCTGTTTTAGATATAATTTTAATGTACGCGAGGCTGAAAGCTCGTAAGTAACATGCTCGTTAAGAATAAAATTGGCAACTCAGCAATTTTATTCAAGTTTTTTTGTAACCATTAAAGAAAAACAATTTGGAATATGCCTAAGAAAAATGGAAAGAGCTTTATTGTTTTTAAATGAACTTTACAGTGTTTATTCAATGAATGAAGTTCTGAACGTATTTAATACGAGCAATCAACCAACCATTAAATTTTCGATATTTCCAAGCAACACTGTAAATACGACTCTCATCTCAGTTAAGTTCCGAAAAAGTTTATTGGAAAATACAACAACACTTCAGAAGAAGAAAAATTTTATTAAAAAATAGAATACTAAATCCATGTAGACATGGATGATTGAACAAACATATGGATGCTGCTTCAATCTTTTTTCCCACAAAACCAACCCGGTTTAATATGTGGGCGGTATTAATTAATCAGTGCCAGGGCTCGTATTTTTAGTTCGCTCTGCACTTCGGTGGCATTCGATAGTTGATTATCGATTACTTCCATCACTAATTGTCGGTGAACAAAGACAAACGAGCGTGCGTGAGAAGAGAAAAATGAAACAGTCTTGATCATGGTCTATGGAAGTAAAGTTTCTTTACTTCTATAGACCCTGATCGTGATAGTCTTAAATTGAAATCTTTTCACTAAAAACCTTAGAAATTATATTATAGGTTAATTCTTCATGAGTTTTAATAAAACCTTTATAATGAGACGTATTTTTATAAATATGTTTTCGAGAGACTTAGTTTAGAATGTATACAATCGCGGAGCCCAACGATAAGGACAACCTTCCCTGCCAGTCATCGCAATAATGGAGCAGAAGTTGAAGATTGGGTAACGGCGCACTCACTCCCTCATTTGTCATATCATTTTGGTCAACAATAATCATTTTAAATATTAAATTTAACAAGTAAAATCGTCTTAAGACGTTAACATTCTTGGTGATTATTATCTATCCAACGAAAGTTAGAGTAGGCGTGTCCAGTTAAACTTTTAATTTCAATTGTTAGACATTGTTAATTTTTCAACTATCCTTGGACAGAGTACTTATATATATATATAGTCAGAGTACTTAATTTAACTGAAAGTTAAACTGGTGAAACAACTTAGAAAACTTGAGTAATGTTTAAATCTAATTGTACAAGTAAATTCAGTAATTTTCTTCTTATTTTAATTTTAGTCAAGTTTTGATTTGCCTTTTGATTAAATAGGATTTTGTTCTAAAAGATTTAACATTATATTAAATTCAGGGTGTCCAGCGATCCGGAAATTCCGGGAAGTACGGGAATTATACGGGAATTCTTCGGTACTGGGAAATATTGGGGAATTATACGGGAAAAATTCAAAAAATCCGGGAAATAAAATAAAAATTTGTGTTATTTAATAAAGTTTGTTATTTACATAATTGTGTGAAGAATATCTCAAAAATAATCACATTAAGTTTATTTTAAATTATTTAAAATATCCGTGAAATTTTTGAGAAAGTACGGGAAATATACGGGAATTTTTTTTGAATAACTCGCTGGACACCCTGAAATTGTAACTGTTAAATTCTTCATTATTTAAGGTAATGGTTTTCATAACGTTTGTTTCTTTATTCTGGTCTGTTTTGGCTGTTGCTAAATAAATTGTATTTTTTCATTTTACTTTCGGAGTTCCAAATTGTCAGTTATCTTGGACATAAAATCCTGGTGCAATCTCCTACTGGGTCGAATTATCTTTTATTTTATTTCCTATCCAAGAAACACTGTTAGAAAGTATGTTTGGGCCTCGACTTAATTTCTAAAACCTATTCCAAATTAATCATTTAAGTTATTTAATTAAAAACTGGGGTCCTGGGTCCATTACAATGACGCAATCGCGAAAAGATAATATTTAATAATTGTGGGTGTAACGTGGGATTTAATATCAGCGTTCCAATGGACCATTCTGTTAAAAAAATAACGGATGGTCCCAGATTAAAACTAATATGCAAATTGTAATAAATTTCCATTTTTATTGATGTTGTCATCAACGGTGATGTTAGGAATCATTAAAGTATTTAATATTTAGGAATTATAAATAATAGTAAAATTCTATCGACGATTAAGGGTTTTAAAATTGTATTTAGAATTAAGTTTTATTGACAATGTGTTGGTGAGCTACATTATCTCTTTCCTTGTCATTGGAGTGGAAAGTTAGAAACTTCCTTTGTGTGGAGAAACCTAGCAAAGAAAAATAAATCAGTTTTAGTAACCGAAGTTAAAATTTAATAGCAAAGATGGAATTAGTAAACCAGTCATTAGATATTAACCTAAATAATGAATACTTGGAATTAAACCGAGAAATCCCGATTTATGACAGGAAAACAGACAGCGAAGACACCTTTCGGTTTGCGGAAGAGGTGATCGCTTGCACGGGAAATTTGGAAGTAGTCTCTACTATTGCGATGGCAAAATTACGGCTAAGAGTTACGCATTGTGTTATGTGTGAGAGAGTGGGAGATTTACTGCTTTAGACAGTTACGGCGAGTTTAAAGATAAATTGTTAATGAGATTTGTTAGAGATATACCTGATCAGAAGGAAAATAATTTCAATATTTGTGTACAGAGGAAAAGAGGAGAAATGCAAAATTACGCAACGTGGATAGCAGCTATGCGGAGAAGACTTATTACCTTCAGTAGAAGAAGAGGAAGAAGCGCACGAGATATCCAAGAAGGAGATGAAGCATTAACTCATAATGCAGAGAATATGAAACCGTGTTGTAGTATTTTAATTACCTTCCTAAATAAAAAAAAATAAAAATTAAGTTAGTATTATGTTTAATGTTTACATTTCCTGGGAATAAATACATATAAAAACTGTATATGTAAAGAATAAAATAGGAGGTGTAAGACAAATTATGAGCTATCAAAGGTAAATATAACAAAAACAAGGGTATAAGCTAGTTACAAACAATTGTAAAAGATACACTATTTTAAAAATATCAATAAAACCAATAAAGTAAATAAAATGAGGCAACAGGTGATGAAATAACTTGATTGTTTTAGCTTCTTATTAAAATGAACACAATCAGAGATAACATAACTGGCCAGAACAATTAAAGACACTACAACGTACCGCATATAGTAATATTAAAAACTTATATATTCGTTCAGTGCATGTCGTTACAAGTTGTTTAATATATCACTTGCCATAAGTTTGCATTGAAAATTTCAAAATATTACCGTATAGGTATCATTAGCACAGGTTACCCTGATCTAAATCGTTCATCATCCAACGTATTAATCACTTTTTTATATTCGTTCATGGCATATCCTTACGAGTCGATTGAAATTTATACGCCGTATCTTGGAATTGGAAATTTTCATTAGTACCGTAATGGTAATAATGGCAGACGTAACACTGAATCAAATTTGTCCCTTTCGAACATATTAGCTAGTCTTATATATTCTTTCAGGACATGTTATTTCCACTTTGTACAAAAACCTGGCCCCATTTTTTTTTAAATACAAAAAATCATATTTGTACAAAATGAAATCAAAATATATACAATATCTACACAATTTCTTACTACAACATAGACTCACTGACCAAAAGTCATGGCACACTTGCCTAATAACTCCTGTTGGGTCCCTCCTGGCCCAGAAAAGAGCGGCGGTTCTTCGTGACCTGGAACACATCCACAGGCTCTGCAAACCATGCCGCCTCCACTGTACTCCATAACGATGCAGCATTTACCAGCTGTGTTGGCGACAACTTGACAAATCGTTCGATGACGTCCCACAAATATTCAATGAGATTGCAATCTGTGGAACGTAGAGGTCAAAACATTTTCCTGAAGTTGGTAGCATATTTCTCCAGCCGTGTCACAAGGGCCGTGTGTGGAGACGCATTTTCTTGCTGGAAGATGCCGTTGCCTGCGGGATAAAAGCAGTTCATGAAGGGGTGCAGGTGGCCCTCAAGCAGATCGACGTAAGAAGTAGCACGCAGAGTGGATGTCAGATGCACTAATGGACCAATTGCATGCCACGAGAAAACACCCCAGACCGGTATTGAGCCTCCACCTACCTGAGAAGGGGGGGGGGGGGTCCTGGCTTTGTGTGGTCTACACCAGACACGGAACTACCATCGATCCGAGACAACTGAACCGTGATTCGTTGGTCCAGGCTACCCTTCCCCAGTCCTCGTTGGCCCAGGCTAGGCGATGCAAACGATGTATAGCTGTCAAGAAAACGCGTCATGCTCCCAAAGCCTGCAGTCGCCAAGATTCGCCGAATTCTCGTCACGGACAAAGTTGTGGGACGTTCTTGGTTGACCGCATGGTGATATGGCCCACTGTCCGGTCAGCATTTGTAAGCTGGGTGGCCCAGCGAACACCTCTGGCATCAATGAAGCGTGGGCGATCAATCCGACATGGGTTATAACCCTTCTTTGGGTGTATTCTGGATAGACCCTAGTAATTATCATATGGGAAAAATGCAGACTGTTGGTTACTTCTAAAATTGTAGCAGACATCCGTCTGGCACCTACAATTATCCTCCATTCAAATGCGGATAGCGCTCCGTGTGCTGCCAGTTTTGCAGCTAGTTTTGCTTACAATGATTGTATGATATCAAGACCTGCATTCCGAGAATAGAAGTAGCGGGATCTCTCTCAATACGGACTGGACACCTGATTGTAAGAATGTGGCATGACTTTAGGTGAATGAGTGAGGGTACATATTTTCCTAAAAAAAAACAGTCTACATTTTTATTGAAAAAAAACATATGCATATGGTCTTTACAAACAACCAGTGATTTTACGATATAGAGTTGCTGCGTTTCACCGTAGCCTTCTTCAGGAGTGTGAAACACATTTAGAGAAGTTTAGAAGAACACTTGGAAGAAAAGAAGTTGGAGGGTGAGGGAAGGGGTGACAATGTGATCGCTTTCCTATATAAACAAACAATAGGAATAGGATTATTCTGGCCTAATAAATTGTACAAACCTATTGTGCCAGATTAATCCTATTCCCATTGGTTATTTAGTTAAAAATGCAGCAATCAACCCCAACCCCTAACCTTCATTCCTTTACCAAAGTGTTCTGCTAAACTTGTTTAAATGAGTTACATGCCGTTCCGAAGAAGGCTATCGCAAAACGGGTTGACTCTGTCGTAAAATCACTGGTTGTTTTTAAAGACCGATATAATTATTCACTGAGTGAGCATATCATAAAGACCACCCTATCAATATCACGTTGGGCCACTTTTTGCCTTTACTATTGCGGTGATTCTTTGTGGCAATAATTCCACGAGATGTTGGAAATTGGTGAGTGGAATGACACCATGCCTGATAAAAAGCACTATCTAGCTGTGCTAGATCTAGCTGTGCTAGATCCTTTTAGGTGGATCCAGCCAACTGTTCGTTCGTTCTACTTCGCCCCACAAATGATCAATTTGAGTTAGTTCTGGGGAATATGGGGGCCACCGAAGTAAGGTGAAGTCCCCCTCATGTTCCTGAAATCACTCCTGCACAATTCGAGCTCAGTAGCATGACGCCTTGGCTTGCTCGAAGTACCCATCTCCATTGGGGTATGCCATCAACATAACAGGGTGGACTTGATCGGCGAGATTATGGAGGTATGCTGTACCATCCAGACATTGTTCATCACGTATTAACGCAGCCAATAAATCTGAGGAAAACATTCTCCAGACCAAAACACGGCCTGAAGGGTTGTAATCATGCATGCAGGATCCATGCTTTCGTGCTGTTTCCGCCAGATTCTCACGCGGCAGACTACATGATGTACCTGGAATCTTGACTCGTCAGACCACATGATTTGCTTCCACTGCTCGATATTCCAGTCCTTGTGTTCCTGGGCGAATTGGAGTCGTTTTCGCTTGTTGGCTGCAGACAGCAAAGATGTGCGAACTGGTCTTCTGCTTCTGTATCTCATGCGATGCAGTTTGCGGCGGACAGAGCATGCAGAGGCCGTTTTGGAGGGCCCGTGATTAAGGTCAACAGTCATTTGATGCACACTTTAACTTCTTTTATCCTTTACCAGTTTTGACAGTCTCCGTTCTGTCCGATCATCAGCCATCCGCGGACGGCCACAATGCGAACGTTCAGAAGTTGTCTTCCAGCTAACCGTCAAGTCTTTAAATACTTTAACGACAGCTGCTCTTGCGCACCCTATGACAGCTGCTGTTTCGCTGATGCTCGCTTTATAGTTCCGAACACCTACAATCATCCCGGTTCGAAGGCCGCACCATTTACCCATAGTTGAAGAAGGGAACTCGTTTACTGTTCTCGACGACACTCAGCTTCCCTTTTTATATTGGTCTGGCCCGCTGTCAACATTGTGGTGATGTCCGTGTTTGAAATAAAAAACATCTTTTGTAACCACTATAATTTGTAGATTTGCAAAACTGGCTCCAAATCTGTCTACTACCCAAAAGAATATCCAAAACAGGGTGCAAATAACAGGAATAATTGAAATTTTGTTTATTGATAAAAAAATACTAAAGAAGAGTAATACATAAATTATTAAGCACATTTTGACAGTGAATATTTTATTAACCAAGAAATGTACACAGTTCTTGTGAACATCATTGAAAAGGACAACTCAACAGTTTTTTTCGTAATATTCCGAAGTTACAGCCCTTCCACGTGTGCTCCTGCAGTGACTCGCAGAATATCCATTCGATATTCGATTTCACGCCATGTATTCCGCAGCATTTCAGGTGTCACTGTTGCAATGACGGCCACAATCCTTTCCTTCAATTCATCAAGATCACGCATTTGCTGGAGTACACGCGGTCCTTTACATATCCCCACAAGAAAAAGTCGAGTGGTGTGATGTCAGGAGATCGCGGAAGCCATAAAATCGGCCCCCCGCGGCCAATCCAACGACCAAGAAATTCATTTGTGCAGAATGAGCTCCGCGAATGCAAACCGTTGCGGTTTACCGTCGGGCTTTAGTTCCTGAACAATCTGAACTTAGTAGGCATACAATTTCAAACGCTTGTGCATCACTTTCATCAACGTAGATCGTGGGACTCGCAATCCCAAGCTGGCGCGCCGAGTTGACTTCGTAGGGCTCCGTTGGAACGCATCTCGCACCTTCTCAATGACTTCCTCACTGACGGTAGACCTACCAGCACCTTTCTTGTGGGCTACGCTTCCAGTGTTTTTAAACTGCTGATACCACCGCTTTATGGAATCCTTTCCAGGAGCAGGTTGTCCATATTCCAAGCGGAATTGCCGTTGAACTGCTATCACGGATTTCTGCTCATGAAACCAAAGAATGCACATTGCTTTCTGCTGCACGGTCGTCATTTTCGCGTTTTGTGTTCCTACGCCAAACAGTGCTGCCGCCTGGTGGTGATAGAGACACCTGACGAACTGTTTGAGTTGTACTTTTCAGTTATGTTCACAAGAGGTGTGTACATTTCTTGGTTAATAAAATATTCACTGTCAAAATGTGCTTAATAATTTATGACCACACTGTATATTAAAGAACTTATATATTTGAAAACTGGCTTCAAGTGCGACAAGAGTTAAAATTGTTTGTCCCCCCCCCCCGCCCCCGCACATTCTACATGAGATCTAGATACTGCACATCAAACACATGGCCCATAAACGGAGGTTGTGCGTAGGGCTGACCCCCCTGCCACATAAAAATAACCAAGGTCTGGAAACAAGCAGTCACCTGATGGTGGTGCTTGGGGCTAAAGGCCGTAAGGCTTATAAAGGCCAGGAACGAACGAGAAGTTTCGTGAAAACTTTCATTGCAAATCAGTGTGTAAAATACGGAAATTTTTTGGTTTCCAAGGAGCCCAGATTTGACCTCTAGGGGAACCAACTTAGGCACCAGTTAAAGTATATTTCAAATGATGATAAATTTTAACCATTCAATTTAAATCTATTTTACTGCCCTAAATCAATAGCTTGTAATGACTCCTTCAAAAGAATACAATAATGAAAAGACTTGCCAAAGAAATATCAATGTATGTTAACCAAAATCAAGCAAACCAAAAATCTGTTTTCAGTAATGAGCTATTGAATAAGAGTAATTGAAAGTCACGACACCTAGCGCTTTTCTAAGCATAACTGGTTCTAGAAAACTACTATTTTAATGTGTTACTAAGGGTCAGCAGCACTGACAGTGCAGTAAATCAGGGGACTCGCGTTAAAAACGAAGCCCAGGTTTGGGTAATTTCCTCTGATACATGCCATATCTTAGCAATGAAAATTTCTAATGGTACCTTAGTGATATCATTAGCACTGTTCAAAGGGGGAAGCAAAATAAATAGAATTTAATGGGTGGTACTTTTAAAACAAAACCAAAACTTAAAAATAAATGTGGCTCGTTAAAAGACATTTATTTTGGTTTAAAAAATACGATATTTATTTTTAAAATACAAAAGAATGTTCTATACTGTAGCGTACCCCCGCCCCCACAATATGTTCTATAAGGTATTAACGTTCCGACCCTGGGCGGAAGATTGCTAGGGTTCGGGACCGGTTTTAATTGAGAGAAACCACGATACTGCTGAAATTCTTTGTTTTGACATTCATTTTATTCTAAATAACTATAGTCTATAATTTACTGTTTACAATTTACCAAAAAAAATGTCCGTTAATACATAAAGGTACTTTTGGGGCCCCAACTATTAGGTAAGACAAGCAATCATCAGAACCTAAGCTACATAATTACACATCACTCGCAATAGGTAACCGGCACACCTGCCTGTGTAATAGGATAAATAGGGGTTCATATGTGTGTTGACTGTGCTGCCTAACTGGGTACTTGATCAGTATGAGGGAGGCTGATATAGAACTGTGCACTCCCGGATCAAATATTCCACTTTCCTACGCATGGAAACGTGATGCACTTCCTTTATTGCACATTTAGGGGGGAAGAACAGAAACCCCTCTTGGCGAGTGCAGTCCTCATGCCTCTCACACACCCACTGGCGAGCTTGAGCTTATCTTTTAAACTGCAACAATCTACAGTCACAGGACCCTGCTCACAATTTCTGCCAACGTACCGGTCATGCTTTACTATGCACCTGTCAACTGACGTAACCTCTAGGCCTTTACACAACAGGATGCTTAATTGGTATAACTGAATTAAAATATATATTATTCCTAACAAGTTACAACGAATTGTGAAATTTAACATTAGCAGTTCTCATCACGGTTGAGTTTAAATAACTCTTGAGCGTAGTTGTTACGATTTAAAGTTCTTGAAAACATATCAAGGGCGGGAGGACCGTTGAGAAAGCAGACTTGAGCGTCGAACAAAACTGTCTATTTGCTGCTCTTGCATTATCTACCTGTTTAATACCACTCACCAGAGACTGTCGACATACTTGCCCACCTTCGTTGAATCATATGAGGTTCCCTTCTGGAATTACAGCCTCGCTTTCGCTGAACGGGCGCAGATCTACTTCGCTGTTCCATTGGATTCCATTTCGTCCTATGTCCTCAACTGTCTTGCTCACGTCGTCTCGTTAATGGCGTAAAGTATAATATTGTACTAAAGAAATTGTTTATCAGGAATTGAAATGATTAACTTGAGAATAAAATAAAACTTTTTTTCCACAACTAAACAGGAAATGAACAAAAAAAAGACCGAAAATAAAATGAAAAAAAAACAACCTGAGTCTGTAAGCGCTTTTTGTAAGCTTTGCTTTCATCATTCAGCAGCCAAGGAAGACCTCGAGAGAACTTGAGAGAACTGACTTGGAATAATCGACAATCGACAATCGAACAGTGTAGTGTATCGGTATTCGTGTGGAACTTGAAGCATAACTTCCATAATCTCACCCTTCATAATCATATTCCAAAAGAAAATACACTGAACTAGAAAAGAAGCCTGATGTACCCGCAAAGGTCATCCAAAGTATGAAAGAAAATTGCCTCCTCTTGGTGGAGGAAAATTTGATTGACGATTGTCTGAACTAGGAGTATATTACATAGTAAGTCACAGAAAAAAAACGAAAGAATTTATGAAACCCAGTAATCTGAGAAGATGACATTATCAATGTCATCAAAATTGACATCAAGGATATGTCTTGGATTACGATGCCTTTTTCTATGTAGAGAATGTTTTAGAATGCCAGAGACTGGATCATTCTCACGGTTTTCATGTGCTCTTGAACATATTTCCCAACATGGGTCATATCGAAGTCATTATGAATGGAGTAATTGCAAGCAATTCTCCTATCTAATTATGCAATAGTCCTTAGGGTAATGTTCTGGAAAGTTTGGAGTTCCTTCCATCTTGTCTTGCAAATCGTAGCCCAGACGGGCATGCCATATACCAAGATGACACGAACAATTATTTTGTATAACAGTAGTTTGTTTTCAACACTGAGGGCACTGTTACGACCCAACAGAGCAATTAAGCTAAACTTTGCTCTTTTAGCCTTGTTCATCGCATAAGACACATCCATATTCCATGATAGTTTTGAATCAATAACAACGCCAAGGTATCTACAATTATCAACCCATTCCAAGTATTTGCTATATAACTTTAAGGAGTAAGATTTCTCTTTTCCTTCTTAGTGGTAAACATTGCTTTGCATTTGTCTACATTCA
Organism: Rhysida immarginata; assembly: GCA_023313115.1. Classification (NCBI taxonomy): domain Eukaryota; kingdom Metazoa; phylum Arthropoda; class Chilopoda; order Scolopendromorpha; family Scolopendridae; genus Rhysida; species Rhysida immarginata. The sequence continues at coordinate 334,500 of JAHWFO010011831.1, read as the reverse complement.
GTTTTAATCGCCACTTGCTGACTTGGAAATCAATCGACAATCGAACAGTGCAGGGAAAACGAGACGAGTGGTCCGAAAGCAACGCTTTCACTGCCATACTCATCCAGGAAGTAACCAGGGGAAGTACACTGAATTAGGCAAGAAGCCAAATGAAACCTAGTTAAGTCATCTAGAGAATAAGATGGGGTCCTTTGCTATAAGGACGATAGAGTTGATTGTTGATTGACGAGGAGCTACGAGATCCAGTATTCGGGAAAGATGGCCTTTTGGATGTCGTCGAAATTGATGTCCAGAACGTGTCGAGGCCTGCGATGCCTGAGGAAACTTCTAAACGTGAGCGGGTGTTCCAGAATATCTGCAACCAGAGGATTTGTATGGTCCTTGATCTTCAGAAGCAACTTTTTCAGCGACTCCTGTATATAGCTACCAATTGGAGATATATGGAAATCTTCAGCAATAGAAATATTTGTAGCAACTCTCCTGTCAGTTGGGCGATAGTCCTCAGAGTAACGTTTTGGAGGGTTTGGAGATCCTTCCATCTGGATCTGCATATTGTAGCCCAGGCAGGCATACCATAAAGAAGAATGGTTTGTATAACCATCTTGTAAAGCAAAAGTTTGGTATCCACTCCAAGAGCGCTGTTACGTCCCAGATGGGCAACCAGAATAAACTTCGCCTTCTTGGCTCTACTTATCGCATAGGAGACGTGGTCTTCCCAATTTAGCCTGGCATCTACCACCACACCGAGGTATTTATAATTTTTTACCCACTCGAGCTCTTTACCAGAAAGGAAGAGGGAGTTCGGGGGTTTTCCAAGTTTCTTCGTAATGAACATCTTGCACTTGTCAACGTTTAAGTCGAGTCTTCAATTTGCAAACCATTTCTCGCACAGATCTAAGGCCTTTTGTAACCGTAATATGACGTGAGCGGGATTTCGGTCCGTGGTCATGATGGCCGCGTCGTCAGCGAACAGATATAGCTTGCAATTAGTAAAAGTTGGGAAGTCATGGATGAAAAAGTTGAACAGTGCAGGGCCCAAGACAGAACCCTGCGAAACACCAGCATTGACATCACAAGGATTAGACATGGAGCATCCAACCTTGACACGAAATTTCTTGTTTGACAGAAAGGAGCTAATCAAAGTAATGAGTTCGTCAGAAAAACCGCAAGTAATCATCTTGTATATGAGGCCATTGTGCCGAACCTGATCAAAAGCTTTACGGACGTCCAAAAAGACAAGACCACCGTACTTGGCACAGTTAAGCGGAGTGTTTAGATCTGCAACAAGACGCCAGATCTGAAGTTGACAGGAGTGACCTGGGCGAAAGCCAAATTGCTCATCACGAATGAGAATGTTTGCTACACAGAATTCGTCAAACCTCTTCAGAATGATGCGTTCGAAAACTTTTGACAGCACAGGTAGCAAGCTTATGGGTCTATAGCTGACAGCAAGAGCAGGGATTAGGCCTGGCTTTTGTATGGTAACTATGACGGACTCTTTCCATTGGTCGGGGAAGTAACCATGTCTCCAGCAGTCATTCATGGCTTTGGTAATGAACGAGACAATATTAGAAGGCAGGTTCTTGAGCGCACTGTTTGTAATAGAATCAATACCTGCTGCTTTCTTGGTTTTAAGTCGCTTGATGACGTCGTTGTTTTCTTGGGCACTAATGACTTCCGTAGGGGTGGGAACACGATGAAGGTACTGGTAAGCGATACACCCATCGTTAACTATCTGAGTGTTTTGGAGGCTGTCCAAGTTTGTCTCACCAGGCGTGGTAAATTGACTTTTCAGTGAATCAGCGATCAATTGTGCCTTATCCCCGTCGCTGGTGACAACGTTGCCATTGCCTGCAAGCAGTGCCGGCAATTGAATTGGTCTGTTACCCTTTAAGGCTCTCAAAGTTCCCCAGAGAGAGTTGTCCTGGACAGTCAAGGATTTCAGTTTATCGGTCCACCTTTGATTTCGTAATGCTTTAACCTCCTCCTGCACCTTGCGAGAAAGCCGGTTGTACTTGGTCTTGAAGAAGGGAAGTCGCTTACGCTGCCGTAATCTTATGTAAGAGTTTCTTTCGAGAATAAGACGCCTGATATAAGGAGGCAGGTCGAGGTGTTCAGGACGCTTACGAACGATAGTAGAGGTACTGGAAGTAGTGGCATCGTTGACAACAAGGGTGATGCATTAATGTTACTATTGATATCCTCCTTATCAATAACCTCCTTGTAAGGAATGCTATTTTCCCTAAGAATATCCCTAAAGAGTTTCCAGTCCTGTTTAGAGCGGAGCACAATCTTTTAATCGATGTTTAGACCTTCAAAAATAAGCATCACTGGACGGTGGTCAGAGGATAAGTCGTCAACTGTGAACATATTATAGGGCTTGAGGAAACCTTTAAAAACTGCAATATCCAGCACGTCGCTAACAGGAGAGTGGTCGCAGTAGTATGTGTCATCAAGGGGACCAGCAACGAAGGTGTCAATCTCGTTTAACGTGTATCCATATAATATATTGCCGTTTTGATTGGGGCATTTGGAGTTCCACACGTGGTGCTTGGCATTCAAGTCGCCTCCAATAACAACTGGAATGGACCCAGACAGCAGCTCGTCAAGTTCGCAAGGATCAAGCTTGTGCTTAGGTGGATTATATAAACAGATAATTTTGATTTCACCTGCGCCGACATCGTTTATAATCACGGAGACTGCTTCCATTCCCACAAAGTCTAGTGTGACAGACTCACAATGATCAATGCCGTCCTTTACAAATAACGCTGCTCTGCCAAAAGCGTGGGTGGAATTTTTACCCAGTGGCCGATCCTTGCGATAAACACTATATCCAGGTAAGGTGAAGACTTGAGTAGATTTCAGGTGCGTCTCGCACACAAAGGCGACATCGACATTCCAATTTGTAAGGAAATTGTAAAACTCGATGCGCTTGCGAGCGATTCCCCTCACATTCCAAATATTGCAACAGAGTTTTCCTTGATTAACGATCTTGTATGGGTGTCTGTTAATGGTCATTTGCTAGATTCGTGAGAGGCAGTCTGTGGCACTGTTTTTCCACTTTCCTTGTAGCGGTTTAGCAAATTTCCTAGAAACCTGTACATATCACGCAATTGATTGTGGTCGACCGTACGTGTATCACTAGTATCAGCAGCATTGGATACGACCGAAGCATAGGACTTTCCCTCTACCACTTTTGTGCTTTGATCCTTTTGACTTGTGGATATTTGGGACACTTGGTGTAGCTACATATTTTGACCTACACTTGGTCCTGCCACGTATACATTTTGGGGGGTCTTTGCCTTTTATGTTAGTACAATCCCTCGACTGATGGTCGCCGGCGCACTTATTACATCGAGGCGATTCGGTACAACCGTGGGACACGTGGCCAAATCGTAAATAGTTATAGCACTGTAAGGGCCTCTTGTTGCCTCTAAATAACTCAACAATAACAGCTAGAGGACCGACACGCTTCAAACTCAAAAAAGACTTATTGTGTTCATTATTTTCTAGTAAGACCAAAACCATTGGCATCTCTATTGCACCATTTGCTTTTTTCAGCCTGATTGCTTTTTCTGAAAAATAGTTTGCTTTCCTGAGGACTTCGCAAAAATCTTCCAGCTCGTATGTTGTATCAACATTTCGCACAACGTATTTTAGCGTTTTTTCCGATTTGAGTTGATGATGCTGGATCTTCAGCACATCGTTGCTTCTCACTCCGGACACAAGAATTTTATGACTTTCCTCGTCGTGACACATGACTTGATCTTTATGGTGTCCTTTCGACCTGTGTGGGCGGTAATTTTTTCAAGAGGCACATGCTTTTTGATCTCCTCTAAAATTTCCTTTATTGACTTCCCATGGTGACGAACGATGATTGGTGGGATGTATACTGCTCCCTTTTCACGGGTGACATTAGTATGAGAAGAACTGTTCTTGGCTTTGTTGGCACGAAGGGCTACAGAGGCACTAGCGCTGACATCAAAAGTGGACTTAATATTGTCGATTCTGACACCTCCTTTGTTCCTCTTATTCTGTGCAGTCCGCCAGTCATCTCCATCAATGTCAACAGAGTGATTATCGAGCCTCCTCTTTGTGCTTGTTCTTGATGAGGAGCTACTGTCGCTGACCTCGCCCAGACCTGCAGGACCTTCTTTACACTCGTATGTAGGGATAGCATTATCTACTAACATGGGTGAAACGGACGTAATGGGAGAGCCCATAAATTCCTTGATAGCATTGGTGAGGTTGGTAATGCCGTTGTTAGTTTCTAAATTTGCACGCTTTACATCTTCTCTGAAACTAACAATATTTGTATTTATACTGCTAATATCTTTAGACAGCGCTTCCACCCTTGATTCTAAATCTAGATACTTACTGTTCAGTTTCGCACGTAATGCCTCAAGTTGTCCGTTTTTGATAATGTCAAATGCCAGAAATCTCGGATCCTTACACGCATCTTTGTAGGCCAGGTCGCAAGGTAACACTTTACCATCAGCATACTTAACAGTGCATGAAGGAGATTTTGACATAGAGCCTGATGTCGTCATGAAGCAGGTATGGTGCTGGGTTTTGCCGTCCTTAGAAGAACGCACCTACTCAAAACGACTCAGTTTAAATGACTTAAAAAAGTCTTACCTTTTTAGTCTTCTTGGAAAATCCACCGATGCACTGAAAGTCGTCCAGACTGCAATAGGTACGTCGTCGTCCGTCGAGTGGTAGAACCGTCGTGCAGTAGCAGCAGTAGTGGTCCGATGGTCCAATCGGGACTTGAAAATCGACAATCGATAATCGACAATCGAACAGTGTAGTGTATAGGTATTCAAGTGGAACTTGAAGCATAACTTCCATAATCTCAGCCTTCATAATCATATTCCAAGGGAAATACACTGAGATAGAAAAGAAGCCTGATGTACCTACAAGGGTCATCCAAAGTATGAAAGAAAATTGCCTCCTCTTGGTGGAGGAAAATTTGATTGACGACTGTCTAGACTAGAAGCAGACCACTAGTATTAGATAAAACACGACTTATGAAGTCCAGTAATCTGGAAATAAGACATTATCAATGTCTTCAAAATTGATATCAAGTATATGCCTTGGATCACGATATCTCTTTCTATGCATAGGATGCTTTAAAATGCCCGACACTAGCTCGTTGCTATGATTTTCTATATTGGGCAGCATGAATTCCATGAGCCCTTGAACGTATTTGCCAATATGAGTCATGTTGAAGTCATTATAAATGGAGGAATTGCGAACAATTCTCCGATCTTTTTGTATTGGAGATGAAAAAGAACATGCTGAGTATTTATAACGGACAAAAGCCAATCAAGACAAAAAAAGATCCAACTGAATTTTATTGATTGGGTAAGTGCATCGCCCATTTGATCAATGGTGATTCGCTAATAGGACCCCTATCTAGGTTGAGTAATAATTTTTTATCTGTTTTTTGAATAGCTAAGCTTTCAAAGGCCTCCAGAAGGTGTTTCTTGTTTATTGACTCAATAAGTTTTACATTGCTCAATAAGACTTCATGCCCGGTATCAAGCGACTGTTTGGCTATGGATGACTGATTCCCTCTATCATATCTTGTGTGTCTCATGTGTTCTTCAAATCTTGTTTCAATATTCCGGAAAGTTTGTCCTTTGTATCTCATGGGGCATTAGGAACATCTAGCTTCTGTAGCGTCCCCACCCCCACTATGTAAATCATATAGTCGTCGAACTT
>JAHWFO010011831.1:197133-328763 GCA_023313115.1 Rhysida immarginata | reverse complement strand
CAACCCGACAATAAAGACAACTTAATTAAACCCCTAAACAATCACACACATACAATGACACAGACTTAATATAAACACAACAGTAAATAAAATAAAACGACAAATAAACTACTTATGAACGCACCCACTTCCACTTAAACGAACAAACGTGACTTCTTCTTAACCTGAACGTCACACTTCATATATTCCTGATTTCTGTAGTGGTGGAATCAGGTCTTTTGGATTAGGTAATAAATGCCTGGTCTGGTTGGGATTGCTAAAAGATAACGAAATATTAAAAAATTTAAAGACAGAATTGAGACCTTTGATTAATGATTTATTGTAAGGTAAGGATATGACTCTCCCTCTATATTTAGTCCGGTTGAGGGTAGTGATTTCGTCCATGACCTTTTTTAACTTCCTCTTCTTTACCAAATCGGTGATGGTACGTGTGCTATAGCCATTTTTAACTGCAATATTTTGAATCAAGGAAATTTCTTTTTCGAATGAGGATTGACCTAGTTGGAGATTAATGGCTCTGTCAATCATCGAAATGAAAATAGATATTTTTTTATTCCAAGGGTGGCTGTAATCGCTTGGTATGTAATTCAATCCATTCGTAGGCTTTCGGTATAACTCAAATGATGATGAATCATGGTTTCTGATGACTAGGATGTCAAATAACGGCAACCTTTGATTGTTTTCCAACTCAATAGTGAATTGAACGGCCGGAAAATAATTATTAGCAAGCATTGTTGTCAAAAAATGTGAAGACATCGTCCACGTATCTGAACCAACAATCGGGAAAGTAAAAACCGGAATTCTTCAGGATATCCTCGAAACTTTTCGGAAATATTTTAGCCAAAATAGGGCTAAGACAACAGCCCATCGGTGTACCGCCCACCATTTTGTAAACTTTCCTATTATATTTAAAAATATTATTATTGGTACATAACGTCGTTTGACATAAACATTTGTTGCCTATGTTTTCAGGAACTTTGCTCTCATTCAAAATATTAGATAAAAAGTTTATAGTTTCTGGTATATAGGGATGCTAGGGAACCCTAGACATTATCGAAGGATACCAAAATTTCCCCTTTCTTAATGACCGTATTTTTCAGTTTTTTCACTAATTCAATACTGTTACTAACCGAACTGTCGAAGGTCGACGATTTTAAGGTTTTTAAAAACTCTGCTAGAAATTTAGAAAGTCGGTAAGTAGGAGAGTCAATATTTGACACAATCGGCCTCATTTTATTTCCGGGTTTGTGTATCTTAGGGAGAGCATATAACCTAGGTAAAGTCGGGTTTTTAATGCTGAGCGAAGAGGCAGAGTTTGGGGGAATGAGATTAGGGCTACTCCTTACTGCCTCCCTGACTTCCCTGACCAGAGAGTTTTGACGGACTTCAAGATGGCTGACCATGTATATTCAGGGTGCCACCATACGATGTCAGAAGTCGCACCCTGGTCAGACTGCTGAAAGAACCAAGATAGACGAAGGTTTCCCCATTCCTGCGGGTCAAGCTGTCGAAGGCCAGACAGGAAAGATGACATGTCGCCAGACTAGATGGTTAAAGTCCAGCGAAGATGAAATGATCGTCACTGGCAGCGTGGACGGAAAAGTCGCCTGTTCACTTTCAATAAGAAGCGCAGATGCAGAAAGAAGAAGTTGGCCCAGATGGGGGGAGGAAGGAGGAAGGCAAGAATCAAGGCAGCCATTCCGGCCGCAATGAGGTATCGACGAATGTTAGTCAAGCCCAATCCCCCCTCCCATCGAAGAGGATAAACAGCAGCACCGAACGGATGGGATGACAAGCTGCTGAATAACCCCACCACAGTCAAATATCGCACTACGCACCTTCTTTAAATGAGATACAGAAGGCAAAGCAAACATCGAGCCAGTGAAACGAAAGTTCTGGCCAAGGCGAGCGATGCATTTATCAATTACCAGCTGCCAGTGACGAGAGTCCATACTGGGTGAAAAGCAGAAAACATAACCCAGCACTGTAATTTGCTCGCACTATGTTATTGGGAAGGACCGAAGATAGTCCACTGTCCTCTTCCCAATAGCAACGCCTTTAGAGTTGACGAGATTGATGGAACTTCCCGTCGAAGTGCTAAAGAGTTCGAAGTTATTCTTTATAGATGCCCAGGGAATACGAATCAGATGCAAATAGCACTACATCGTCCGCATAGGCCAGCGTACGGATGTTGATGGAATCAGCTGGCAAATGATACCCCGGACATCTAGGTGGCGTCTAAAATATTGTAAAAGTGGTTTCAAATAAAATATATAAAACAGGGGAGAGATGGGACACCCCTGTCTGACGCTTTTGGACAGTTCGAAGAAAGGCGAATTGGAACCAATAATCGCCATGCATGATGTGGCAGAAGCATACAGTGCTGAGAGAATAGTAGCAAATTTCTGAAGATGAAGATGGTGAAGCACTCGGAAAAGAAACATGTGATTCGCCTTGTCGAAGGCCTTTTCCTGGTCAGGACTTAGCACGGCAAGAGTCTGACAGCTCGCACACGCTTCCTCCATAACACACTTGATGGTAATGAGATTGTCGGACATCCTGCAAGATGTCATCAGCATATGCCCCTTTTGGGATGGAACAGGAGAGGAGGCGCAGAAATTCTTGCAGCATGAGGAGATGGCGCCGATTGCAACTAGCAGCGTCCAACCCAATCTTTCTGAAAAAACGATGGAGCTTTGATTTAAACGAAAGCCACGAAGCTAGTGACGGAGGCTGGTTGTGAAGATGTCTTTCCACAAACCGAACGAACATTCCCTTGTATTTCTCGTTGCCAAGCAGAAACCAATTGTTCGAAGCAGAGCCTGCAGAAGAGGCAGGGTTCGGCGGGTTCCAAGACAACTTGATAGAACTGGGGTCAGAAAAGAAGCATGGAATTACTTCCATGGAACCAGGAGCACCAGCGAAAGTGGCGTCTACTAGAAAAAGGTCCAACCCTGAAGACACAGAGGGCCCTTGGTGAGAGGTAGACCAACTTTGATTGGAATTGAAAGAAGACGCCCACAGATAGAAATGTGCATTCCGATGGCACAACTGGTAGACACATCCAGACGAAAAGATGTAGTTCTCGTCCGGATGGCAATTGAAGGCCCAGCAACCACCGCAGGCAAGGACGAGCACAGGTAAAAGTCCAGGTTTTCAAAAAATGTCCGTTTCTCTGCTGATAAACACGGGGCGTACACATTCAGCAATCGGAATTTGAGACCAGATAGCAGGAGTCCAAAGAAATTTTCCTGCACTCACAGTCAAAGACGTAGTTCGACACCACAATGGTTAGGTTGAAGATGATGGAGGCAATCCCTTGCACATGTGCAGGCGGATATTGACTGCGAAGGGCAGGGAGGTTAGCAAGCTGTTGCGAAGCACCAAGCTTCACCTCTTAAAGAAGGAGAATACCTGGCCTGTATAGGGCGACGATTGATGACAAAACCGATTGCTTGAAGGACAAACCAAGGGAACGAACGTTTAGGGAAAAGATCTTCACTGCGTATATAAGCTGACGAGGGCTGACCTGCATCTGAAGGAGACTTGAGCTTCACTGACGAGGGAGGAGGCTCAGAAGTCTTCCTTCTAGGGGATAGAGCACGTCCCAAAGAGGAAGAGGGGCTGCGATGAAGAGGGCACAGGTATCGCTCCCTCTTGCTACGATGACGTCGAGCCATTTTCTTACGTGGGCTCTTAGGCGTCGCAAGGAGACCTCGCTGGGTTAGCGCTGATGGCTTTGAGGTCCCAGCAGAAGAAGAATATTTTCCAGGCGTCGGCACACAGATGATTCGCAAAGGCTGCGATGGAAATTCCGCCGCAATAAACAACGACTCAGAACACAACGATTCGTCTAAGATGAATTCTGCAGGGTGGCAGTCCTCCACCATCGGGGAAGCATCAGGCATAGGTGGACGAAAAACAGTCTCTTGACCCACACGAAGCCGAGGAGTGGCAGGAGGCATCTCCTTCCCAGGAGTCGTAGGAAGAAGCTATGATGGTTGAGCCGTCTTCGATTTCTTTGGTGAAGTAGGAGCCAACGATGGTAGGGCTTCCTATGACAACCTTGGTGAAAGAAGAGGTGAAAACAGTGGGGCCGCCTTCGCTTTCCTTGGTGAAGGAGGAGCCGAAGATGGCGGTGTCGCCTTCGAAATCCTCGGTGTAGGACGAGGCATAGTCACTCTGCTAGGCTAAGTTGACTTGGCTGGTAAAGTCATCAGTGCTGGCTGTTGGGACGACACCCCCGAGGCGGTGGCATTGGGGCTGCTGGTGGTGAACTTGTCCTCTTCGAGCACTGATGGGATTTGCCCACGATTTTCTTACATAAGTCACACTACTTCAGGAGAGGACAGTCCTTTTGGACGTGGGAGGACTTCTTGCATTACCAGCAGCATTGCCCTTGTAGAAAACAAAGACACGTTCTCCGCGCAACACAAGGGAGTCAGGAATGTTCTTCTGAAGGTGCATGTCCAACAAAATGTCTCCATTTTTCTGCAGGGGGGAGTCGGAGTGCTCTGGGTAGAACACTCGTATAACCTCCCCGCAGTTGGACATGTAGTCCTTCAGATAGGATTCTGCCATCAGCGGCGAGGCACCCCGGACATGGACAGTGAGATGACCGGGTTCGGCATGAAAAAAGTGGATAGCAGTCGGGCCAACTTTGACATAGTCAGATTCTACTATCCGCTCAGCAACATTTCAGTTCCTGCAAAGTATCCTCCTCTCAGTGGGAGAAAGCTTTTGCAGAACCGAAGCAGTGGGAAAACCCGACGGAAGAACAGAGGGTAAGCTTATACGGGCATACAACCCCTTCATGAATGCGCCGGCGGTAAACGGACCGTCGGCGATCATCATCACCATCGTTCCATGGCCATGATGGAAAAAAGCTAATGTTTTGATAAGGAAGTAGAAGACTTTCCCCAGGTGACACCAGAGGGGGGGGGGGCAAATGCAATACACATATGTGTACCAGAAAGAGGGACGACTAGTCAAGCCAGAAGCTGGAAGTGGTCTTCTGAAATAAGAAAACAGTAACAAGTGGAAAGAACATCAACAATAGTGGAACACACTTCCTCGTGATCACGAAATTTTAACGCGAGGGACAACTAGCTGCAGACAGTGGAGATTTTTTAAATAACATTTATCTCAAACAATATATACTCAACAATCACTGTCTGCAAAACGGTAAAAAAAATTTATATCATGTAGTAAAAAAACAATGTGTTCACTGCCTTCACGTAAGGTAAGAACAAGCCCCAAAAATATTCTTTTGTGATTTTAAAGCTACAGACAATTAACAAAAACTATTGCGTTTAGAACCCCTCTCATCCCGCGAAGTAAATAACTTTGCAATTATGAAGTTTAAAAGAACAAGATAATCTTTGTAAATACCCTCGTGTAGGCCAGCAAACCAATGAGTTAAGTAATTTAATATAAATAATTACTTATCCTGCTAAAGAGGAAAACAAATCTAGAAATCTGCGCTAAGCAGAAGCAGGCAAAAGGTTTAATTAATGCATCTGCCGGCATGTCGGGGGAAGAACACTAGGTAAGAATCACATTCTGAAGATTAATTTCTCTCGCGATAAAATTATGCAATCTCAAGATGTGTCTTGTCCAACTCTTCGATTCTAATGCTCCCAGACATAATATGGCAGACGTTAAGTCAGTATATAAGATTGTGGGAAAGAAATAAACTCCCTTTGTCCTAACTTGGTTATGAGGTTCCGAAGACATTTCAGTGCTTCACACATTCGTTTATAACGATTATTTCGGCTTCGCAGCTGCTCAGGGCCACTAAACTTTGCTTCCCAAATGACCAGGTTATGGTATTTTCCCCATTTTGATCAAAATTCCAAAGTATCCTTCACTCTGTGGGGCGACACAAAATCTAGCTTCAGCGAATGCGCACAAAGGACCCATAGATAGGGTAAAAACGAGTGATATGTTGCATGTGTGTTTAAAATAAGAAGCGGCGCCCTTAAAAGCAGTCATATTCAAATGTGTAGGCGATTTAGCATATGTCGACAGCCTAGTAATTGCAAAAGCTATATCCGGCCGCGTGCAAGTCATTACATTGTGCCACCCACGTGCGGGGGCGGGACCTCAATTGGGCCTCGGGGCAAATCTAAACCTTCGCACGTGTCGGCAAGGGAGGGTTGACTCGTTTGGGGTCAAAAAGTTATTTAGTGTGTCTCAGGTGAATAATAATTTTTAAATACTTAAATAATTAATTGGAAACATAATCAAAAGCATATTATTATTATTTTTATTACTATTATTACTATTTTCATTATTATTAAATAATAAATACATCTCAATAACAATGGGGCCCCTAACAAAATGACTGACAACAATTAATTAAACTCTCAATAGCATGGAACTATATCTTAACAACACAACTAAATATTTAAATATCCTCATAGAACACATTAATCATCATACGTATTGCAAACATAAGTGTCCCGCTGTCGTTCATTGCATTTGGCTCAGGCGTACCAGTCATTCACTCTGTCTGATTTAAATTATAAGTCCCCAACTTACTCGACGCGAGCAGGCGTCGCCTATCCCTTTTATCAATAAGGGAGAGATAGAATATTCCTGAAATTCTTCAAAACTATACAACTCTCTTGGACTCTTGTACCCTCTATTAATAATAATCGGGTGAATGACTAATTCGTGCACCCGCTATAGCCCAGTGCTCTAATTATAAACAGCGCTGCTTGGAACCACTTTTATGAGCTCAGCGTTACCTTTAATACGGAGCTTATCTAGCATTAAATACTTAGATCACACTCTAGTTTAATTTAAAGTACTTACGCCACAATCTATTTTATGTTCTACACAATCAATTGTTACATCGCTCACCAAGAAGTAGTGAGTTTTGAATAGCATTTCTTAAAAGAGCTTCCAAAAAAACAAGTTTTTGCTATTCTCGCTGAAATGTGCTATAGTCACTCATAGCGAAAATTATCACAAATCAGAGTACTAATTCTGTTGTCGAGTATTGTACTTGACTTGTAACTGTTTATTACTCACGACTAAAAAAAACAATCCCGTTTAACATTACAAACAATAAACGATCTCACCAGTTTTGAAGGCAGGATGTTTTCTTAACTTTGCTGAATCCAGACAACAAAAGATCATCTACGTTGATTCGGTCCGCCATTCGAATCATACGATCTCTCTTTCAACTTTGCAGTTAATAAACTACTTCAAACAGAATGTACTGATGTTTTACCACATATACAAACGATCAATACACTATAAATGAGCCTATAATTTAATAATGCGCTTGATGACATCGGGATTAGTTTAAGCGCCATTCGTGGAACATTCTGCTACTGGCGCTTTTTTTGTCCGCTCACCTCGGCGATCTAACACCCCCGTCCTCCGTTACTATTTTTTTGGAATAACAAAAGCTTAACAATAACAAAGCACACTTTTTTTAAAAACGTCACAGTTTTTAAGAATTTCTCCCTGCTACAAGAAAGCCCAGCCTGTCTTGCTGAGACATTGTTGCAGCGGAGAGTAATTAAAATCTCCAATAAGAATTACGAAAACAAAAACCAACAATTCTCACTATAATATACACTAAGCACCACATACACATTTTTAAATTGGCCACACCCAACCACAAATAAAAAACCAACGAACTACCCAATCGTGAACAAAATCAATAGAGCGCACACACACACATGATTCATACTTACACACAGGATCACCTTCCCTATCAAACAAACCTCACGCTGACTCACAGCCACACACGCCCCACCAAAACACACGAAGAACCCTGTTCTTCAAATTTACAAACCAAGTTCGCACAATCCAGTATTTTAAAATTTATATTTCGCGGGTTTGTCTACATCCCATATTGAAGATGTGTTAACACTCACTGGCTTCTTATATTCGTTGCATTGTTTTTCCCGTTGACCTTTGAACCTGGGTATACTTTCCCTTTTGCCAAATCCGGAGGTGTTTTTGAAATGAACATCTCGTTGCTTTTAAGGCGAGAAAGCCTTCCCTCTTGAGGTTCAACTCTTCTATCACATTCGAACGATTTGTCAATCATGACCCTCCTCTTATATATTTCACAAACCACCGGTTCGTCTGTCATCATTCCTCTCCCAAATACATTGCATCCAATTGATTTATCCAACATCATTTCTTTCACATACTCTGTACTTGCATCTACTGTCAGAACTCGTAGGTTTAAAACATTGGTATTCACTGCCTTGTCGCAGGTAACAGGACTATGCACCTGCACCTGTGCTTCGATACACTGCACCACATTTGTCGCTAATACCATAATGTTTTTCCTTTTTACTATCTGCTGATCGTGGAATTTTAAGCCTTCAACGACCACCTTTCCTTCCGGTAGTAATCGTAAAAATTTACCGGTCGAAACTGGCGGCCCTCATCATTCTTTTGTCCCACACATCGTACCATGGCACGCATCCCTGGGGCCACTTGGTGGGTGTGCACACATTGGATCGCTCCCTCTATGGCTTTAACATAACTCACAGCCTGTTTTGTAAAGTCTGATTCGTTGTGATCTTCTCCCTGAACCTGTTCTTTTGTTCCCACCACTGTGACCATTGAACATACGAGCGAGATGCCTTCAAGTACGTCAGTGCCGAGGATCCCGTCATAGGGACGGTCCATGAAGAAGTGAAGGAGGAAATTGCATTGCGGCAGGGAGCGCCCGCGCACCTTAATATCGAGCGCAATCTCCTCCTTAATATGCACGCATCCTCCATTCACCCCTCTTGCCATCATGTCTACCTTCTTTACCGGAGCTTGTAAGACCTCACGGAAGAGCTCCCCATTGAGTAACGATACTTGCAACCCTGTGTCGACAAGCATGTTCACTCGATGCCCTTGTATCGTTACATCGAGTACAATCGGATGGGATTCATCCCGCACCATCTGTGCCGAATCTCTCTTCACCTCCTAGAGGCAATCTCGAACGAAATGCCTCCTGGGCGCCACATTTAAAGCAGGTAATCACTTTTTAGTGGAGTACTCCTTATCAGTTTTGGCCTTTAAAGCTTTTGCAGCATATCGCGAATCTCTTTAATTTCGCCATTACATGCGCATTCTTGTACCACTGGTCCTACTGCAGCACTAGTGGCCTGTCTATTACATTTCTTGGACCGCACAGTAGCCCCCTATTCTTCGTCTCTAGACCCCCTAGCTCCTGATTCGACTGCTGCCCCACTGCATTCCCCATGGCTAACTCGTTCCAAATCTTCCGATTCATGGCACACTTAATCGCATCCTGGAAAGTTTTCGGCCCTGTGGCTTTAATGAGCTTCTTGTGCGGTATAAGTGTGCCATGTTGGAATCTCTCCAACAGTAATGCCTCCCTCGATGCCTTCATTTTTGGATTCGCCTGAATGAACCCATCCATGGCCATTTGTAGGCGTCCAGTCAAATCAAGTACTCCTTTCTCCTTTACACAAAATCATATAATTCTTTGCCATAGTCTTTGTCAATCTTCACTCTTACGAAAAATTGACAAAGTCGTGCTCGGAAGATAGCATAGCTATCAACGTCAAAGAGTTCAAGGTCGGCAGCTTCCCTGGATGGAGCACCTTTTAACTTGGATTTGGCTACGATCAATTTGATCTCCTCGCTCCAATGACTAAGAGCTGCAAATGCTCTCTACCGCCTTTAAGAAACCAGAGACAATAATTCAGGTCCCAGCGCCAAAAAATGAAGGAACACTCCGGTATATTCCGCCATTTTGGGCTCCACTAGGTACACTGCCTCCTCCGTATTTTCCCCTGCCCCTTCGTTCGGCATTATAATATACTCTACTTCAAGTTACACACACAAACTACTTCCTTTTATACCCACCTTTCAAATCTCTCACCAGCAAACCCTGGCACACACTGTTCCTGTTGAGACCTCAAAAATCCGGCATAATTTCCGAACTAATGATTCTCTGTATGGGCGCCATTATGTGCCATCCACGAGCGGGGGCTAGACCTCAATTGCGCCTCGGGGCAAATCTAAATCCTCGCACGTGTCCGCAAGTTAGGGTTGACTCGTTTGGGATCAAAATAATAACTTTTAATTACTTGGATAATTAATTGGAAAGATATTCAAAAGCATATTATTATTACTATTATTATTACTACTATCATTATTATTAAACAATAAATAATTCACAACAACAATGGGGCCCCTATCAAAATGACTGACAACAATTAATTAAACTCTCAATAACAAGAAGCTATATCTTAACAACACAACTAAATATTTAAGTATTCTCATAGAACACATTAATCATCAAACGTATTGCAAACATAAGTGTCCCTCTGTCGTTCATTGCATATGGCTCAGGCGTACCAGTCATTCACTCTGTCTGATTTAAATTATGAATCCCCAACTTATTCGACGCGAGCAGGCGTTGCCTATCCCGTTTATCAAAACGGGAGGGATAGAATAACTCTGAAATTCTTAAAAACTATATAACTCTCTTGGACTATTGTACCCTCTATTATTATTAATAGGGTGGATGACTTATTCGTGCACCCGCTATAGCCCAGTCCTCTGGCGCGCGTTTTGGGGCATAAAGCGCGTCATGGAGTTCTAAAACTGTTCCTGAATCTAATAATACGCACAAGTACCGATGGCAGTAATCGTTTTCTTAGTATCTGCAGTATGTATCCACTTATGACAGCTTTGAAAAGAATCAAAGAACTGTTTTTCTGTAATTACTTGAAACGATCTAACCCTTGTTTAGAACACCAACACAGTTGTCTACAGGTTTCTCGCTCTGTCCTTTTGTACAGGATTTGTGAGGCTTATGCTTAAGATGTGAAGCCGATGCAAGAGGCATGCGCTTTGTTGATGCAGGATCCTGTGAACCAGAGGATATCGCGGTGCGTGAAGTAGCTGGACCTGCACTAGTGGGATAAACTTTAGACGTACAAACCGTTTTTACGTGGCCTCGGCCACCACAATTATGGCATGTTATGTCATTTTTTCGACAGGCATTTGGGTATGGATGCAGGGAAGAAACAGAGGTGGCACACAATGCTACACCTATTCAGGAATTTAGTGTGGTGTAGTCCTTAAAAACCACATTTAGTTGACTCAGGAAGGTTTCAATTGACATTGATGGGTTTGATTGGACCGCGAGTCTCAATGGAGTTGAGTTGAGGGGAGACCTGCGACCATATAGTCAATCAAAATTTTATCATCCAGAGCCAGGAACACGGCTCCAGCCTGAGCACGGATTTTGTAGAGTTCTTGTTTTTGGGAGCTGACATTGTTTTCTGAGAAAGCAGTGTCAACCACTGTTTGTTGCATTGTTATAGGGTTTCTCCGTAGAGTTTGTTTCTTTTTGTTGAGTTCGGGAGAAGTTTTCATATGAGTTGGAAGCGCAGTCCCCTGCTGTGTGTTAGCGCTCTTACTACATAGGCATTCGGATTGTCAGCGTCTAAAAAATGCAAGCCTGAAAGACGCCGCATTATTTCAGCCTGTGTCACTGAATCCAGCTTTCCATATCGATGCTTAGTTGCTTCCCACAATGTATAGGAATTGTCATCTTGAAGCATGATGACAATATCCTCACTCACCATACTCAAGAGCTAATGTCGTACTCTTGGCCAATCAAGGCACATGGATGAGCTGGCAGATGCTTCTATTGGTAGAGAGATCTTTTCTTGGACATATTTGGCTAGCCCTTTGGTTTCGAGTAAGGTTAAACTCGATACGTCCATTGAATATAATAGGAACTCGTTGGCTTAGGGAGGGAACGACCCTCTTCAAAATTCGATTCCTCCATAATGTATTAAAATAAAAGAAAGAAACCACGCTCTGCTACCGTATGTTCAAGGGGGAAGCAAAAAAAATAGAATTTAAGGGGTGATACATTAAAAGAAACCCCAAAACTTAAGAATGAACGTGGCTCGTTAAAAGACTTTTTTTTTAGTTTAAAAATGCAATATTAATTTATAAAATATCAAAATATTTTATAAAAAAGAATGTTCTGTACAATATGATTTAATTCAGGGATAGGCATTGCAATCCTAATTACAAAAGAAAAAATATTTCTTGAAACAAAGTAAAGAAATACTTGAATGTACGTTAAAAACAGCAAAACACTGTAACAAGAAATATTAATCACTACATAGATAGACGATTAACTTACATAGATAGATACTACATCAGATATAGATAGACGATTACGAATCTTTGGGAAAGCAAAGTAAAGTTGAATTTACTTGGCTAGAATATACAGAATTGCTGATTTTGCTTTATGATTGGGCGCATACTTATTACATTTTGAATTGGTTTTGTTTATGAATATAAATACCTAGAAAAAGGTCGAGTCTTTCTCAGTACACTAGAACGGCTAAAAGTCCGAGGGTTTTTTGCGTTCCCAGGAAACCAGTGAAATTCGTGAGAATCAAGAACGTCAGGCTATTTTAGAAACTCCTCGCTCTTTGGAAACTCCTTACAAAAAAGCTAGGATCTAGAGCGTTATAAATTATCTAGCTCCTCAAGAAAAATCACTCAAAGAAAATCTTGCCTAAGTTCGCAGCGGGTTCGCACAGCTGCTTTATGGTGTCTCGAAATCAGTGACCAACAAGTAGCGTGACTGAGCGCTCATCGTGAGCGCTATTCAGTATCTCCCTCCTAAGAAACGTTTACGCAGCGTCAAGAGCGCTTAAATAATGATCGAGGCCATCTCAATATTGCTAGAGTTTTAGAAAGTAATAACCAACACCGACTTTCAGAATTAGCTAGGGAGAAATATGAATGCATTCGTCAAGATCGTGAAGAATTTACAGTGATTGAAAGGGAGAGAGTAGATGGAATACGGCAGGCAGAGACAGAAGAACAGCGTCAAGGTCGCTAAGCCGCTGATCCTTTTCGAGGCCCGTTAAATGGAATGTTAATGTCGTCAGATGATTAAGTTGAGTCTCTAGAAATAGTGGCGGGGAAAGCTGAACTTCTTTGGGTTGATAAAGAAAAACAGTTCATTTACATAAAATCTTATGATTGATTATAAGCCACATTTTGCTTCAATTGATGGAATAGTCATAAATTGTACATTTTGTGAGGGTATGAAATAGCAAAAAGCAACGTTTTTAATGCTTCCTCGAGTGGAAAAGTGCATATTGAAATTTTTCAGAACTTCTCTGAGAACTTAAAATCTCTTCTGAATGGTGATCATTAACAATCAAAGCACTTTTGGGATAAAGTCCGTGCGTATAATAATGCGTTTCAAATGACGTCGTTTGGCGCGAAACAAATAACGGAAGGACCATTCATGCCTACCTTTAAGGTTCAAGCCCAGGATTACCGCTTATTGATGCTTTGCTGCCTGAAAATGAACTCAAGTTTCTTAAGAATTTTTTTTTCTAATTATGAAGCACAAGCAAATATAGAAATCAAAACTTTCCACAACTTGATAATGATGTGATTGCTCAGCTGCATCAAGTGAATCCATATATTCATAGTTTTAAATTTGCACTAGAGTCCATTTTGCAAGGGCAAAAATAATGTTTATAAATTTGTCATTAGTGCAGATAAACGACCCGTTGCTGGAGATAGCGGCAGGTACAACATTCCTGTCACAAATGAAGATGCAATAATTTTGGTTGTTCAGAATTGCTACAAATCATATATTATTGCGCACATGAGACGATTGTCCTCAACGCATTCATGAGACACATCGATCTTACGACGCTCTACAATACTTCCTTCTTTATTGCCATGCATAAGATGGACGGCTATCGAGGACTGCCGGTGTTCTAAAAGATATCCAAGAGTACTGGTAGAGCAAATGATAACGGGTGAAGATGGAGATCCCGTCTTTTCCTCGACGCTCACCTGAGCCAGCTGGGTTTACAACACCAATAAGAAATAGTTTTGGACAATCGATCGGGCGTACCCTATTCGCCGATATTATCAACAACATTTCAAGCTTCAATGCAGAAATGGGCAAAAGTGTTGAATCTATTAAATATATTATCTACAACATCTCTGCGTTGAAATTGAACATGATGAAGTCAAACTGTTTCAGTCGGCCTGATACATAAGCTCTTCAGAGGCAGAAGGGCGCATTTTGAGATTCCCACGAAAGAAACCCGCCTGTGATCTCATCTCATTGTTCACTTTGCAGAAGGATAACAAATATATTTATCCCTGAAAATGTTAAAGATCCGTTAGAAAACCCCATACAAACAACTTTGTTGGCTTAATTTCGTTTTTGTGAAATTGCGAGAATTATGTTGGATGATGAAATTCCGTCATACAATACTTACGACAAGCAGTAAGGTACCTTCTATTGTTGAAGGCGTGGCAAAGCTTCAAAAAGGAGAGCCCAACATATTTAAAGAATACGATATTCGAAGAGTGTTCACAGCTCATCCAAACAATGCCGAATGTTTCTATTTGCGCTTGCTTTTACACAGGTGAGTTTCTACGAACGGTTAATGGGGTTGAATATCGTATTTAACGTGATGCTTGCTGATAGCGATACTTGGATGACGACAAGCACTGGGATGAGGCTCTGGCTGAATAATGCGTTAGTGTCAGCAAATAAGGGCAAGATTCGATCAAGAATCAATCGAAAAGGCAGCAAAGAAGTAGAGAAGAAAGAAAGTAGAAAAAGAAGGGAGAAGAAGTGCTTTGCAGAAAAAGCACCACTGCCGGGAATAGGAAGTGAAGTAGGTAGTGAAGTGAAGTGAAGACAGGCGAATCCAAGAAGAAGTGAAGTAGGTAGAGAGGAAGAAAGAAAAGAAAAAACAGGGAGAGCGAATTTGGTTTCCGACGAGAACGGTCGAGAAATGCTCAAGGAGAAATAAGAGAGAAGAAACCCGAAGGGAAAATAGGAGAAATCACAGCACGACATGTATTGAAGAGTTGAACGAGAGAAAGAGTTATCGGGAGCGGAGCAAGAGTGACTTTCGAATTTGGTGTAATAAAAGAGAGGAAGCTAAAAAATATGGAATAAAGGAAACGAGACAAGCAAACGAGGGACAGACGGCGACGGTGAGCGATACAGAGACGTATACGGAAGCTCATCCGAAGGAACCCTGGCTTGAGAAAACGCCGACATAGGAGAAGAGCGAACTTTGCAGTATTATTTAATGAACTATAATATTGAAAGAGTTAGCGGTATAGGAAACTGCGGTATGCTTGAGTCCTGGTGAAACCGAGATTTTAACTACCTTGCGTTCATGTGTATTAAAATCAATTTTATTTTTATTGCATGTTGCTGATAGCTACTTCAACGTCCTGAGCCTCTCTCTGGCATTCTCATGACAGCCAATTCTTTGCATCCTTTTGTAAAGTCATTCCGCACACGACGACTGAATTTTCGTACGACAAACGTCCGATGCTTCAAGTGAGATTTCACAAAGTGAGTGTTTTATTAAAACTAGTGTTATTCGACGGAGCCACAACAGGCAAATTTGTAAATTCGATTTATTGATAGGACTAACAATAATAAATAAAAATGTTTACTTAATTTTAAAACCTGCTTTTTCGCGGTCGCGGGGCAGCGCACGAGATTTTTCCGTCAAGTTGACGTCCTCAATAGTAATACCCAAGCGACTCGAATCCAGATGATCAATGTAATCTAGCCATATAGTTCTAGTCTGACCCTTTGGTCTCTTATGAGACATACTTCGCCTCCACGGTCACCTGACCTATGTATTTTTTTTCTTATGGGCTTACGACCAAGTTCATGTTTTAACCCCCCCCCCCCCTCCCACACAATCGACTTGCAAAACAAATCAAATTATACTAAGGCCTCTAAGTGCGGAGAAGTAACAGTTCAGCAGCTAAAGACTGCCTTATTGTGATGCTAAACACTATCTAGTAGAGAACATCTGCCCTACCTCTGAGAAACTCATTTCGACGTTTTTTCGGTTATTACCGAGACCTTAGAAGGGAATAGGGACAAAGATTTGAAAACAGACAGCTTGGATTTCTTTCTTACCTCAAGTTTTTTATAACGGATCATCACAGTTCGCTTTAGACAAACATTGCTGCACTGATCCGAGCATCCAATAAATGATGTTATAGTTTTTGATTTTATTCGAAAGCCCGGCGTACAACGGTTACTGCAATACTGGAAACTGCAAGTTCGATTCCATTTTTAAAAAATCCCATCTGTGACAGGATTGTAATCATTGGCAGGACTGTGATAATTAACACTATTGCGAATAGTAAAAAAAGTCACTGTCAACATGAGAGTGAAACTAATACAACGTGTCCTATTACAATGGGACAAAGTCACTACTGTCAATTGGCGAGTAAAACCTAACATAAAAACACATTTACATTGTTCTATTTTTTTTACCTTCCTCATTGCTCTATTACATCGGCAGACCATTTTTGGGGGCACGACCACTATATTTTTAAACTAAAAAAAATTAATTATACACAATTATACACCCACACACACACACACAAAAATTAATATAAAATAATGAAAAACAAGAACTTTTTAACAAAAAAGGAACCGAATTCATGGGTCAAAAACTTCTTAGATAAATTATTCAGTCGAATAGCGAAAACCCTATCCAAATCAGATCAATAGTGTTTGAGAAAATCGCGAGCGTACATAAGGATATATACGGGTCAAACAGAGAACCTCCTTTTTTAAAGTCGGTAAATAAAAACTACCAGAAAAATACTCATGGGTCAATGAGAGAACCACCTTTTTTATTAATATTATGAAACGCTTTTTTTTAACTTGCAATGTTAGAGTGTTTAGGTCAAATATTATAATCAATATTAAACCAATCTCCCTAGAAGCTAGAGAGCTGAAACTTTGTACACATGCTCAGGACCGATGAAAATACATGTTACATTTTTTTTTTCAAATCGGTTCACTGTTTCGTATTCTAATGGTACTATTCCATTTCTACGTACTTCCCAACTGCCATAACAAAAGATTTGTTATGTCGATGATTAAAATTATCCATTGTTTATTGTTATAAAGAAATGCTATATTGTTGACGAGATATTATAATAGGAAAACATGATAAAAGAAAGGTTTTAAATAGAAACTCTTTTTTACATAGATTATTTGAATAGTTAAAAATCTTTCCAGAAAAATATTCAATCGAAGAGCAAAAACCCCATCTAAATCGGATCAGTAGTTTTCGAGAAAATCGCGAACATACATACATACGGATATATACGGGTCAAACAGAGAACCTCCTTTTTTTGTAATCAGTTAAAAATGAGAAAAAATGTTATGCACTTTTGATTTTTTTCGATTTGATTTTTTTATTTTTCTAATTTATGAATTTTTACTTTTCATTAATTTATTCAGATGAAAATTTCTTCTTTTATAGCGAAGATCGTAGAATGTAAAAAGTATTATATTACTTGTGACTTTTAATAATATTATGTACTTGTGACTTGAATTGTTAATCAATTTCAAAATTCTATTTGAATGTTATTATTAATTATTAAATTTAAAAAAATAAGAATCGCTTACATGTACTGAATTTCGTAATTTAGAATAGCTAAAATACTTACAAATGATTTAATTTAATTTATTGATGTGTTTTAGTGTGCCTTTTTTTAAATGTCAATAGATGCGTATAGTTAAATCTATGACGACAAACTATTTTTGAACCGTAACCTATGAAAAATATAAGATTTTTTTCTTAGTCTTTTTCGTCGGCTGCGATTTTTGGATTTTAACAATCATTGTTTTTACATTTGTTGGAAACAATGAAACTTAAATTGTTGCTCGTCACTATAGAAACGGGCACGGAGCAGGAGGATTTAGAATTATATCTTTCTTCTATGTATATAAAGAAGGATGTTCGGGTGTGTGTGGGTGGGTGGGTCTCTTTGTATGTTTTTTATACAAATCTACAGTTTTATTCTGATCTTGATTAAATTTCGCATACATGACCTTCAAAGCATAAGGAAGGCCACTCTCCACTTCAAATTTCGAAAAAATAATGATTATTGATATAAAACGATATTCATGGTTATGGCAGGGCATAATAATGAGAAATATCGCATGACCAACAATGCAAGGCAAAGTTTGTACAACAATAAGTAACAACAATGGTATCAGCACGCAATTCACAAACACACTGCATGGACCAACAATATATATCTCATAACCAAGAATGCAGATAAAAGTTTGTGCAAAAATAGGTATCAACAATGGTTTCAACATGCAATTTACCAATAACAATGAGCTCAAAATGATGATGCAATGATAAAGCAATCCTTTCCAAGAATTATAGCAATGAACATAAAATGAAAATGCAATATGGATAAGATTCAATTTGTAACAATGCAAAGAATTCCTGTTATTCAGGCTTTTCTTGCAAAAGAGAGTTCTTAGTACTTAACAATTTCTTGAAAATTTTTAAAAATGATCAGTAGCTGGAGATAATGAAGAGTTAGCAGACTATTGAGAAAGAGTGGAAAGACGACAGAGAAAGCAAACCTTTAGTTCCGTGCTGTATTGAGCAAATGGAAAGGAAGTAAATAGAAGAATTGGTGACCGCTAGACTACCCAAAGTGATGTAAGGTCAAATTTTGCTTCAACACAACAAGAGAAGAGAAGAAATTGCAACAACATCAAGTGTACATCTGAAGTAAGATTACCTGAGTAAGAAATTATTGGAGCGGTCCATCCATTGTGAGCCTTTAAAAAGATTTTTTTCGAATTTTCATTAAGAATTTTCACTGTATTAATTCTAAGCATTTTCATGTGTTTATTTTTAAGATATTGCAAAATTTAATTTAATTTTTTGAGACTGTTCTGTTTACATCCAAGTGTAATTATCTGGGGCAACGCCGGGTACCTCTTCTAGTCTATCCATAAATATAAAGAAGTTTCATTTTGTAACAATGCATAGAATTCCTGTTATTCAGGCTTTTCTTAGAACAGAGAATGCATACTACTTAACAATTTCTTGAAAATTTTTAAAAATGATCAGTAACTGGAGATAATGGAGAGTTAGCAGACTATTGAGAAAAAGTGGAAGGACAACAGAGGAGCACCCCTTTAGCTCCGTGATGTATTGAGCAAATGGGAAGCAAGTAAATAGAAGAATCGGCGACCGCTAGACTGCACAAAGTGATGAATGGCCAAGTTTTGCTTCAACACATCGAGAGAAGAGTAGAAATTGCAACAACACTTAGTATACATCTGAAGTAAGATTACGTGAGTAAGAAATTATTTAGCCTAGCAGTGGCATCCTTGAAGAGCTCCAGTCATTGTAAGCCTTTAAAAAGTTTTTTTTCGAATTTTCATTAAGAATTTTTAATGTATTTTTTTTAAGCATTTTCTTGTGTTTATTTTCAAGATATTGCAAAATTTAATTTAATTTTTTGAGATTGTTCTGTTTACATCCAAGTGTAATTATCTCGGGCAACGCCGGGTATCTTTCCTAGTCTTCTATATATATATATAAAGAAGGATGTTTGTGGGTGGGTCTGTCTGTCTGTACGTTTTTTCTACAAATCTGCAGTTTTATTCCGATCGTGATGAAATTTCGCATACATCACCTTCAAGCCATGAGGAAGGTCACTGTCTACCTTAGATTTCGGAAGAATAATAAATGTCGATGAAAAATCTCATGAACAACAATGCAAGGCAAACTTTGTACATCAATAGGTGTCAACAATGGTATCAGCACGCAATTCACAAATACACTGCATGAACCACCAATCAATATCTCATGATTAACAATGAAGGGAAAAGTTTGTGCAAGTGTAATTATCCCGGGCAACGCCGGGTACCTCTTCTTGTACCGTATATAAGAAGATTGGGGAAAATACTGACGACCCATAGATCTCGCTAATAGAATCATTACATCACTACGCCTGTTCTTAAGTAAATAGTGCTCATTCGGGTCTGTACAATAGGAAGGAGCCCCCACCCTCCTTATGGTACCTAGCTGGTCTATAAAAGAGAAAATTCTGAGTGGCACATAATATGACGACTTCAAAGATTTCAGCATACTTTTTTTTTCTATGATCAAAACTCTGTTACTGAATGATTAACCTAACGTTTACATGCAGCCCTATCCTATTCTGTGTTTTCTACTTTTGTTGAGATATTAAAAGATTGTTCGCTTAACAAACGTCCTCCTTCTTACTCTGCGTTCACGTACACACCGGAAAGCCGTGAGAGTTACTAACATTCCAGTCCGCTTGCGTCATCTATTTGCCGCTTTGCTGATATTTTGTACCGGTTTTGATTCTTCATTGTTATGGCAAAAATTTCAAGATAAGCTGGCGCAAGACTTTTATAAGAATATCAGACAAAATATTGAAGGCGAACTGAACGATAATTGCGTAATAGTGCTCTTAATAAATGCTTGAAGGCTATTCAAAATTTGGTCTCGTTTGGAGGAAATCCTGTCCCCCAGTAAGGCTTGCCATACTATTAGTAGAAGGTGAACGCAGCTGATATAAGTTATAATCCAGCAGACATCGCGGAAACCTTTCAAAACGGCGTCCGAAATTTAACGGAAGAACAGCGCAAAACATTCGAACGCATTTGTTAGAGTATTAACAATAATATGGGAGGTATTCTGTTTTTGGGCGCACTTGGTGGGACAGGAAAACTTTCATCATTAAAATCATGTTGGCACTAATGCTTGGCCAAGGAGAAATAGCTCTAGCTCTGCCTTCGTCGGGAATAGCAGGCAGTTTGTTATAAGATACGAGCATGCTTAAAGAATTCAAATGTGTGGCGACACATCACGCGGATAAATTAACAGTAGACATGCGGGCGCGAATAGGAGGCAAAACAAATTCACAAACTTCTGTTTTATTGTTAAAAATTGGCAACAGCACATGGCAAAATCGTTTTGCCTGGAAGTTTGTGCCGTACATTACTTTCTCTTGAATACTACCATTTTTTATGGTGATCAAATGCAAACAACAATTCATGAAATCTCTCGGCTTTGTGAAAGGACTATATTGACACTTTGGAACGATCAAGCTGCATGAATTAACTCGGACATACTTATTCGTCTTGAAAGAAAAAATGTACAGTACATCTCCATTAACATAGTTATGGACCAAGATGACTCTACCAATTATCCAGGCTAATTTTTACACTTTCTCAGCGCACCTGGCCTTCCATTACACAAAATTAATTTGAAAAATAGCGTCCTTATTATTCTGTTGCAAAATTTAAGCTCATCAAAATTGTGCAAGAGTACGAGGCTTAAAGTTACATCTCTTCAACGTAATATCATAGAAGCTGAAATTTTAACGAGAAGTGGCGCAGGCGAGAGAGTTTTTATACGCCGAATCCCTTTTATTCCTAACAATTTCTCATTTCGCTTTAAACGTATTCAATTCCCGGTGAGCTTCTTTTATGCCATGAGAATAAACAAAGCAAAAGGCAGACGCTGCGTGTTGCGGGTGTGGACCTGAGTGTCAGTTACTTTTCGCATGACCAGTTCTATGTAGCTCTCCCCCGTGCTAGTGCAGCAAACTAGCTCTTTGTTCGTTCTCCAATCATTCTACTTTAAACATCGTTTATAAAGAAGCATTATAATAAGTCAAAAATAAATCCCACGTGTACTAAGTCGCGGGCACAGCTAGTTTATTTTAACAACTTTCTGTTGAAATTTCACTGCCAAAATAGTCAATATAATTCCACGAGAGAGAAAAAAACATTTTCAACTTTTTATAATGTTTAAAATTACTTTTCTATGATTGGAAAATGGCCATCATACATGGGTGCATGATGAAAGTGCGGACTTTCTCAGGCAATTTAGACATGTGCCTGTTTTACTGCGCTCATAGAAGGCCTGATCAAGTCTTTATTGTAGCTGACAGCATTGCGTTAAACAGACATTTTGGCTTAGCCGCCATCTTGAATATTCACATTTTAAAACTATAACGGGTAGTCATGTGACCTGTCTATTTGGAATTTTCTGATACCATTTCTAACGGCGGCGTCCATTTTTCGATATCTCGCTTCGTTCTCGAGTTACAAGAGATTTCACGTTTACAGGGAATATCGATTGGTACTTAAGACATCGCATTAGGATTTTTATGAGTGCGGGTTCGTATAGCTAATATTAAAAAGAATATCCCAAAGGGACGCACGAGGTAAAACAGGAAACAAAAAAACAGAAAAGAAAAGTCAAGGCTTTTTTGTTGTTGTGTCAATCACTTTCAGGGGTGCAATTAGCACTCCATATGTGGCGCGGGTGTTTGCCACACAGTTGGTGGCTCGCGGTCCCTGAGACCGCATTTGGAAACTACTTTTTTAATGTAAAAAAATGAAATTCATGAATATTTTTAATCTATCACCTAATTTTATTCATTAATAACAGAACACCTCAAAAAACGTTTCAATTTTATCTAAAAAATACATCTTTTAGAAAGAAATTTAAAAACCCTTCTTTTTCCGTCAAATTAGAGATGGATATTTCAGGAAAGGCATTTATAAATAGGATGAAATAGTTGAAAAGTGATAGTTTGCAATAGTTTTACTTTTCATGTAATATACTTTTCTACATAAAAGAAAACAGTTATAAAAATGAATAATAGCAAATTATTTCTCATTAGTGATAAAGCCCGTCATACGAGGTGCCACAAAAGGCGAAACTAAATTCGATTTTAGTTGTAAATTTCCCCTATGAAAGGACTGTGATAATTGATAAGATTGTCAATAATAAATGAAATGTTTACTTAACTTTCAAACCTGCTTTTTCGTTAAGGCCGCGAGGCAGCGCACGAGATTTTCCGCCGTCAGATCAATGTCTTCAGTAATAATACCCAAGCGACTCGAAGCCTGATGATCAATTTAATCTAGCCACATAGCTCTAGGCCGACCCTTTTGTCTCTTATTAGACATATTTCTCTTCTTCTTCCCCAGCCTCCGCGGTCACCTGACCTAGGATTTTTTTTCTTATGGGCTTACGATTAAGTTCATTTTTAAGCCCCCCCCAACCACCAACTTGGAAAATAGCAACTGCCGAAGAAGACCGTTTTGCGGCAACCCCGTACGTCTGAACAAATTAATGCAGCTGAGACCACTCAATACAGAGAAGTAGGAGTTCAGCAGCTAAAGAATGCCTTATTGTGATGCAAAACACTATCTAGTCAAAACATTTGTCCTACCTCCTACCTTTCGGTGTTATTACCCAAGACTCATGACCATAGAAGGGAATGAGAACAAAGATTTGAAAACAGACAGTTTGGATTTCTTTTCTACCTCAAGTTTTTTATAACGGATCATCACAGTTCGCGTCAGACAAACATTGCTGCACCGATTCGAGCATCCAAAAAATAATGTTAGAGCTTTTGATTTTATTCGAAAGCCCGGCGTACAATTGTTACTGCAATACAGGAAACTGCAAGTTCGATTCCTTTTTTAAAAATCCCATCTGTGACAGGATTGTGATAATTGGCAGGACTGCGATAATTAACAGTATTGCTAATAGTAGATATAGTCTCTGTCAACATGAGAGCGATACTAACACAACGTGTCCTATTATAATGGGACAAAATCACTACTGTCAATTTGACAGGTAAAACCTAACACAAGAGCACATTTACATTGCTCTATTTTTTTTACCTCCCTCATTGCTCTATTTCATCGATTGGGGGCACGACCACTATATTTTAAAAGTAAAAAAAATTAATTATACACAATTATACATATACAGAAATAAAATTAATATACTCATATGTATAAATGAGAAAAAAGTCATGTGCTTTTGATTTTTTTCGATTTGATTTTTTTATTTTTCTAAATCATGAATTTTTACTTCTCATTAAATCATTCAACTGAAAAATTATTCCTATATAGCGAATATCGTAAAATGTAAAAACTAATATTACGTACTTGTGACTTGAATTGTTAATCAATTTTAAAATTTTATTTGAATGTTATTATTTTTTTATTAAAATTAAAAAAAATAAGAATCGTATACATGTACTAAATTTCGTAATATAGAATAGTTAAATTACTTACTAAGGATTTATTTTGATTTATTGATTTGTTTTAGTGTGCTGTTTTTTAAATTTCAATAGATGTGTATAGTTAAATATATGACGACAATATATTTTTAAACCGTAGTCTATGAAAAATATAAGATTTTTTTCTTAGTCTTTTTCGTCGGTTGCGATTTTTGGATTTTAAATATCAGTGTTTTTTCATTTGTTGGAAACAATGAAACTTAAATTGTTGCTCGTCACTATGGAAACGGGCACGGAGCAGGAAGATTTAGCATTTTATATATAAGAAGTTATGTTGATCTCAGAAGACTGGAAACGGGTTGTTGGTCTGTTGGATCACAATTTCATTATAAAAGGCTGAAAGAAGGGTTCGTATATAGCCCAGACACCATAGTCAACAAAACACTCTGTACTCATGTATGCTTTAAATTTTTTCAGAGACTATGTCAACATCTTACTCATTTTTATAATATTAATTTCGCGAGAACGCGAGAACGAAACGAGATATCGAGAAACGGATGCCACCTTCAGATTTTCTGGAAATTCCTTCCCAAAGCAAAATAGCGAAATTTTGAAATTTTGAGTTTTCTACATACACTCTGACCGGTTTCTGGTATGCTGAGGTGCTGGATGATTTTACACAGTTTCATGGAGTTCATGTTGCAGCACCGCAATGATAGGGTCAAGAAAAAAAAAATATCCTAATCTTTTAGGAGTCTTCTCAGCCATAGCCTGCCTTATACCTCGCTGCTCTATCGTTGCAATCATGCGAAATTTTAAACAATAATGTCGCTTTACCACCTGGTAGGGCTGATAGTGATCTCTCAACTATGCTGTGGATAGTTGTTTAGTATCATATGCGGATTCCAAAAAGATATTTTCCACTTTTTGAAATTTTATTGGGCTGTTTATTGACCACCGGTTCACAGAAAAAAAATTCCGACCAACGACAAATAACCATAACTTGATACAGTTGAACTTCCTTTAACGAAATCATTAGCCTTTCCCCAAAAAATTGTTTGTTTTACAGAAATATGGTTAATACTTACATGTTTTACCTAGGTTGGGACCAAAGTAAAAATAGAAAAAGTCGTTATATCACTTCTTATTCAAGAGAGGTTCAAATCTTGTGTAAAGAACTTTAAGTGGGCATTATAAAGGTTAAGGTAAACATAAAAAATCCTATTAACATGGGTCCAATTTTTATTTTTTTTCAAGTTACAAGATATGTTTAAAGCGGCTTCCTTGAGCCTGAATACAGGCATTTCCAGCAAAGTTTTAATGTATATATGTGGGCGGGCATTTCAATGGCTAACTACTGGAGCTGAAGTTTCTGCAGGAACGACGGATTGCCAAGATATATGCTGATTTTCTGGAAAATGGACTGCATGAACTCTTAGAAGATATTTCAGCAATAAAAAGTGTTTTCAGAAATAAAAAATGTGCTTTCAGAAATAAAAAATATAAGTTCAAATTCAAAAAAAGCACCACATAGTGATACCAGGGATGGATGAAAGATATACCTTCATCCATCCCTGGTGTTTCTAAATGTTAATAGCGTATAACAAATAGTAAACGATGTTCCATCTACTAAAGACAACTAAAAAACATTAATTTACTGTAAAATTTAATTTCACTTTCCTGTTCTATTTTATTTATATTAATGCTATCCAATTTTGTTCTATTTCATTCATTATATAATTTTTATTATTACAGTAAAATAACATTTTCTATATGACGCACGTAGCATATTTAACCGACTTCGAAAGAGGAGGTGCTCTGTTTGACCCCTATATATCCGTATATATGTACGTTCGCGACTTTCTCAAAAACTACTGATCCGATTTAGATGGAGTTTTCTCTCTTCGATTAAATTTTTTTCTGGGAAGGATTTTAACTTTTCAAATAAGTTATGTAAAAAGGGATTTTATTTATAACCATGCTTTTTATCATGCAATATTATTATAATATCTCGTCAACTATATGGCATAATTTTGTAACAATAAACAACGAAGACATTTAATCCTAGTCATAACGAATCCTTTGTTGTGGCAATTGGACAGCACGAATAATGAATTAGTACCATTAGAACACGAAACAGTGAACCGATTTGAAAAATAAATTTTAACATGTATTTTCATCAGTCTTGCGCATGTGTATCATGTTTCAGCTCTCTAGCTTCCAGGAAACTTGGTTTAATATTGATTATATATAATATTTGACCGAACACTCTAACATTTCAAGTGAAATAAAAGCTTTTAATAATAATAATTAAAAAAGGTGGTTCTCTGTCTGGCCTATGAATATTTTTCTAGGTAGATTTTTTTATCTACCTCAAAACAGGAGGTTCTCTGTTTGACCCGTATATATCCGTATGTATGTACGTTCGCGATTTTCTCTCAAACTACTGATTGGATTTGGATGGGGTTTTCGCTATTCGACTGAATATTTTTCTGGGAAGGTTTCTGACCCATGAAGTCGGTTCATTTTTTGTTACAGAAGTTCTTGTAATTACATTGTTTACACAAAAACCAGAGATATGCCAGAACCAAACTTATCCACATTTACCGAACTCTTCTTACAAGAACAGAGCTATTGCAATCTATCATTTTGCCGCATAATATTTGAATTTGAACTTACAATTTTTATATCTGAAAGTATATTTTTAAAAATGAACTCATTTTTTATTTCTGAAATCGCATTTTACCAATTCGAAATCGCATTTTAGCAATCTGCAAAAATTGTAATATGCACTTCCCGAACAAATAGATTAGACGCAATAAACCTTAATCCATAGCATGGACTACTCTCTGTGGAGACATTTGAAACAAATAGTGCACAGTCTCCAGATAGACACAAGGGCACAATTAGTTGCCAGGATAATACCATCGGCTGACAAAATTAGAGGTTATCATGATGTAATGACAAAGGTATACGAGTCACTTATTCGACGATGCAATATCTGCATTCAGGCTCAAACCGGCCAATTTGAACATTTCTTGTAACTCTAGAAGAAATAAAAGTTGGACCCATGTTAATTAGACCTTTTGTGTTTACCTTGACCTCTATAGAATCCCTTTAATTGTTTTACACACGATTTGAATCACCCTATATAGAAACGAGGACATCTACTGACTGAATCACTGACTCATCATCTCACAGCAAAATTTACTCAGGCCACCCACTCGAAAGTCGGTGGGGTCATAGAACGGATAGCGTAAGAACGAGCTAAGACGCGGTTTCACGAATTTCGGCCCTCTCTGCCCTCCTAGGGGGGCATAAAGGAGTTGCACGTTCGGTCGCCTAGCTCTGCCCCCAAGGATTGCAGCTCTTGGAATTTTGCAGGAAGGTTTCCTCGATTTTAGATGTTCGAATTTTAAGGGTGCAAAAGCTGAGGAAAAATCGATTTTCGCAGGTTTTTAAAAAAAATTTTTTGATAGTGTGATCCAACTTAGCAGGTAATAAAGATAAAGGAAAGAAACTCGGACGGAAACGTCTTGGGGATATTTCCAAGAAATAAATTTGTGTTTTTAGCACATTATCTCTATAAAGAAATGTGCTTATGTGATCAGTTTGTCCAGCTGTCCATCCGTCCGTTGTAGACAATCCCACAATTCATTGCATTGCATTAGAAAAACTGCATGTATTGAATTGCTAGAAGACAGGAATTATCCTCGCAATCGGGAAAACGCGTGTTGAGAACATACATGGGTTCGGGTCTGCGCGTGCTCTAAATGTTAATGAGATGGTGCGCGTGCAGGATGCACGTGTTTGACGATTATTAAAAGGGCAGTTCGGTCTCTACATCAAGAGAATTTTTTTATTCCTGGGAAAGTTAGTATTTATTACGACAACTTACAAACGAATTAACTTTTTCAAAGTCTGCTTTCACCAATCCAATAATATATGGAACAGAGGACGAACAAGTACGAACGTGAGATAGCCGGAATAAGTACGTACTATAATGGCACGTGCATTAAAGGTACCATTAAAATACCCCCTTAAAAACTTCCTATAACCAGATATGGCATGTAATATATCAAACAAATCGTCGCAACATATCATGAACGAATATATAAGAGTAACTAGTGATAGCAAGTATGCTCTAATAGCACGTGTACGTGCAAGCAGCTCTCATGAATGAATATAACGCGTAAATAATGTTGGTGTGAAATATTTAGTAGCGTGTTTTAATGGTACCATTGGAACTTTCATTGCTTAGATAAAGCATGTAATATATCAAACAATTCGTAACAACGAGCCATGAGTAAATATACCGATTAAAAAATGATAATGGTTATCGTTTAGTAGCACGTGCATTGTGCAAGGCTTGAGTGGCTATTAGGTGGTCGGCAGGTGGCGAAGAGCCGGTAATCCTAGGTGATAAACTCCCCGAATAACCAATACGGGGACGCAGACCAATTCCCGAACCCAATGTGTCATGCGACCCGTGCCGATAGGTGGTTGGCTCTTCGGTTAAAGTGTCCCTCACGGAACCTTCTGTCTACCTGGCGACATTCAGGAGTTATTTGCTTTATCCCGGCATGCAGGCACTCACGCGATGGACCGTAAATCCTGCGTTCCTACTACCGTTTATGGATAGTAAGAATTTTATCTTACCTGAGGACCCTTCAGGGAATCACTACATTACAGGTGCCACCACTGAGGTGGTAATGACCTCAGTTGAATCATTTGAAACCTACATGTTTGCCACTCCCAAACCTGAGGCGCCACCTACTGCAGAGCAGGAGACCTCGGATGAGGGCAGTGGCAAACCTCTATCCAAATCACTTTCTGGGTTGGCTAAATGCCGTACATCCAGAAAGAAAAGGTTGGAGAGTACTAAGGCCACAGGAACAAGCTTTAGTACTATGGACTGTCCCAGATCCAAGGTAAGGTTATAGGGAAACCACCTCATAAGACATCATCTAATGCTGAAGTGCCTGCAAGCAAATCTTCAGCATAAGAATTTGGCCGTCGCCATCCTGAGCAACATTTTCCTAGCTGAGGACTTACAAATCGCTCTGATTCAGGAGCCCTGAATTTCAAGGTCGGAATGAGAGGTTTGTCTAATGGTGGAGGTAAACTAATTTATGATTTTAAATGTTCATCTTCCCGTGCTTGTCTGTTGATTAAAAACAGTATTAACCACTTCCTATGTATCAATTGTGTTCTAGAGACTTAGCGGTCAAAAATTACTCTTCGTTTGCACGGTGTAGATCGTGACATAATGTTTGTCTCGGTCTACCTTCCATACGAGGAAACCTCTCTCATCAATAACAAAATCAAGAGAATAAGTGAAACATTGACTTCTCACAAGGTGGCGATCGTCGTTGGGTGTGATGCCAAAGCTCACCACACCGAATGGGGCCAACATTCGGAGCCATACGGGGCCACTGGACGGACAACAGTCCTGTATATCTTCCCCTTGAGGTGATCTGGCATTCTTTTGTCACAGAGGACCCCAGTAACCTGGCGCTACTTCAGCCAGGCTGCCTTTATTCGCGTTCGGATGTGAAGGGTGATAGTCACGTCGTAACTGATGACCGAGCCAAGGTATCAGAATTCTTCCATCTTCTTCAATTATTCACCATCAACACTGATGATGCCATCGGTTTGAAGGCCCCCCTCCAGGTATTCGGTCTTCTTTGTGTTAATCCGCAAGCCATATCCCTCCAGAAGAATGTTTCAGAGATAATTGTTCTCTTGGACCTTTTCTCTGTCATAATTTGCCAGGAGTACGTCATCGGCATATAGGATTTACCAGAGGTGAGGCAACAGGGCCGATCCCTGGTAGACTCTAACAGTGATTGGGAATGGGGTGATAAGCCAGCCACACATCGGACTGAACTGGTGACTCCTTTATATAGTAGTTGTTTCCATTGGATGTATATTTCGGAGACTCCATGCGATCTGAAAGAGTGCCGGATAAGATCGTGAGGCACCCTATCGCAAGCAATCTCTAGGTCTAGGAAAGCCATGTGCACTGTTCTGTTCTTCTCCCTTTACTTTTCCAAAAAAAGGCGAGCAGCATGGATAGCGTCACTGGTGCCAGAACCTTTCGCAAAGCCACATTGGTTTGGGGTAATGTTTACAATCTTCAGAATATGGTCTTCGAAGTATGGTATAATAGGCGAATAAGGCGATAGTTGGCACACTCAGTCACATCTTCTTTGTTCTTCGAGATGGGTACTGTGGTGCTGGTCTGCCAGATTTGGGGAATTTCTCTATTGTTGGTGAATTTAGTGATTTCTCTATTGATTTTTTTGAGGGGATCAGTTAGGATCATAGCTCCACGTCGACCAAAAAACTTCCATACTTAGACTGGAACGTCGTCAAGCCTGGTTGCTTTTTCGTTTTTCATTTTCTTTTTTGCCAATTCCACCTCGGAGGTTGTTATGGGCAGGAGAGGCCCAGGAACAGGGGCGAACGTACGTGATCAACGGATGCGGAAACTCTTGGTTACTGATCACCGAAAAGTAGTCGCTCTATCGCCTTAGAACAGCAGACGGATCTCGCATGACCTGGTGGTCATCGCCTTAATGTTTCCGATTTGGCCGATGTCTTGCGTCGAGCGGTGTCGTGCATTTGCGAGGCAATAGATTTTATTCACCCCCTCTCGTGAGTCCAGGTCGGTATATAGTTGGTCATTATGAGTCGATTTCGCTGCTGCAACGGCCCTCTTTGCTGCTGACCTGCAGGTTTTATACCGTTGGTAATATAAATCTGTTTAAATGCGATCTTCTTTTTTTGACGATCCTCTGCACTTCTGCTTCCTACCACCAGACATGTTTCTTTATATAACGCGTCCCTGGTTTGGTTTGTCCAAGCGTATCACGGGCGTTCCTGTGTATTTTTTCTGTCAAGCTGTTCCATATTTCGTTCACTGGTTGATAGAGTCAAAATCTAGCTGGTCAAGTTCGGTACTGAATCGGTTCTCTATGTTTGAACAGCTCTACTATTTAATATGAGCCGACCCAGTCTTGGTGGGTGCCGATGCTGTCCGATATCCAAGTGCATATCAAGCACTAATAGTCGATATTGTGGAGAAACGTTTTCAGATGATACGACCTTTGTGTTCGATAGAAACTTCATGTTGTTCCTAGCCTCAGCCAGTATTCGATTTGTGTATAATTTCCACCACTGGCGTAGGTGATCAGGCGATTTTTGAAGACAGTGTTAGTCCTGGATTCTACTACCGTCATCGCTTTTTGTTCGGAAACCGTGTCAACCAATGTTCATAGCCCTCTCTCTGCTCCCGACATGGCCATTTAGTTCGCCTCCGATAACAAGGTATTCCTAAACTCGCACTGACCGGAGATGATCTTCGAGTTGATTCCAGAACTCATCAGAGCATCCCGTTTGGGGGGCATAGCAGGAGACAACCCGTCAGGGTACATTTCCAGAGTCGATTTCGATTGATATGAGGCGATCCGATACACGATTGACTGCCACGATGCTAATTTGAGATTGGAGGTGAACACTATACTCACACCATTTTGGGTCCTCTATTTACCATTATAATGGAGCCTGTATCTTTCCCCAATGTCCATTCCTTTTGCTCCGCTCAATTTTTTCTCTTGGACGCAAGCAATGTCGCATTGGTGGTTCTTCAGGCTGGCTGACAATTCGCGGCTTCTTCCAGTCATAGTTCGATTATTAATTGTTCCAAGTCTAAGGCGGACTCGGTTCTTTAGACTACTACGTCCTTGAGTGGGTAGCCCTTGCAAATTTGTCGCGTGCTTTTGGTGGACATGGCACGCGTCTCCGACGGGGGATGCCCTAGCATTATCCAAATTTTTATTTTCCAGTGCCGATTGATGAGACCGAACTTTACCTCGATCGATATGTCGCAACACCTGATATAGAGGACCTGCACAGTTAGTTGGTTATCAAGGAGGCACCGCGTAGAGGTGGTGATAGGTTTTTGCTCTCCCAAGTTTTAAATTTCCAACAATGTATAGAATTCATTTTATTCAGGCTTTTCATAGAAAAGAGAATTCCTAGTACTTAACAATTTCTTGAAAATCTTTAAAAAAAATGATCGGTAACTGGAGATAATGGAGAGTTAGCAAACTACTGAGAAAGAGTAGATAGACAACAAGGGAAGCACTGATTTAGCTCCGTGCTGTATTGAGCTAAATGTAAGCAAGTAAATAAAAGAATCGCCGACTGCTAGACTGCACAAATAGCCAAGTTTTGCTTCAATACATCGAGAGAAGAATGGAAGTTGCAACAACATCAACTGTACATCGAAAGTAAGATTACGTGAGTAAGAAATTAGACTAGCAGTGGCGCACTTGGAGAGATCCATCCGATGTGAGGCTTTAAAAAATTATTTTTCGAATTTTAATTAAGATATTTTACTGTATTTTTTCTAAGCGTTTTCCTGTGCTTTTTTTTAAGATATTGCAAAATTTTGTTGAAAAAAAACGTCCGAGCCATGCCAGGGTTATCACCTAGCTTATTTGGTCGCACATCAGATACAAACCAATCATAAAACTACATTTTGACTATATTTGGCGGGAATGTGTATATTATGTAAACTGAGATGCTAATAATGCGATGATTAAACTTTCGTTTCCAAGAATTATTTATAATGAGCATAAATGATGATGCAGTGACAGAACATTAATAACGCAGAGTCTATTGATAAAGCAAAAAAGTCACGCGTGTCTCCCTTGATCTCCCTGTCAAAAGTCAATAAGACTAGGAAAAATGTAAGTGTCTGGAAAGGAAAGGGAAATAACGAGTATTGTTCTCAGAAACTCTGCAACTAAAAATGAAAAATTATACATGCATCTGAAACATCTCAACAACGGAAGTTTCGAATAGAGCAAGAGGGTATGAGAGCTTGTATGTCAAGGGCAAGAAAAACTTGAGTATAAATTATTTGGTTATGCTCTGCAGCGGTGAGGCAAGTCAAGAAGCGTTTAGATAATGTATGCCTGTGACTGACTCCTTATATATTTGCATATTGAATATTCGACGGCCACTTTATTTTGGCTAGGCAGTGTATCATCACCATCATTTACAACCATTATTTATCCACTGCAGGATGAGGTTCCTCCAAATCTATGAAGCACTGAAAAAGCATAGTTAATTTGAAGTGAATTGGCCAATAACCTTATACTCTGGCAAATGAAAATTGCAAGCTCATCATAAGAGTGAGAAAACATCCGCGCCAGAAAAGACCCTAACCTAACCTGATCATCACGAAAGCCAAAAGACCTGAGCCTTAACGCTCTCGGCCATCAAGTTTGACATCACTGTTGCCAATTTAGCAGGAGTATATCCAGTTTAAAAAGCATTTTCATTGTCTTGTGCATTGTTTAGTTTTTATTAATAATGTCCCATAAAGGACAAGCGCATGAAATAAAATGATAAATTAGCAATACTGGTTTGTAATCTTTTGTAATCAACGATGGTTTAACCCATAATCCTTTTCGAAGTCACCCTATAATACTGTTACAATACTGCTACAATACTGTTACTAGGAGCGAATCTATATATATAAAATTGTCTGCCTGTCTGTCTGTTCGCTGTGCATTCCAAAATGGTTGGTCTATCTTGATGAAATTTTGCATGGTAATTTAGGTTGACCCTGGGAAGGTTTAAGGCAGGCCAAATTGATCCAAGGTCAAGGTCATAATGGAGTTATAACGCTTTTTGTCCCCCCCCCATTCTGTCTCTCTTTTTTAAGGGAATTTTTATTTCTTTGACCACGTAAAGAGGTAATTCAAGAAGAAGATAGATTGAAGATACATACATAGAAAAAGAAATAACATAGAAAAAGATAGATGAACTGGAGGCTTTTGTTGCAGAAAATGAACGAAAGCTACTCGATGACCAAAAACTGCTTACAACAGGATAATTGATGCTGTCAGAAGACAGACTGAAAAACTTTTTTTTTCTTGATGTGCCTGGAGGCACAGGAAAAACCTTCCTGATCAACTTTTTCTCGCAAAGACCAGGCAGCACTGCATATCTTGCTGTAGCATCTTCTGGCATTGCAGCAGCAGTTCATACTGGAGGCAGGACTGCACATTCAGCTTTTAAGATTCCTTTGAACTTAGCCAAAACAGATTCTTCAATAATTAACATTTCAAGGAATTCAGGCAAGGCCACGGTTTTCCAATAAACACGGCTCATTATTCGTGATGTGTGCACCATGTCATACCACAAGGCGCTGGAAGTTGTTGACAAGACTTTGAATGACATCAGAGTCAGTGACAGTCTCATGGGAGGAGTGAGTGTGGTACTTGCAGGAGACTTTCAACAGACGGGAATCGTCATCCCAAAAGGCACAAAGGCTGATGAGCTGAATGCTTCTTTGAAGAGCTCCATTCTCTTGCCACATGTTCAGAAACTGGAACTGAAGACCACCAGGAGAGCCCGTCTGTTTGAAGATTTAACAGCTGTGCACTTTTCACAGCAACTGCTTGCCACTGGCAGCAGAGGATTGCCTTATTTTTTTTACCAACAGCTCAACATGCATCAGCTGCCATGTGAAGAGATAGTTGGCACAATAGATGAGCTCAAGGCCAAAGTCTTTTCTAGCATGAACAACAACTACTCCTTCCACCTGTTTGTGTGAGCGTGCGATTTTGGCTCCACAAAATTATGAAGATGAAAAAATCAAACTGGATCTGTTAGAAAAAATCAATCTAGATCTGCTAAAAATATTACCTGAACCAGCAAGTTCTTTTCGATCTATTGACACTGTTGTCAATCAGGATGAAACTGTAGAGTTTTCATCTGAGTTTCTAAACTTTGTCCAGCCACCTGGAATGCCACTGCACAACCTTATCCTCCAAGTGGGAGCTCAGTCATACTGCTGAGAAACTTGGACCTTCCACGATTGTGCAATGAAACAAGGTTAGTCATGAAAAGCATGAAGCCTCATGTTATCGAGGTCATGACTATGGTCATCATAGCGAAATACAAAACTGAAATTGTGTTCATTCCAAGAATCCCGCTGATCCCATCAGACACAGATTTGCCATTTCAGTTCAAGAGACTGCAATCTCCTCTTAAGTTCAGTTTCGCTATGTCAATCAACAAGTCTCAGGACAATCTCTTAAGTTTGTTGGACTTGATATAAAGTCTTCTTGACTTTCTTATGGCCAGCTATATGTTGGTTGTTCACGTGTTGACATTCCACATTATCCTTAGATCTACTTTAACCAAAACGGTTTCACTAAGAACATTATTTATTTGGAAGCTTTGCATTAACTAATTCCTTGTTTTGTATGGGTTTGTGTTTAACTTAAGTTTCATGCTTTGTTCAACAGAATAAATACTTTTAATTAAAAACTGTTTTTGACACGTTTTTTTAAATTAGTTTTCACTGTTTAGTTTTTAGTTCTAGCTTTTTTTATTATAACACAAGCAATGCCGGGTATTGAGGGTAGTTTTATATATAAAAATTATCTCGGTAGGACTTAGCAATGTCTAGATTTTGAAGTTCGAAATTTAAATTTTTTTTTGAAAAACCGGGACTTCTGGTCGAACTCCATTAGGGCGAATCATACTATAAGATAAGGTGAGAAACTTGGATGCTATACGACGATAACGCAAATAAAACCACTCAAAATCACTTTTCACACAGAAGATTTTACTGGATAGAGCGACTCAGTTTCTGTTATCGCTATAAGAAGTGTACTTTCTATGTCGCTCACACAATAAGATTTATTATAACAAAAATAAGGAGCGCAACACTATCCTGGATTCAGTAGATTGTACTTTTGGGGTTTCAACTTAATTAAATAATTAAACAAAATGGGAACGTAGGTAATAATTAAAACTGGATTTAATTCTCTAAACATAAGCTAAAGATATTAATGAAAAAAAGGAAAAATTCCGCGACCTGGATTCGAACAAGGGACTACGGTTATCACGGCTACATATTAATAATTCATAAACCTTTTTGTAGCTGACTGAATACGTGAAGTGACGAAATGAATGTGACGAACAGAATGTGTCAATTCGACAGAGGGGCGAAACGATTCTGGGACGAAATGAACGTGACCATTTCAATGTAATTTGCTGAATCTGTCCAGTCTACCGAGTCAAATCGATTCTGGGGCGTACGGATATAACGACTTGACTAAACGAACGGAAGGAGTCAAGTTGACTTGAGTGTCAAAATGATACTTAGGGAAATGAATGTGACGATTTGAAGCATTGAAAAAGTTTCAGACCAGATGATGTGTGACGAACTGATTTTTAAATTATTTATTTATTTATTTATTTATTTATTTATTTATTTATTTATTTATATGCATTCCATCTGGAATAAAGTATAATTAAGAAAGTAAACAGGAAAATTAATAAAAAATATAGAAAACTATTGGGAATACACCAGTTACTGCATAAAATGTTTGTTAAAGTTCAGGACAGTATTTTATTATTTTTCAGAGTAGGTTAGTCATGGTTCATTTGTCCGTTGATATAATGTTCCGTGATCTTCGAAAATAGGGTAGTTCGGTTGGTAGTGGTAAATCTACTCAAGAATTCGAACGAATAAATAGCGCTATTTATTATGAGCTTTAGCAAAAGACTACTTATAAAAAGCATGCTTGGACTGTACGTTTATCCGGTCGCCGTTTGCACGATTACTTGAAAACAGATTAACTGTTTCAAATAAAGTTTTTGAAATATGACTATCAAAGTCTTAGCTCGGCTGTATCAACTTTTCAGGCTTTTTCGTGGACCCGTTTTTCGAATTCACGCGCTAAAACAGTGACCGTAAAGAAAACCAAAATAATGGCATGTCATAGAACAATTGATTCGTCAGGAATGAATAAACTGCTACTTTCATGATCATCTTTTAAGCATTGTGACATGGGCACGCACACGTGAAACCGTTTTGTCGAGGCTCAGGAACCAAATCATTCAATATTTGAGCAATAAAATAGACGCAAATTTGGCAAGAATTAAATGAATTTCCGTTATAATTTCTGTTACTAATAACTTAGCTAGACATTAAATTCTCGAATTTAATATTACTTCTATGTCACAGGTAAAGCTCCTTGGAATATTTACAAGATTTTATTCTCATTTCATTTTGAAATTTTTTTACTATTTATTAGAAGAAACGGCAGAATAATGCTATCATATTTTAATTGTTACTATTGCTTCAGAAAAGTATATACATTTCAATTATCCAATTATATACAATTATTATAGATATAAAAAGCAAGAAAATAAAAACATTTTTTATTAATATGCTTTCAATGACTAAATTCGGAAAGAAGAAGCTAATGAAATTAGGAAATGTCGTCAATATCCTGGGTTGTGAAATTTTTTATCATAATTATTAATACAAATCTGCATTAAAACTTATTTAATTATTATCAGCATAGAGACTGTAATAAAATTTATTTATTAGAAAAGATATATTAATTTTCATGAACTCTGTTGATTTTTAAACCCTATTCAAAGTTAACACACGAATCTCATTTATAAAATCATCGCGAAAGGTTTCGGTTTCGACGAGATGGTGACAAACGCCATTAGATGGCAGCACGTTAAAATCCCCCTAGTTTGTGCGTGATGATGGGATCAGCTTTAACGTGGAAGAGACTCACTCTCCCTTATCAGCTCTTGGCATTACTCAACATATTTAATGGTCCTTCAAGCCGGATCCTAGAAGGGCAGCTCATATCAGTACTGTGTGTATTTCTCTAGTCTTTTTGCGTGACAATTAGTGAAACTATTATGTCGATTTTCTTCATCAACGGAAAATCAAATCTTACGTGCAACCTCGCAAGGCTTAAGATGGAAACGTTAGTACGACAGCGTGCTACTGCAAAAGCTTCTCTAACTCGAATGGAAAGCTTTCTAACTACATGTGCAGACAAACTGCCAACTCATGCGGAACTCCAAGTGAGACTCGAATATTTAGAGAAATTGATGATGCGTTTTGAAGAAATACAGCGTGAAGTCGAAATCAAGTGCGACGCACGTGATGTAGAGCAACACCAGGCAGAACGGGAAGATTTCGAGGAGCGTTATGTGACTGTAAAAGCCAGAATAAAAGATCTACTTGATCAACACAACCAATCAGGTAGTTTATTAGATTCACAAGTGCTTGCTCAAACAGCAGTAAAATCAGTCAGTCTACCAAAATTAACCATTCCAACTTTCGATGGAAAATATACTGAATGGACAGCATTTTGAGACTTATTTACATCTTTAGTTCATGAAAACCTCTCATTAACTCCAGTGCAAAAGCTTCAATATTTAAAAACTTCAGTGATTGGGGAACCCGCTCGCTTAATACAGGTGTTGAAGACCACAGATGTAAATTATGAAAAGGCAACAACTATTTTACGTCAACGCTATGACAACAAACGTGTCATTGTGCAATCTCATGTAGTTGCCCTGTTTAATGCTCCAACTGTCGTCATTGAGAATCCTATCAAGCTACGACAACTTGTAGAAACTGTGCAGGAGCATTTATGTGCATTGAGTGTGCTAGGCGAACCA
The DNA here is from genome assembly GCA_023313115.1 of Rhysida immarginata. Lineage (NCBI taxonomy): Eukaryota > Metazoa > Arthropoda > Chilopoda > Scolopendromorpha > Scolopendridae > Rhysida > Rhysida immarginata. Next base: position 290,321 of record JAHWFO010011831.1, on the reverse strand, counting down.
ACAGAACAATGGAGTTCATTGACGATTCACCTTGTCACTGCAAAATTGGACATAGAATCTAGACGTCAATGGGAACTGTCACTTACCTCAAAAAACATGCCCACCTTTCAACAATTGCAAACCTTTTTGGATGTGCGATGTCGTGTTTTGGAAACAATCCTTCCAAATAAAACCAACAGGACAAGTAATGACAACTCAAAGCGACCGAATAGTGGTAATAAATATACTAGTGCACACTTTGTTACTTCGGAAATTTGCTGTATAATTTGTAAAGAAAAACATCCTCTCTACCTGTGTCGACAGTACAAAGCAATGACTGTCCAGGATAGACAGTCTCTTGTGAAATCTCATCTCTTGTGCTTCAACTGTCTCAGCCCAAATCATCAAGCCAAACGGTGCAGAGCAAGTCAATGTAAAAGCTGTGGTAAGCATCATCACACTACTTTACATTTTCCTAACAATGAAAACTCAAGTATCAAAACGCAGAAAACAACAAGTACTATCAACACAATACCTCAACAGAATGATAAAGTTCAAGTTCACTTCTTAAACAGTGCAAGCCAAGTGTTACTCTCCACAGCATTAGTGCTAGTGCAAGACCAGTTCAACAGACTGGTAAAGTGTCGTGCTTTATTAGATAGCGGTGCTCAGAGCAACTTTATTACAGAAAAGTTAACCCGTCGATTGAATCTTTCAACTAAAAGATACAATGGCGTCATTATGGGTTTGGGAGGTTCTGAAGTCTCTGAAGCCAAAGAGATGGTCCGACTAGACTTTGCTTCTCATGTTGGAGATTTCAAGATGACAGTGTCCGCCATGGTACTCAAGAAGATATCTAACCAATTGCCATTGACCTCTGTTGATCCTGGTTATTGGGTCAACTTGCAGTTGCCACTTGCCGATCCAAATTTTGCTGTTCCTGCAGAAGTTGATTTACTACTGGGAGCTGAAGTATTTTTTACAAATTATTATTGGGAACAAAATCATGGCACCCAACGGTCTAAGTGCTATTCAAACAGATCTAGGATGGATTATCAGTGGAATGTGTAACCAACAAGAAAACACCGTCAAGGCTGTGCAACAAGTATTTCATGCACACCTAACTAGAGTGGATCTCAGTGAATTTTGGGAACTTGAGAATGTACCAACACCACCAAAGTGGAAGCAAAATGTGAACAACTTTTCCAACAAAACGTCATGCGAGATGAGGTAGGACGCTATACAGTGAAATTACCAATTCGCGAAGATGCTCAACCTCTAGGTGAGTCAAGAAGTACAGCTATCAAACATCTGTTGCGAATAGAGAGCAAATATGCCAAGGATCCAGAAACCTTTAAATTATATCGTGAATTCATGAGAGAATATGAAACATTAGGCCACATGGAACCCACTCCTCTCACTAAGGAACAGAACCAAGAAGTTTTCTATATTCCTCATTTTGCTGTAATTCGCAATGAAAGTACAACCACGAAACTAAGAGTCGTCTTTAATGCCTCTTCAAAGACAGCAAATGGCGTGTCACTATATGATTGTCTGATGGTCGGCCCTACTATTCAAGAAAGCCTACTGACCATATTGATGAAATTTCGTTTGAAAGCAGTGGAGCTAACAGCGGACATTGCCAAAATGTACAGACAAGTGTGGGTGCATCCGAGTCAGCGAAATCTTCAAAGAATTGTATGGAGACCAAATCAGGAGTCACTAATACAGGATTACATACTTAAAACCATCACTTATGGAATGGCATCTTCTCCTTTCTTGGCAATTCGTGTACTAAAACAACTAGCACAAGATGAAGGGGATCGATTTCCTATGGCAGCAAAAGCTTTGCAGGATTCGTTTTATGTTGACGATCTCATTACAGGAGCAGACTCGACCAAAGAGGCGCTTGAATTACAAAAACAGCTTACTCAGTTACTATTAGCAGGCGGTTTTACTCTAAGAAAATGGGCCACAAACAACATAGAAGTGTTGAAAGAACTGAAAACTAAGAGTAGCTCACCAATTGCCTTCTTCTTGACTGATGATCAAAAAATTCGCACTTTGGGAATTAGTTGGAACCCTACCACAGATGAATTTTCGCTCACACTAAACTTCAAACCCTATGATTACATAAGAAAACGAACAGTGATGTCAGAACTCTCTAAGTTTTTCGATCCTCTGGGTTGGTTAGCACCAGTGATCATTGTAGGAAAAATCCTCATTCAAAATTGTGGGTTCAAGGTCTACAATGGGACGAGCCTTTGCCACCTTTTTTATCGCAAGAATGGGAAGAATTGAAAGACTCATTACATTGTTTACTTGAAGTTCGAGTACGTCGATTTGTTTACACAAAACAAGACGCCCGAATAGAACTCCATGGTTTTTCCGATGCGTCAGAAGCCGCTTATGGTGCTGCACTTACTTACGTGCTGTTAGAAAGACAAATCTGTACACGTTCATTTATTGTGCTCAAAAACAAGAGTTGCCTCTTTGAAACAAATAACTCTTCCAAAGCTCGAATTGTGCGGAGCAGTCTTGCTTGCTAACCTGTTAAAGTGGACTATCATTCAACTGAACCTAACAATCTTTGACACTTTTGTGAGGACAGATTCATCAATTGTACTTGCTTGGATACACACTGCTCCACGTAAACTGAAAACCTTCGTTGGAAATCGAGTGGCAGAAATTCAAGACTTGCTTCCACCTTCCAACTGGCATCATGTCTCATCAAAGGACAATCCCGCCGATTTGTGTTCTCGCGGTTGCACACCTCGTGAGTTAGTTTCTCATAAATTATGGTGGTTTGGCCCAAATTGGTTACATCAACTAAACTTTGATGTTCCCGAATCTCTACCGAGATCAGCAAGTGAACTTCTTGAAGTTCGACAACCAAAGCTGTGTCATCTGCATACTGAAGAGCTGAAATTGTTGGAAAGATATTCCTCGTTCACAAAGCTCCTAAGAGTTGTAGCCACCATTCAGCGATTCATTTACAACTGTAAAAGCAACGAGGAAAACAGAAGAACCAGTTCGTTATCAACAAGTGAGCTTCGTCAAGCTCGACTTACATGCATTCAAATGGCTCAATTACAAGACTTTGAAGAGGATTTATCCCGTTTACAAAATGGGCAAAAGAGTCCATTACACACAAAATTAATTTCTCTCCATCCATTCATCGATTCCAAGAATATACTACGTGTTGGAGGCAGATTGTCTAATGCCTCTATGCCATATGATCAAAAGTTTCCTATCATTCTTTCATCATCCAACCCACTGAGTAAACTAATCATAAAACACTTGCATGTTAACCACTTGCACATAGGCTTGACAGCGTTGTTAAGCATTTTACATCAGAATTATTGGATAATAGGAGCTAGAAATTTGACGCTAAAAGGAGCGTCAAATTATTTTTCATTCTGTCGTCTGTTTTAAATCAAAGGCAAAACATGCGAATCAGTTAATGGGAAACCTTCCCCGAGCAAGAGTCGAACCTGCAAAACCGTTTCTGCAATGCGGAGTAGATTACGCAGGACCCATTATCATACGAAGCAGAACAGGTCCTGGTAGAGTGCCACAGTTCAAATCATACATAGTAGTGTTTGTGTGCTTCAGTACCAAAGCTATTCACTTGGAATTAGCAACAAATCAATCATCAGAATGCTTCATGGGAGCATTCAAGCGTTTCATCAGTCGTCGTGGGCGCCCAGCGCTTATGTATAGTGATTGTGGAACTAATTTCGTTGGGATTCAGGCAGACTTAAAATTTGTTACGAAAAACGTGGAAAACCGTCTCGCAAACGAAGGTATACAGTGGCATTTTAATCCGCCATCGGCACCTCACTTTGGAGGACTGTGGGAGGCAGGAGTAAAGTCAACCAAAACTTATTTGAAGCGCATCATTGGAAATAATATATTGACTTATGAAGAATTGTTGACAGTGTTAGTTCAAATTGAAGCTTGCCTCAATTCACGTCCGTTGACCCAAATGTCGTCAGATCCAAGTGATTTTAACGTTTTAACACCTGGTCATTTTCTGATAGGAGAATCTTTGACATGTATTCCAGAACCTGAACTAACTTCTCAAAGCTACAATCATCTGTCACGCTGGAAACTGACGCAACAAGTTGTACAACATTTCTGGAAACGCCGGCAATCAGAATACTTGACGCGATTGCAGCAGCGACCTAAATGGACTAAAAAACAAGAAAATGTGAAGACTGAAAACCTATTTCTTATCAAGGGAGGTAATCACCAAGTAATGCAGTGGCCTTTAGGACGTATCGAAAATATTCATTATGGACATGATGGTCTTTTTAGAGTTGTAACCGTGCGCACCACTACGGGACTGTTACAACGACCCATAACAAAAGTGTGTGTTCTCCCTCTAGATGACTAAAGTGGGGGGGGCGGTATGTTTGGAACTGAGGGCTTAAGACTTTTAAAAACTCTTAATTACAACTGTGTGAAGCTTTTCTAGCCCTTTATTTTGTTTTTTGGCCACGAGAGTATTTTTTTAAATAATTAATTGTATTGTTTTTTAACAACAGATGGAGTCACTTGTAAAAATAAAGAGAGAACGGAGTGCTGTTTTCTTCTTGTGCATTTCAATTCTTTGTGCATTACTCAACAATATTGCAGATCCTTTATCAGCTTTTTTAAATAATACAAATTTTCCATAACACAGTATTATTATAAAGAACACAGTAAGAATATTTAAGAATTATTCAGAAAAAAATTAAGCTATTCAGAGAATACGTAAAGTCTACAAATTGGTATTATTGGTCAACATTTGACAACTCAGATAAGGCCTATGATAGTTTCTATTTTTTGTTAATAACCCGGTAACAGGTGCTTTTTATTAAAATAGATTAGCAGACTAAACAGATTACGTATAATAGAAGCAAAAATAAACCAGGCTGTAATTCTAAAATTCAACGAAAGATTCTTAATAAATATAATTTTTGAATGAAAGAACGAATACAGCTTTGCTGGTATATAAAAATTTCGAAATAAAATAAATAGTGAAATTAAAGAAACCAAAGAAAATTTTTATTTAAATATTTTAAATACTAAGAATATTAATATCAAAATGAGATGGTTAAATTTATATGAAACTATTCAGAAAGGTAAAATAGAAAATATCCAGCAAAACTCGATTTATTACGGTAATAAGCTGTATGAAGGTATTAAAGTATGTGAGGGTTTAGTCACTTACATGGAGAATCGTCAGAGAACAGTTACAAAGTCTCCTTTGAGTTCTCTTGAAGCTTTGAACGTTAATTCTTCTTACTGTAAAGAATTTACTGTTGCCGAAATTTTTAATCAAATACATAAAAGCGATAATAAAATTGCTAATGGTATTGATGTAATTTCAATAAAGAATTTAAACGAGGTTGCAGATATATTTAGTTTTCCATTAAGTATAATTTTTAATATGTGGATTCAAAGCGGTAACTTTCCCTCTAAATAGAAACAAGGCAAGGTTGGTTTTTTTCCATAAAAAGTACTGTAAAATAGATCCTTTTTATTACAGAATGATTACCATATTATCAAACATCGCACGAGTTTTTGAAAAAATTTTAAATACTAGAATTTGGTTCTTTTTAGAAAAATATTGTATCATTCATAAACATCAGTATGCTTATCAGAAAAACAAAAACTCGAGCGATTTAGGATACAGACTTTATGATTATATAGCAACCTCTTTAGACATATACAATCCCACTCTTTTGGTTTCTTTAGATGTACAAAAGGCTTTTGATACTGTTCATATCGAACTTTTACTAAAGAAATTATCAGCTTATGGTTTTAAGGGTAATATTTGAAATTTACTGTCCTCCTTTTTTATATAAAAGATGCAGTTATGCTAGTAACAATAATAATATATCACGACCAGTTATAATGAAAAAAGGAATTCCACAAAATTCTCTTCTTTCGGGAACACTTTTCATTTCATTCATAAATGATAATTAAAACTACTAAATATAATTCGCTATTGTCAATGTATGCTGATGATACCAATTTGGTGGTTAATGCACCTTCATTAGAACAGTTACTAAACCATGCTTTAGAGAATATACTGAACATTGAAAAGTGGATGATCAATAATGATTTATATATGATTATATGTTACTTAAGAAATAAAAATAAAATCTATCTTTATATATATATATATATATATAAAGAAGGATGTTTGTCTGTAAGTTTTTTATACAAATCTACAGTTTTATTCCGATCTTGATGAAATTTCGCATACCTGACCATCAAAGCATGAGGAAGGCCATTGTCTACCTCAGATTTCGGAGAAATAATAAATATCGATAAAAAATCGATATTCATGGTTATGGCAAGGCATATTATTGAGAAATATCTCATCACCAACAATGCAAGGCAAAGTTTGTACAAAAATAGGTATCAACAATGGTATCAGCAACAATGATGTAATGTTAAAGCAATCTTTCCAAGAATTATAACAATGAACCTAAAATGATGATGTAATATGGATAAGTTTCAATTTGTAATATTGCATAGAATTCCTGTTATTCAGGCTTTTCTTAGAAATGAGAGTTCTTAGTACTTAACAATTTCTTGAAAATCTTTAAAAATGATCAGTAACTTGAGATAATAGAGAGCTAGCAGACTATTGAGAAAGAGTGGAAAGACGACAGAGGAAGCACTCCTTAGCTCCATGATGGATTGAGAAAATGAGAAGCAAGTAAATAGAAGAATCGGCTACCGCTAGACTGCACAAAGTGATGAATGGCCAAGTTTTGCTTCGACACATCGAGAGAAGAGTGGAAATTGCAACAACACTAAGTATACATCTGAGGTAAGATTACGTGAGTAAGAAATTATTTAGACTAACAGTGGCATCTTTGGAGAGGTCCAGCCATTGTGGGCCTTTAAAAAGATTTTTTTCGAATTTTCATTAGGAATGTTTATTGTATTTTCATGTGTTTATTTTTAAGATATTGCAAATTTGATTAAATTTTTGAGATTTTTCTGTTTACGTCCAAGTGTAATTATCCCGGGCAACGCCGGGTACCTCTGCTAGTAAATAATATTGTAAAAATTGAATTGAAAATAAATAATAAAGTAATAAAACAAAACTACGCAATTAAAATTCTAGGCGTGTGGTTTAAAGCTAATTTGTTTTGGAAAAAGCATATAATCTTTATATTAGAGAAAATCGCTCCAATTATTGTAATTATTAGATGAAATATAAATTTATTCTCTTCTAAAGCTTGTGTAGTATTGTAAACTCCCTATATCATGTATTTAAATGTCTGTTGGGGTGAGGCTGCAGTAGCTTTAACTTCACAATTGCAGAAGATTCTCAATCGTTTTTTTAGAATTTTGTTTCATTTACCTATTTTTGGTACAATTACAAAAACTCTTTTTAATTTTTTAAATATTTTAACTTTGCAATAAACGCATGTAATAGCTTTATGCTTACAAATGTTTAATGAAAATAATTTTAAAAGGTCTGAATTTTTTTACTAATGAGAATTTTCATGAATACTATACGAAGTTAAAAGGTAAATTAAGAATTGCAAAATGTTTTAAAAATATAGGGAAATATTCAATATATAATCAAATAATAACTATCTGGAATCAAGTCCTCCCCTGATATTAAAAATATAACTTCGTATAATGTATTTAAAATAAAAACTAGAAAATGGAAAGTTATAACTTATTAGGTGAAATTCTATTATTTTTGTTTTTGTTTGAAGCCACCCCTGTTAAATCTTAGATTTTCCGATGGACCCTTTTTCATACTGTATTCTTTCCTGTACATATATTTTTTTTTGTTTTCAGAATGAAATATCATTATCACCAGGTGCCGCTGTTTTATCAGCTCTTTCTGTTTTATTTGTTTGTCGTTTGTTTTTTTTTAATATATAGCAAAAGGAGGTAATCAGGGCAAGATTGGCATATGTGAGTCCTGTAGGAAGAGCATTCATGGTAGACAGGCGTACATAATCTGTAATGCAGACTGCAAGAGAAAATTTCATGCGAAGTGCGTGGGAGTGAACAAGATTACATTGAAGTGGTTTTGATGGACATGTCTCTGTGAAATATGTTGTGAGGTTAGCACAGTTGATTGGCCTAGAGTGAATTAAAACAACATTGAACTGAATCTGGAAGATGATCACGACTCAGGAAGTACTGGAGTCAGTGCAGTTAGTGCTGTTGATTCCACAACTTCAATGTCTATTTTGCTAAAAACGGTAAATGATTTAATAGTTTCTGTTAAAGAAGTTATATTACTAGCATCTAAGATTCAGGAGGAGAATAGATCAATAGGATATAAAGTTTATAAGCTTCTTCATATTGTTACTTTAAATTCTACCTCTGCTTGTAATGTGAAATATGTTCCCGCTGTCGCAAAATGTATGATTCCAGCCGTTAAACCTATGCAAACTTTGAAATATCTTAACATGGATATGAGTTTAGATGATAGGAAAATAACTGATGGAAAAAATATTGCCAGAAAACCAGGTAAATCATATAAAAGACTGATATTTGGGAATGTAGCGGACTCTGGCTCTAAATTTAAGGCAGCCAAAAATTCAATAAAAGGCAAATCGGTTTATATCTTTATTTCCAGGCTGGCACCGGATTTGAATAGAGATGATCTATTAATATTTCTGCATCAAATTTTAAAACCAGAAGAAGTTTTAATCTGTCATAGATTAAAAACTAAATTTAATTTCTATTCCTCGTTTTATGTTTCTGTTGTTGCAAGTTCTGTTGATAAGTTATTCTTCCCTCTAATTAGCCTGAGGGTGTTTTATTATATAAGTTTTACGGAAACTTAGATGATGATCAGATTATGACGGGTTTGGGGGAAAACCCTTCCATCTGTTGCCAATGTCAATTAAAATTCATTATCGAAATGTCTGTGACCTAAGAACTAATTTATTGGAAGTGAATAGCGCCACGGTGTGTCATAACGATTTTATTTTTTGCTTCGCTAAAACGCGGCTAGATGACTCTTTCACGAACTTTTTGCTTTTTGGTGAGAATTTTAGAGCCTTTAGGTCAGATCGTAAGGCTGATACGAGAGGTGGAGGAGTTTTTATTGCTGTTCCAACTGCTATGGAAGTCACACAAGATCTTTTTAATTATTCAGTCATGTCTATTGATATAATTAGGGTGAATATCAGATTAAGGGATTCCAAACTATTGAATATTGTTGTTCCTTATGTTCCCGTGACCACTACAAACAACAAAGGAGAATTTTGAAAAATGATTGGACGAATTACTGAACAACTTTGAGAGTTTTAATGGTAATCTTTTGATTTTGGGAGATTTTAATTTTGGATCAGAACCCGATCAAAATATACTGAAATGTGGGCTAAGGACTTAATATTTCAGATAAGAATAATATCTGTATTCATTGTAATGACACATTAGATAAAGAATTCTCAATTTTTCCAGTCAAAATTATACGTTGTACTTTTTAAAGTATTCTCAAATTGTTCCTGAAGATAAGTTCCATCCTGAGCTTAAGATACAATTTCAAATGAGTCCTCAAAAGAGCTTAATTTAATCTCCTCATTTGTATAATTTTCGTGCTGGAAACTTTAAAATGTTGTATAATTATCATAAATCATTCAATTGACAATTAATTAGTGAGTTTAATAATGTAGATCAGATTTGGGACGTTATTGTGAATACTATTAAAACTGCCTTCGAACTTTGTTTTCCTAAATTGACTTTGCCACCTTTGGACAAAATTCGTACTTATCCTGTTTTGTTTTCGAGTGAACCTATAAAATTATGTAATTGTAAAAATAAACTTCATAAATTATATATGAAGTCTGGATGTTGTAAAGTTTCAAATCAGCAAGAAGGCAATTTAAATTATTTAGAAAAATGGATTACAATAATTATTTTCATAAGATGGAGACTGATCTTATTCATGACTCGGAAAACTTTTGGTCATTAACAAAGAAGCTCTTAGGTAGCAAGACAATGTACGCTGATAAACTGGAAAGTTTGGATTGTATTAGTTTATTAGAGGGACTTGAAGGAAATTTTAGTCAAGACTCTATATTAAAGGCTGATTATTAAGGTCTGTCTGAATTTTGGAAAAAATTTGATATGCCTTTTTCGTTATTATACATTACGAAATTAACTATAATCGCAGCAGCTAATAAAACTAAAGCTTCTAGGCAGCCTGATTTTAATGGTATTCCTGTTTATATTAGATGCCCTTTCTAGTCCTTTTTTGTAATTTGTTTAATCTTTCGTTAAGTTCAGGTATTTACCCAGCTGCTTGGATAAGTGTTAATTTCCATCTTATTGCAACAACTACATCTCCGATCTTAGCCTCTAATTTTTGGCCAATAACTGTGGTATCGTTCCTAGCGAAATTACAATAAACTATTGTTGCCAAATCTTTGTCTGTTTTCATAGATCGATTTCTTCCACCAGAACAGCACAGCTTTAGGAAGAATAGGTCTACAGTTTCTAATCTCGTAGATTTTACGTCATTTGTTGCTAAGAATATGGATGCAAGAGTCCAGGTCGATTTAATATATCTGGACTTTTCCAAAGCATTCGATAATGTTAATATAAAATTGTTGTTATTGGAAAAACTTAAAATAATTGGATGTTCCTCCTCATTATTAAATTGGTTCCGTTCTCTATAAATCGGGAGGTATTTTGCTATTGGTAAAGATCTTTCCATTAGAAAAGGTCTTATTAAGAGCGGTGTCCCTCAAGGATCTCTTCTAGGACCCGTTCTCTTTAATGTTTTTGTGGCGGATATTGCCTAATATATTAATACCAGGTCTGTCAATTTCCTTATGTATGCCGACGATTTAAAATTATTCAAATGTATAAAAAACTGTTTAGACTGTCACGAGCTTTAAGATCTAATTAATAAGATTAGCGGCTGGGCAATAATGGTCTCACTCTTAACGCCAAAAAATTGTCTATAATGACTTTTTCACGCAAAACAGTTACCTTCGTTTTTAACTATCATCTTGACTCAGACCCTGTGTCTTCTAGTATTCTAGTCAAAGATTTAGGTTTTCTTCCCAAACCTCTCTTTCTTTTGCCGCCCATATTAAATCTTTGACTAAAGAAGAGTGCAAAAGAATTGGTATCTGCAAGAGGTTGTCGAATTTCTTTAAAGACCCGCTTACCTTTATGACCCTTTTTAAATCTTTGATTATTTAAAAAATTATGTATGGCATCCGGATCTGGTATTCAGGCAAAACGCAAAATTTTATCTTGTTGCAAAAAAAGGATTTTTATAAGTTTTTAAAATTCAAATTTCGACATAAGTTGTTGGATAATAATTCCTCCATTTTTGACTTATCTGTTAATTATCATATTTTTATGTACAAAACCTTCTCCCGAATTATTTCAGGCAGCATTTGTGTGCCTGACTTTCGTTTCAATCTTGTCATTCGCCAGTTTAGGTCCAAGAGGCAAAGTAATCTTTAAGTGTATTCTTTAAGAAAATGGAGAACTAATTTAGCGCATATTGATCCGTTTTACAAATTAAAAGTTAAATTCGACAAATTCTCTTCTGGACAAACGGAAGTTATCCTATCTGCTTTCTAGTTTTTATTATTATAATTGCTGTTGTATTGCTACTGTTTTATTATATTAATAATTTTATTAATTTTATTATTTTACTTGCATTTATTTTTTTCTTTTAAATGTATATTCAGTAACCCCGTTTTAGGCTTTTCACCTGTTAGGGGACAACATCGGGTTTGGACTTCCCGTTTATCTGGTGGTTTCCTCTCCCCTGTTGTTGTCACATTATTATTATTAAATTATTATTATTATTATTTTTATTATTATTATTATTGTTATTATTACTACTATTATTATTATTATTATTATTATTATTATTATTATTATTATTATTAATATTATTATTATCTATTTCGAGACCTTCTTTCTGTGCTAGATTTTGATGGTCCGGCTTGGCTTCAGCAACGTGTTGCAGTATTATTTAGTGTTAACTGTTTCACCCCGTTCTAGCCAAAGTCGAGAAGTATTGGTCTTTCTTCATCAAAAAAAAAATGAGCATCACTTTTCCGACCTTCATGGCAAAGTTAGCTGTTTTGGGACTTAGGCAGCCGAGATGACGCTACATTTATCAACAAGCATGTTCACCAAATTCGATTAGTTACAGCGGCACTACATTGAAAGTCTCCTTTTCATTTGTGCACACCTTATACGTAGTTAGTAGCTGAATTACCCAGCCTCGCATGGAGAAATATATAGTTTTTTCATATTTAAGTACACAGAGTGTTCTCGAATAATGTGTACAAATTTGGGTTGGATGATAGAGGGATCAATTCTAAGCAGTATTTTCATCTTTCGGTTTTTTTTCCCAGAGGGCATGATTTTTGAGATAAAAAAAGTTGGACGTCGCTTAGACGTAATATGCCACTCGATCCTTGCTTCTGGAACACCAAAAAATCATGTATAATCATGTAATAAAAAGAACAAAAACACACTGCATACAATACAATAATGTGACTTGTTTTCATGAAACATGCAAATGTTTTACAATAAGTGTTCTAATTGACGTCCTCTGGCATGAATCCATGTTTTACGAAGTCACTGCATGAACTGACATACACGTTCATATGGTCCTGGTTCTTTGCAAATCTGGTCAACAGCTACGGCAACTAAGGTTAACAGATCTTCATCGGATCTCACATGTGTCTCGTATACTTATATCTTTGTCTCCACAGAATATAAGGAACTGTTTTCTGCAGGTAGGATTTCAACATTTTTTATTTTAAAAACAATGCTCTGGAGAATAAAAAGAAAGAGGGAAGTGTTGCTTCGATTTAATCCCTCTATCACCCCCTCCCCAAGTTTGTATAGAGTATGTTCTCAAATAATGTGTAAGGAGTCCGCCAAAAAATGTATACACACTTCAGCAAAAGAAAAAACTATATTCAAGTTGTAACACTAAATTCAAACAGGCTTCTACAATTGCGACAGCTGTTCAAAATGATGACCATTAGCGTTGAGATATTTTTGAGTACGGCTGACAGTTGCTCCTATCCATTTCCGAGCAAACTCTAATTAATCTTGTATGTCTAGGTGGCAATTATGGCAATGACTTTTAGCGGGATAGTCTTCATTCAATATATGTAATAATACTGAGGAGTGAACTTTCGATTTTGTTGTTACGCAAAAAATTATAGATGATATATAGTAACATGCATATAGATTTTTTGGCGGACTCTGTAGAAAATAAAAGATACATTTATTCCTGCGCGAAAGACTTGCGTCAATTTTGATGCTCTTCACGGAACAATCGCAAAAGTTTTCATTAAACAAAGCAGATAATGACGTCTCAATTATTAACTTGAAAAGTTTATCGCTGCAGCAGAGCATTTGACACTAAAACTGACCATAACTTTGATTTCTTGAATTCACAATTAAACAAATGTATTGACATGAGGGTACAGTACAATAGATGGTACATCAAACATTATATCTTTAAGACATTTTTGTACCTGGTTCAGTTGTTTTGCCTGTCGGAATCTCGTCTTATTTTTCGTTGCACATTCCAAATCTTGGCGCTCTAAAAACTGCATAATTTTAATCGACGATTAAGTGGAGTAATTCTGTCTTTAGGAACAATTTTCATAATGGGACATGTTAGGAAATGTATGTACTGTTTTATTCACTTATTACAATGTCGTAAGAATCTTTTTTTTTGTCTTCTTTGAGGTGTAATTTGAAATGACAAATAAAAATCAGTCAATAACTTTAAAAGTTTGTCTTTTTGTTATATTTCCGGGTTCGTCCGAGAAGATATTGAAGCGAAATTTTGTTATATAACCTCTTAAAAAGTTAGCTGAAAAGAAAAAAGTAGAGTAAGTTCAGCGTTTTATTTTTTATGAAAGTTTTTTAAACTGCGCGCGCACGCGTCTGCTGCACTCCTGCTCCAGAACTTCACGATTGTTCAAATAGGAAATATAAAATGGAAACGGAGAAAAGCAAATATTCCTGTGTACAAACAATGTCAATCTTCCACCGTTTTATTTTACTTTTCTTTACTTTGTTCTAGGTTATTTTTCGGATAGAAAGATATTTAAGAAAAACCTCTGTATGATGTCGTGCTTCAATGAGCAATTAACCAAATAGACAAAAAATGAAATTTTTGCAAGATTATGTGTTTGAAATTACGAACTGCGAACGTATCAGTTCTACAATCACGATTATAACACATAAATAGGAAAAAAATTGTTATGACCAGCTTTTATTATCAAATCTTCTACTGTGCGCTGGCAAAAATCCGTTTAGATAAAGAAAAATAAACATTGACTCTGTCTCTTGCAGAAGACTTGCAGTCATTGTTGATGCTGTTCACGGAACAATCCCAAAAATCTTCAGTACGGTGATGATTGGCAAACAATTGTCAATTGTTTAAAACTCTACACCTCAGAAAGACGCATGCCAGCCACACACATCTCTGTTTATAATACAAATCTGCAGGTGTTTATTATCGCAATATAATTCGTTATTATCTTGTCTAAATATCACTACAAATAGGGTGTCTCATAAGTCAATGTCGTGAAAAGCTTTAATGCTATGCGTATTCAAAAGTAAAGAACTAAAAAATCCCTATGAATATAGCTCAAACAACGCACCATTTTCACTGGTCTATTATTATAATTTCTCACCCACGTGATGACTTAAAAGATTCAAGAAATTTAACGATATTTGGTCATTCTCCTATTCTTCTATTTCCTCAAAAGATATCTGCACAACCCTAGAAAAAGAGCTCTATTAAGCAAGTTAGGTATCAAGCAAGTTTTTAAGCTAGGAGCTAATTTATCTCAGACACCAAACGCTTTTACACTTCAAGTTTTTTACCGCAATCTTATTATTGCGGAGTTTATCTTGAAACTTTAAAATAAATATTTTGAAATCGTTAAAAAAAAACGTACACCACCAATGAAAATTAAAAAAATAAATGTTATCAGTATATGAATACCTATTAATGTTCAATTGGGGGTGAGGATATTTGAATGATTATGTTTGAAAAATTTCATTTAATATACGGCAATGAACCATTTTGCTTATTACCTATTATGTATCACTTACTTAACTAAAATTTTTCTTATGGTTGAGATACGATATCATACATTAATAATTATTAACATACATAATATCACATTCAATGCAATATGAAAGCTTTAAAATTTCTACAGCAATTTAAATGATTTTAAAATTTTCAATGTAAGAATCCTTCTACTAAAAAACATCCAAAAGAAAGAAGAAAACATTGCCTATTAACAATCTAGATGCACTGCTTGGTGTAATATGAGGAACAGACGTTTTCAAAATATACCTGTTACAAAGACTCTTTGGGCATATGTATGTACAGGTTTCGTGTTCCAGTTTGGAACACAGTCTTCAGTCATCACCTTAGTTTTGCATCCTCTTGAACCAAACGATGCACTGATATTATTTTTGATAATGTTGATACTTTCATAGCATTTTGAGTTAGTGCATGGAATTTTAATCCACTTGTCAACCTTGTCAAGGCAATATGACTCTCCTTCACATAAAACACATTCGAAACTCATCAGCAAAATTGGTAGTGATAATAAAAAGAAAAACCGAAGAAAAAATTTATTATCTGCAAACTAAAATAAAAAAAAATTATTTTCTCAAGATCTTAGTCACGATTTGATAAACCTAATGAATAGAATTAATGGAAAAATTTATATAAATTATTTACAAAATGATAAATTTTATAGAGATTATATTTCTATAGATTTAAACATAATAAATACTTTTGGAGAAAAAGGATTTCAAAACCATACTTTAATATTTTTTATAAACTCTAAAGTGAAAATATCCAGGCGACTTTTCAGTTTTGCGCTTGTCTTTTTCGTTAGATTTGGATGCAAGAGTCCATGATTCACAGAATCTAATGCTTTTGATATATGAAAAAAACTTTGCTCACCTGCTTTCTATTCCAAATATTCACAAACCATAAATTCTGGGAGTTAAGCCGGATTTGTAGTAATACACATCATCAACTAAACAATACCATATATCCACAAATGAGATTTTTAATTTGAGCCACGAATGGGCTTTTACGAAATGCTGTCCCCTTTTAATGTAACTCTGGCTCCAGATTAAAAACCTCATTTTTGATGTTGTGTTTTCTTTTTTTATTTATTTCGTAATTATCATTTGTCACAGATTTTGCATTGTAAATGAACTAGCAGAGGTACCTGGCGTTGCCCGGGTTAATTATACTTGTAGGTAAAGAGATAGATCTCAAAAAATTAAATTATAACTCCAATTGGTTAAATAATAAGTCAGTCAAAAAAAAAACAAATCAAAGGGACTATCCATTCTACGAAAAATACTAAAGACAGAAGTCAATATGATAGATCGGGGCATGATGTAGAAGCTCTTATGCCCTGCTCTTGTTCAGATGTTTCAAACGCCCGTATGGCTTCCTCTGTTTTAGTCTGCTAACTCATTATCTCCAGTTCCTGATCATTTTTAAAGATTTTCAAGATATTATTAGGTACTGAGAATTCTCGTTTCTAATAAAAGCCTGAATTCTATGCATAGAATTCAATATTGCACAAAGTTTGCCTTGCATTGTTAGTCATGAGAAATATTGTTGATCCTGGCATACAGTTGGTCCATTGCGTGTTGACACTATTGTTGATACCTATTTTTGCACAAACGTTTATTCGCCATGTTGGTCATGAGGTATTTCTCATTAAGATGCTCTGCCATAAATATCAATATCCATTTTTTTAATCAATAATGATTATTTTTTCGAAATCTAAGGTAAAAAGTGACCTTCCTTGTGCTTTGAAGGTATATTTCGACCCCCCCCCCTCTGTTTACATTGTTCTAAGCTTTTAAAGAAAAATCCTAATTCTTAATGAAGATTATTAACAATTTGGGGATGAGTTTATAACTTTTGTTATTAAAACGAATTATAATTGAAACCGTTGGAATTGTTAAACAATACGTCCATGTAGTTGAGGTATTTTATTTTCGGAATTGTTTGACAAGGGCATTCATTTACAGTTAGCTCTGTTGAGTGGAGTCGAGATCGTCTTTTCACCCTTGAGAACCCCCCTCCTCCATTTTAATAGCTAGCTCTGTGCCGTGTCTCTCAAGTCTTCAGTACCTATTAAATTATTTGACCAATTAACGATGATTATTCTATCGTCGATGGGCGGCGTCTCTTTACAATTTTTGGAGAGACTTAAAGACAGTGTTTTTTAAGATCTACAGAGAGAGAGAGAGAGAAAGAGAAAGAGAAAGAGAGAGAGAGAGTTGATAGCGAGATCGACGGAGAACTTGACGTTGCGTGAGTTTGTCTAGAAAGATGGAAAAAGAAGAGGAGACAAACCATGAAAGAGTCGTGTGTTATTTTAGAGTGATATACTCTCACTGAAAATACTACCTTTAGATAGAAACAGTTTATTATTCCCAATCAAAAGAACCAATAAAAAATAACTATTATTATGTTATTGTTATAACTTAAGCCAATGTTAGTTAATAAAACTTTTGCGGAGCCCGAAAAGAGAAGAATTCACGCCACCCCCCGCCATTCACCGCAGCGAGCGACGAGCGACGACGGCTACAAGCAGAAGAACGGGTAATGATGCACATCTTATTCTCATTCTTTTATATTGCAAAGGTCACAGAGCATATTGATTGGTAAACATAATAAATAGTAAGAAATTTTGTTCTATTTTAATTTTCATTTAAAGAGAATAATAAGTAAATAATTTATCATCTAAAAGCACTTGAAATTATGTATGCAATGCATGAGATACTAATTAATTTGTAAAGGATTTCCAAAAACCTTTAAGTAAGAGAATAACCTTGAATTAAAAGTTTAAGCAATTAATTTTCAATATCAGATCTTTCAAGTATTAAAATATGAAAGAATTTATTATATAGAGAGTGTAACGAGTTAATAAACCATCCTGATTAAGGTTTACCTTATCATCTTCTATCTATCTATATAAAGAAGGATGTTTGTGGGTCAGTAGGTCTGTTTGTCTGTATGTTTTTTATACAAATCTACAGTTTTATTCCGATCTTGATAAAATTTCGCATACATGACCTTCAAAGCATGAGGATGGTCACTGTCCACCTCAGATTTCAGAAAAATAATAAATATCAATAAAAAATCGATATTTATGCTTATAGCAAAGCATAATAATGAGAAATATCTCATGACAAACAATGCAAGGCAAAGTTTGTACAAAAATAGGTCTCAACAATGGTATCAGCACGCAATTCACAAACACACTGCATGAACCAACAATATATATCTCATGACCAACAATGCAAGGCAAAGTTTGTGCAACAATAGGCCCATTGTGTTCGCATCAACAATGGTATCAACGCGCAATTCACCAATAACAATGAGCACAGAATGATGTATTGTTAAAGCAATCTTTCCAAGAATTGTAACAATGAACATAAAATGATGATGTAATATGGATAAGTTTCAATTTTTAATTCCTGTTATTCAGGCTTTTTTTTAGAAAAGAGAGTTCTTAGTATTTAAGAATTTCTTGAAAATCTTTAAATATGATCAGTAACTGGAGATAATGGAGAGTTAGCAGACTATTAAGAAAGAGTGGAAAGACGACAGAGGAAGCACTCCTTTAGCTCCGTGATGTATTGAGCAAATGGGAAGCGAATAAGTAGAAGAATCGGCTACACAAAGTGATGAATGGCTTAGTTTTGCTTCAACACATCGAGAGAAGAGTGGAAATTGCAACAACACTAAGTATACATCTGAGGTAAGATTCCACGAGTAAGAAATTATTTAGACTAGCAGTGGCATCATTAGAGAGGTCCAGCCATCGTGAGCCTTTAAAAAGATTTTTTTTCGAATTTTCATTAAGAATTTTTACTGTATAAATTCTAAGCATTTTCATGTGCTTATTAATAAGATATTGCAAAATTTAATTTAATTTTTTGAGATTGTTCTGTTTACTTCCAAGTGTAATTCTCCTGTGCAACGCTGGGTTCCTTTGCTACGCATATTAATGAGAAATATCTCATGACCAACAATGCAAGGCAAAGTTGGTACAAGAATAGGTATCAACAATGGTATCAGCACACAATTCACAAACACACTGCATGAACCAACAATATATATCTCATGACTAACAATAAAAGGAAAAGTTTCTAATTATCCCGGGCAACGCCGGGTACCTCTTCTAGTCTATCTACATATATAATGAAGGATGTTTGTTTGTGGGTGGGTGGGTGGTTGGGTGGGTCTGTTTGTATGTACCCAATAATAGATACTAGCAAAGGTACTTGGCATTGCCCGGGATAATTACACTTGGATGTAAACAGAACAATCTCAAAAAATTAAATTAAATTTTGCAATATCTTAAAAATAAACACATGAAAATGCTTAGAATTAATACAGTAAAAATTTTTAATGAAAATTTCGAAAAAACTCTTTTTAAAGGCTCACAATGGTTGGACCTCTCCAAGGATGCCACTGCTAGTCTGAATAAATTCTTACCCACGTAATCTTACCTCTAATGTATACTTAGTGTTGTTGCAATTTCCACTCTTCTCTCGATGTGTTGAAGCAAAACTTGGCCATTCATCACTTCGTGCAGTCTAGCGGTCGCCGATTCTTCTATTTACTTGCTTCCCATTTGCTCAATACATCACGGAGCTAAAGGAGTGCTTCCTCTGTCGTCTTTCCACTCTTTCTCAATAGTCTGCTAACTCTCCATTATCTCCAGTTACTGATCATATTTAAAGATTTTCAAGAAATTGTAAAGTACTAAGAACTCAGTTTTCTAAGAAAAGCCTGAATAACAGGAATTCTATGCTTTGTTACAAATTGAAACTTATCCATATTGCATCATCATTTTATGTTCATTGTTATAATTTTTGGAAAGGATTGCTTTATCATTGCATCATCATTTTGAGCAGAGTGTTTGTGAATTGCGTGTTGATACCATTGTTGCAAAAACTTTGTCTTGCATTGTTGGTCATGCGATATTTCTCATTAATATGCCCTGCTATAGCCATGAATATCGATTTTTTATCAATAATTATTATTTTTTCGAAATTTGAAGTAGACAGTGACCTTTTTCATGCTTTGAAGGTCATGTATGCGAAATTTTATCAAGATCGGAATAAAACTGTAGATCTGTACAAACAGACCCACCCACAAACATACACCTACCCACCCATCCACCCACTAACATCCTTCTTTATATATATAGATAGATTAAATTTGCTGTATATAGGATTTTATCATAGAATAAATGTGTGTAGTTATATTTAAACCTTTTGCCTCCATTATTTTTCAAAACAATCTTATTAAACCTATAAACCTCGGTGCACTTTCACGATTGGGTGGGACCAAAATGAACCTCGGCTACCCTTTTATTTTCACAAACGGGTAGGACCAGACTCTCATTAAAATTGGTGTTCTTTTTAATGGCGCAGACGACTGCATTAATTAGGGTCTGGGGCCCGTACAATTGGCGCAGAATCGACAGGATTGGCTTTACATATTACAGAAATTAGTAAATATAGAGATTTTGAAAATTGTTTGGCAAAACAATAAGAAATGGTGTAGTTGTGAAAAAGAAATGATCCTTACAATTTTGCTTTAGGGAGAAATATTTAATTATGGTAATTTATGGTATTTAAAAAGTCTGTTGGATCTTGCTTAAGTAATATTAATATAAGTTTTGGGGATTTTATTTATCATATTCATGGTAAATCAAGGCGAAAGGGAATGAAAAGAGAGAAGGTGATATGAGAGGAGCGGTGTTGCTCCCCCCTTTGGAAATTCAAGCAGGTGGCTTCGATTTCTGACTCGGTGTGAGTGAAGAAACCGAGGAAAAAAAATTTAAAAAAAAAAAACTTTTAGCCTTCTCAGTAATAAAGAGATTATCTGACAAACCAAACAATGGAAGTTCAGATAGAGCTGGAATTTTTGCCTGTATATCAAGAAATACCCTTATGAAATGGGAAGGGGGATGTGGAGGAATTTTTTCGTTGTATAGAGGAAGTCGCCCTCGCAGGAGGGTGGGGAGAGAAAGCTTAGGTGAATATGGCCAGACAACTATTAAAAGGGGACGCGCTTCTGTATGTTAGAGAGAGTGGAAGGTTCGATGACCCGGAGAATTATTCACAATTTAAAAATATTTTAATGGATAGATTTGGTAGCAGGACATTAGAAGAGAGGGAGGAGGACTTTAAAAATTGTAAACAAAAGGAAGGAGAAGAAATTCAAACTTATGCTACTAGATTAGTGGCGTTGGGAAGGAAGTTGATACCTCCTGTGGTGAAGGAAGAAGGGGAAGATCAGGAAATAGTAGAAGCTAAAGGAGAAATGAGGCAGTCAATTCTAATACAGAGAATAAAACAGCGTTTTGAAGAAGGTATATTGCCACATATAGGAATGATATGATGTATGCAAAGATGGAGACCTGGGAACAGGCAGTGGGACTAGCAGAAAGGATAGAATGTATCCATAATAAACAAAAGTTTGCTATGATAGGAATGATAGAGGAAAAAAGTGAATTTGGAGGAAGAACTGGTGGAAAGGGTGATACGAAGAAATGAGAAAAAAATTGAAGAAGCAGTGGTAAAAGCAATGAAAGATCATTTGTTACAGCAATCCGGAATCAATCAAGGTAGAAAGAATAAAGATAACCATAATAGAAACGGTCAATACAGAAAGAAGAAAAAAAAATCTAAAATAGTAAAAAAGGAAATGTGAGTTCACATACGGTAACAGAAAATGAGGTAAGACCCTCCTTGGCTCGGTGAGGTCGAAACGTGAAAATGTAACAAAGAACATAAGAGAAAAAAATAAAAAACCTTTATCGGAGTACGTTAGTTGCATTATGGTAGAGGCCTTAATAGGGACTTTTAAAACAAAAATGCTCGTAAAGTTACATTATTGTCAGAAAAAATGATTGATAAATTAAAAGAGAAGGGACATATAATTAAAGCAATTGAAAAACCTAAACTAGAACTCATGGGAATTATGGGATGTGGATTTCCTACTAAAGGAGCGTATGAGGTAGCTATGAAGGTAGGTGATCGAGATTATATAATTGAATGTTATGCTTGGGAGAAGCAATAGCTACTTAAATGTGACGGAATTTTGGGTCAAGATATGTTTGTGTCTAGAAAACTTGCTATTGATTTTGAGGAGCAAGCCATTAGAGATGGTGATAATCTATCTATCTATATAAAGAAGGATGTTTTGGGTTTGTCTGTGGGTCTGGGGTCTGTGTGTATGTTTTTTATACAAATCTACAGTTTTATTCCGATCTTGATAAAATTTCGCATACATGACCTTCAAAGCATTTGGAAGGTCACTGTCTACCTCAGATTTCGGAAAAATAATAAATATCGATAAAAAATCGATATTCATGGTTATGGCAAGGCATATTAATGAGAAATATCTCATGACCAACAATGCAAGGCAAAGTTTGTACAACAATAGGTATCAACAATGGTATCAACACGCAATTCAAAAACGCTCTGCATGAACCAACAATCAATATCTCATGACTAACAATGAAAGGAAAAGTTTGTGCAAGTGTAATTATCCCGGGCAACGCTGGGTACCACTTCTAGTAAAATATATTTTGTAGATGAAGAAGAGGATTTAGGTAATAATTTTTTAACATGTAGGAAGAAAGTTGAGGGAGATTATATGGAAATGGTGCCAGTGCACTAAAAAAGAGAGTAATTATTCCTCCATGGTCGGAGATTGTGAGCGAAGGAGTAGTAAAAGGAAAAGGATTAAATGGGAGAGAAGGTGTGATTGAAACCTATGATTTAAGAATACCTGGATTAAAAACGGCCAATGTATTGGTAGAGGTGACAGATAAACATACTGTACCTATTCGAATAATAAATTGCTCCCAAGAAGAATTAACTCTAGATAAAAGGAAAAGAGTAGGAAGTTTACAGGAAGCAGAACAACCCCCTTATGTTATGAATCATACAATTGAGATAAGGGATGAAAAAACGAAAGAGCCATTAAATAGAGAAGAATATTTAAATGTCTTTAAACTAGATCATATAGAAAGGAGAGAAAGAGAGCAACTTAAAGAGTTATTATGGAAATTCAGAATCTGTTTTGCACAGAGTGAATTTGATTTGGGATATGCACATGCTTTCCATCACAATATAGATACTGGAGATGCGAGACCTATTGCACAAGCTCCGTACCGTATTCCGTACGCACAGCGAGAGATAATGGATCAGATTATTGATAATTTACTGAAAAATGATGTAATTAAAGAATCAACGTCTCCATGGGCAGCACCCGCCCTTTTGGTTAAGAAGAAGGATGGAACCTTGTTGTTGTTTATAGGAAATTAAACAAGGTGACACGCTTTGACATTTTCCCTTTACCGTTGATATCGGAAGTACTTTCAGTGCTAGGTAAAGCTAAAGTATTTAGCGTTTTGGATGCAAATCAGGGATATTTTCAGCTAGGAATAGAGGATGGATATAAGACTGGATTTTTAGTTCCCGGAGGTAAATACGAATTTAAACGATTACCTATGGGTCTAGCTAATTCACCGAGTGTTTGGTAAAGGACTGCAGAGCATATTATTAGACAGATAAAAGGAAAGTTTGCACTTGTCTATTTAGATGATTTTTTAATATATTCAACTGATTATTTACAGCACTTAAAGGACCTAGAGTTCCTATTTGAACGCATAAAGGAAGCAAACATTAAAATGAAGCCAAAGAAGTGTCAGTTTGTGAAGTCAGAAGTCAAGTTTATGGGTCATATCGTCTCTGAGAGCGGTATTGCGCCAGATCCTGATAAAATACACACAGTAAGAGAATTTCCTAGGCCAACCACAGTTAAAGAAATACAATCCTTCTTAAGCCTGGTTTCCATTTAGCGTCGGTTCAGCGTCGGCGTGCTTTTTGCTTCGGCGTCGTTTTTTGCAATCCACGCCTGTGAGACGCACCCTGATTAGCACGCGAGCGCGGTCGTTTTCCATTTAGCGACTTTCAACAGTTATCCTGCATCTGGTCTGATCTGATTGGTCAAGTCGCTGCAAACAATTGTCGCTCTCTGAAGGTGATGGAAAAAGAAGATATCAACCAGTCTGGTCAAGTTCACGCTTTGAATTTATTACTATATCATTTTCACTTAATAAATAAATGATTCACCAAATTTTTATAACCTGTTTAATAATAAATTCACGAAGGAAAAGTCGCGAGAACCCGTGTCGGCGAACAACAGCTACGGCAGCCATGATTCTCCATCTGAATCGGCGAAGACAACTACCCAGAATCCATAGCGAAGTAGATCGCACCTGATTGGCTAGATCAAAACGACGCCTGAAAAAGACGCCCAAAAATCTAGCCATGCCAGATCTTGAAACGACGCGTGACCCACGCCGGACCGACGCCGAACCGACGCAGACGCTTAACAGACGCTAATTGGAAAACGAATGCGTTTTTCAAAAATTCCAAAAAAAGACGCAGACGCCTAACCCACGCCGAACCGACGCTAAATGGAAACCGGCCTTTAGGATTAGCCGGATATTATCGACGTTACATAGATTCGTTTAGCCGAATCTAACGAAAAAAGAAGTTCCATTTGAGTGGACAGAGGAAACAGAAGCTGCATTTCAAGCTTTAAAAAATGCTCTTATTACAGCACCAGTTTTGAGGAGCCCAGACTTCTCCAAAGAATTTATTGTATCAACACATGCAAGTGATATGGCACTCAGAGCAATTCTATCACAAAAGATAGATGGAGAAGAATTTCCTATCGCGTACTCGAGTCGTCTCCTAAAAAAGAGCGAAATAAACCATAGCACAACTGAAAAAGAGTGCTTGGCAGTAATTTATGCTGTGAAACAATTTAGAGTGTATTTAAATGAAAAAACATTTTAAGATAGTCACTGGTCATCGACCACTGAAGTGGCTGTTTAATATAAAAACGCCAGGGTCGAGGCTATCCAGATGGGGGATGAAGCTCTAAGAATTTAGCTTTGAAATAATACATAAGCCAGGACCCATACATGGCAATGCTGATTGTCTCAGTCGTGTAGCCATTGGTGCAGTCACGGAGTATAAACCAGTCATTTCTCGTGAATTAATTGCAGAAGAACAAAAACGAGATTCAATATAAGTCCTATTATTGAACAATTAAAGTCCTATGGTTCAATGGACTCTGAAGGTTATTTTCTAGATGAAGATGACATGTTATACAATTTAAAAGAAAACGTGTCTAGGAGAGAGAAATGGGATAGAATAGTAGTACCGGAAAAAATATAAGAAATATGTCATGAGATTGTATCACGATATTCCAATGAGTGGACATATAAAAGCAAAAACAATGAGAAAGAAAGTAAATAAACAATTTTATTGGAAGGGGATGAAAAAAGATATTCAGGAATATTGTCGGAGTTGCGACAGCTGTCAGAAGAAAACACCCCCTCTGAAAAGGAAGGAGCAGCCTTTTCAAAAATTTCCTAGTGCGGAACGACCTTTTCATCGATTAGGTGCTGACCTCGTGGGTCTGTTTCCAACAACTGATAAAGGAAATAAATATATTCTTGTATTAGTCGATTATTTCAGTCGATATTCCGAGGCTATCGCACTCCCTGATCAGAAAGCAGAGACTGTGGTGAGAGCGTTAGTAGAGACGGTGTTTGCTCATTATTCATCCCGACACAATTACTCACGGATCGTGGAGCGAATTTCACTTCAGCCTTAATGAAGGAATTATGCAAATTATTGGGGATAAAAGATTTATTCACCACAGCGTATCATCCGGCGTCGAACGGAGCTGTAGAACGCTACAACAAAACGATGGTAGCAATCTTGAAGCATTAGGTTTATAAGCAGCAATGTAACTGGGACATTTCTTTGCCGTACATTAGCTTTGCTTATAACTCGACTCCCCACAGTGCAGTGAAAGAAACACCTTTCTTCTTATTCTACGGAAGAGAGCCCACTCTACCGTTAGAAATATTAACGACCCCCAGGCGTGTAGTTTATGATTTAAATGACAATTATGCACACGAAGCTGAACTTAGACTGGAAGATGCCTACGAGATAGCCAGTAAAACTCTCGAAGAGCAGCAGCAAAAATGGAAAAATTATCATGACCCTAAGCAACGACCTTATGCCTTTAAAGTCGGTGATTATGTTTATTTACATTCACCTTTAGTCAAAAGAGGCTTAACAAAAAAGTTAGCAGACGATTACAAAGGACCGTATGAAATAATGAGACAGTTGTCTCCAGTGAATTTCATCATACAAGAGGTCAATGGATATGATAAACAGTTAGTTCACAGTAATAGACTTAAACCAGCATATGGAATGCAAAGGCAAACAGAGAATCAATCTTCTCAAAATCCTGAGTCTGAACATAGACCCGAGATAGAAACAGAAATGGAAGATCTTTACCTTCCTAACGATAATCATACGTATTGGCAGAGGAACCTGCAGATACCTAGAGGTAATATCGTACCTCCACACCCCATGGAACCAATGAGACGAGAGGAACCTGTTTACAATAGGTACAATTTAAGAAGCTTAGGCCCTGTAGTTGAAGAAGAAAGGGTTAGAAGTTCCCCCCGAGATTCCTTAGTCGTTAGGCGGGCACAAAACGCGAGGAATGTGAAAGGGGGCGCAATTATGGCCTTTGACAGGGAAATAACCCAAAAAGTCAGCGAGGAGAAGAAATGAACACAAAAATGGAGAAAATCGAACAAATAATAAAGCTAGTAGTCGGAGAAATGAAAGAAATAAAACAAGTGGGAGTACAGAAGAACGAAATAAAATGCAAAAGGGAAGAACAAATAAGAGAAATGAATAAAACTTTAGAGTTAATACAGAAAAATAAGGAGCAGAGCGAGGTGCGGAGAAAGAATGTCCCTCCCCACCGGTGATGCCTGCTCATTTGGTGTATAAGCCATGTGTATCTGTTTCACAGAATGTGCGACAGAGAATACCCCCTCCTTATGATTATCATAGTAAATCTGAAAGTCCAGTAGTCAAGGAGACCTTAATGCGGTCTACCCCTCAGGATTTATCCATTATGCATCCAGAGTTTGCAAAAATAAACAAACGACCAGCGATCGTTCCAAACATGAATTCATATTACGTGTATGAGGATGATGCAACACCCTTGTAGAAAAAATCTTGAATTTAACAAGACAAGGAAGTTTGAGGTTAACTCATGGAGTCGAAGTCATTATTTATTGTATGGACTAGGGTTTTTTGCTAACTATCCCCTATCCTCCCTCCTTGTTCTGAAGTTGACTGGAATTTCTGGGGAGATTTGCATTCCCGTCCCCCAGTTTGAGAGGATGGTTCAGGCAAGAGTGGGTTATATCATTATTTTTAATAATCATTTAAGTATTGGCGTATATTAATTGTCATTATAATTAGTAATTTAAAATTTTTTAGGGATATGCAGTCATGTAAATCTCGCTAAATTTTGTCGAGATTCATTATTTTATGTTCGGCAATTTATTTATTTTTGCCAGCTCTAGTTTATTATTGTATACGGTGACTCTCAATGTCAAGAGACCTGAAGTCCCCGTTTCCTTTTTATAAAGGATAAAATGGCGTCGGAGGAGAAATCAGGCGATTGCGATACTCCCTCCCCCACAAGAATTCTTTCATGATCGTTGGAAAGACAATTGCTTACAGCATACAAATTGCAGTGAAATGATTACAATTGAAAATGATCTGTATTGACAGTTGAGATATAAAATGGCGACTCTGTTTCTAATGTTAATTATAAAGGTTTATATTATGTTTAAAGGATTATTTATCTCCTTAGCGAACAATTAAGCGTGTGGCAATTTAGGAACTCAACAATTCAACAGGTTTCAATTTGAAGCCGAGTGAAAGCGATGATCGAAGGAGCTTTGAATTACGTTCGACATCCGCCCGTAAGCAAACACGCTACGAGATGCGCCGTGTTGAAAG
This sequence comes from Rhysida immarginata, assembly GCA_023313115.1. Lineage (NCBI taxonomy): Eukaryota > Metazoa > Arthropoda > Chilopoda > Scolopendromorpha > Scolopendridae > Rhysida > Rhysida immarginata. The sequence goes on along the minus strand of JAHWFO010011831.1, from coordinate 262,343 downwards.
CAGAGTAGGAAATAATAGATAGAAAAAAAAGACAGGGATCACTTTTTCCCTTGATTTTAACAGATGTTCTTACTATGAAAGATTTTAATAGCCACTTATCATTGGAATTGATTACAAACTAAACTTATTCTGAGTATAAGTATTAATTATAAATGAAATCAATAAATTAAGATGGAATAGTGTTTATATTCTAGCATTATTGAGGACAAATAAAAAAGAAATGTATCAATTATCCTATAGCGTATTAATATTATAAGGTAATAATAATTAAATAAGTCACGTATCTTAATAATAAATGCTAAGAATTATTGTCCTGTAATAAGGATCAGTCACGTGATCTTATAGTTAAAAAGCTGCGATCTCAATTTTAATCGATAAATATCATTAATCGTTGAGCCACATTGGAATTTAAAAATATTTTACGATAATCTACTTATTACCTGATTTTAATTAATGCACCAGAGTAGAATACCTTATTTAATACTTTATTAATCTTAATGCGACTAGCTTGTAGCTTTTAGGAAGTCTAAGTGATTTATTTACAGAAATAAATTATTTGGAAAACCCCCTCCCCCAAATAATAAAAAACATTTGATTGAATCTCTTAACGCATCCATTAATTGGAATTTTATGATTTTAATTAATCAGTAATTATTAAATGTATTAACCCGAGACATGGAATAAGAAATGATATTCTGAAAAAAAAATTTGTCTTATCTGAATGTTTTGAAGGAACTTGTTCAACGCGGTGATGTTGCCTTTTGGTCAGTCACATGCGATTTCTTTAAAACAAAGGAGTGGATTTCTTGATACCGAAAACGCAGGAAATTGTTGAATGCAATCCAGTTTTTGTGGCACATAATAATTCTTGTGAAGTATGAATTTTAGTATCCATAACAGAGCGCGATTGGAGTTGGACAACGTCATAATTTCAACTGATATGAACCCGTATGAAGAGGTTTCTTTTTTAGAGACTGATAGAGAGATAGATAAGGAATGTCAAACTGAATCCTTATCACCACCCATGAATAGACGTCAAATACCCTCAAGGGGTTAAGATCATTATGTGAAATGGGGAGAAGGTTTTCTTATCTCATTTCTTTATGTGATATAAATAGAGTTTAGAAATATTTTCAAGAAAGAACCAACTGATAAAAAGAGGAAAACAAGTTTATAATTATAAATAATTTTAAGGTTTTTTATTAATGGTGGATCATTACTTTTGAGTGAGAATGGTTGAACGAATGAATTTAAAATAAACAGATGTTTATATTTAAATAATAATTATCAATTAGAAGGAAATAAAAATAAATAAAGCTTTTGCGTCGTTCATTAACTTTGAATTGATAAGAAAGAATTTGGATATATATCTTACGCACTGTTATTGGTATATTGATTGATATTAAACTTAAACACTTTGGTTATTAAGTTCTAATAGTTGTATTCATTAAGTCATTTTACAAGTTAATGTTTTGTGACCAAAAATTTAAAATAATGTGGTATGGAATGAGTAAAGTATTATGCATTATTACTTGACCAATGAACTTTGATGACGTAATTGACTTTTAAGAGAGCAAGAGAAGAAGGGGTCTTCCTCTTTTCTCGGTTTTTCATTCTATTTCATGATGACACGAGGAAACTAATGGAACGTTGCAGGGCAACGTCGTGACGACATCGAACGATTTCAGTCATCGGAGATGAGGAATCACCCCCTCCTCTTCGCCGTGATTTTTCTATCATCGAGTGGATCGATTTCAATACAATTAACCACGCAAGCGAGATGGATGAAAACTTAGTACCAGCGATAATTACTTCATTTCTTTTCAAATGGATAAAGATGAACACAGGAAGACTAAAAATTTTCTTGAGAAATCATCATCAACTACTACAGCGGATTCGTGAACATTATAGAACTGTGAGTTAACATGAATTACGAACTTTTAATATTGCAAGCCTACACTTTGAATTCTAGTGCATCGATAACGTTTGAAACCATGCGACAATGAACTATTAAGACATGTAAGTCGAACATGATAAACTTTGTTATGAACTTTCATGTGATTTTCGCATATTCAATTTAAACATATATGAACTTTAATAATCTAATAGTGTCTATATTCAAATAATTTTTTTGAAGAGTTATGTAAACAATAAAGGCGTATTGCCCAGATTTTTGGAGAATTCTTGTGAAAAACGAATTTAAAATTCTTCCTTTGTAACAATTTATTATGACTTACCAGAATTATGACTGTAATTTTTATTATCGATTTTTCTTTATTATTGATGTTTTAATAAAGAATTTTATTAGCTGTGTGCAGGAGGAGCAGAGATCTTTCTGGTGAAAACAGGTGAGCTGAGGTATGTGTATTCACACCCCATCGTGGAAGACTGCTGGAAGACCTCATTAATGACTTCGGACCAGGTATGGCTCAGAAGATTGAGAATTTATTTTACATACGTTTGTTGAAAAGTTGTCATCAGCAGATGACAACTTCTAAGCTTTTAAAGAACAATCATAATTCTTAATGAAGTTTATTAACAGTTTGGGGGTGAGTTTATAACTTTTGTTATAAAAACGAAGTATAATTGAAACCGTTGGAATTGTTAAACAATACATCTGTGAAGTTGAGGTATTTTATTTTCGGAATTGTTTGACAAGGGTATTGATTTACAGTTAGCTCTGTAGACTGGAGTAGAGATCGTCTTTTTACCCTTAAGAACCCCCCTCCTCCATTTCGATAGCGAGCTCTGTGCCGTGTCTCTCAATTCTTGAGAATCTATTAAATTATTTGACCAATCAACGATGATTATTCCATCGTCGATGAGCGGTGTCTCTTTACAATTTTTGGAGAGTGTTTTGTAAGATCTATAGAGAGAAAGAGAGAGAGAGAGAGAGAGAGAGAGAGAGAGAGAGAGAGCTGATGGCGAGATCGACTGAGAACTTGACGTTGCGTTAGTTTGTCTAGAAAGATGGAAGAAGAAAAGACAAACCATGAATAAGTTATTTTAGAGTGATATACTCTTACTGAAAATACTACCTTTAGATAGAAACAGTTTATTATTCCCAACCAAAGGAACCAATTAAAAATAACTATTATTATGATATTGTTATAACTTAAGCCAATGTTAGTTAAGAAAACTTTCGCGAAGCCCGACGAGAGAAGAATTCACGTCACCCCCCGCCGCTCACCGCAGCGAGCGACGAGCGACGACGGCTACAAGCAGAAGAACAGGTAATGGTGCACATCCTTTTCTCATTCTTTTATATCACAAAGGTCACAGAGCATAATGATTTGTAAACATAATAAATAGTAAGAAATTTTGTTCTATTTTAACTTTCATTTAAAGAGAATAATGAGTAAATAATTTATCAATCAAAAGCACTTGGAATTATGTATGCAATGCATGAGATTTGTAAAGGATTTCCAAAAACCTTTAAGTAAGAAAATAACGCTGAATTAAAAGTTTAAGCAAATAATTTCCAATATTAAACTTGGAGTAGTAAAAGTAAATATCAGATCTTTCAAGTATTAAATTATGAAAGAGAGTGTAACGAGTTAATAAACCATTCTTATTAAACTTTACCTTATATACAAATATATATATTACATTTGCTGTATATAAAATTTTATCATAGAATAAATGTGTGTATTTATATTTAAATCTTTTGCCTCTATTATTTTTCCAAACAATCTTCTATTAAACCTATAAACGTTGGTGCACTTTCACGACTGGGTCGGACCAAAACGAACCTTGGCTACCCGTTAATTTTCACAAACGGAAGGTCGGACCAGACTCTGATTAAATTCATGTTCTTTTAGGGTCTGGGACCCGTACAGGTCATGTATGCAAAATTTCATCAAGATCTGAATAAAGCTGTAGATTTGTATAAATAACAAAGACAAAACCACACCCACAACCACACCCACAAACCCACAAACAAACAAGCATCCTTCTTTATATATATAGAACAGCAGATGACCCGGCATTGCCCGGGATAGTTACACTTGTAGTTAAAAAGAACAATCTAAAATTGTTAAATTATAAAAAGAAACACATGAAAACGCTTAGAATTAATACAGTAAAAATTCCTAATGAAAATGGAAAAAAAAATTTAAGATGAACTTCATAGTAGATGAACGTCCCAAAAGGAGCCAATTCTAGTCTACTTCTTTTACTTGCATAATCTTACTTTTAATGTACACTTGATTTCGTTGCAATTCCCCTCTATATTACTAAAACTCTTACGTGTAACTTTAATTCTTTCTCCTCCTAGACGCTTTGAGCCAGCAATTGTAGAGCGCGACAAACTTCACTTGACGAAGGGAGACGTCATTAAAAATAATGTAGGCCGACTCCTTACTTGCATAAGAAATGGAGAGTAATTCTTAGTGTTAAATTCCCTTCTTAATAATGATCGCAGCGCTCCCAGAAGGATATGTTGCAGCGTTTCAAGCCATACGATCGTTGCAATACACAAAATAGCCAGGTAGCTTCTGGCAGGCTTACCAATACAGGTTCTGCTCTATCGCCAAAAATTAGCCCCCTAGTACCCCCGTTTCATCACTTTCTGCTTTTGCATTTTAATTTCCTCAACAGATGGCAAGCGAAGCCGCGTGTATCAACTAGTTCTTCTCTCGATGTCTTGATGCATAACCTGATAATTTAAATATGGGTAGTCTACTTTTCATAGGGAAAACATAAAATTAAAATTTAATAAAAACAAAAAGATGAAGTCACCAATCTTGAAAAACGATGAAGAAACTTGTGAGATAGAAGAAAACTTAAACGATGTAGTTTACAAAAGATGTTGTTGATAGTAGGAATAAATTTAGTCTATTGAAGATGTAGGTGAAGTCTTGTGAAGATAATGTTGATAGCAGAAAACTATAATCTTGATCGAAGTGTTGGTTTTGAAATACAGATGAAATTTTTCTATTATAGTTGAAGAGTTTTCTGACCAATAATCGTTCTTTCTCTTTCCTCTCAAGGCATATAACTTTTTGCCAGTCGTCTGGACGTTTAAAATGGAACTCAAGGGAGACACGAGTGAATCCTTTGCATCATCAATAGACGCTGCTTATTAATGTTCTGTCATCATTAATTCCATCATCATTACATTCACATTATTAAAAATTCTTGGAACGAACGCTCAGTCATGTTATAATCAACATTTCAGTTTCCAAAATATGCACATTTCAACAGAATATAATCATAATAAGCTACGTGATAACCCCACGCATGGCTCGGTCTGTTTTTCTGACTAAATACTGCAGTATCCGCTGTAATATGGTCGCAGCAGCCGGGGGTGATAGTATCTCACTGTTGGTTACCAAACCAGTGACTAGCCGTGCTTAGTATTGAGATTCACAATTTCCTGATAAAGCAAGAAATCGACATTGGTTTCCTTTGTGAAACAAACCTCAATCCAAGTCAAGAATTCAAGCTACCTGGCTATTTTGTGTATTGCAACGATCGTATGGCTTGAAACGATGCAGCATATCCTTCTGGGAGCGCTGCGATCATTATTAAGAAGGGAATCCAACACTAAGAATTAGTCCCTATTTCTTATGCAAGTAAGGAGTCGGCCTACATTATTTTTAATGACATCTCCCCTCGTCAAGTGAAGTTTGTCGCGCTCTACAATTCACCTAAACATTCCCTCGACATTAGCGAGCATGACGAACTCTTCAGTGGTGACACTCCAGTTATCCTGGCTGGTAACCTGTAAGCTAGAACTGCAGAATGCAGAACGGCATCACTATCTACACTTTTATGCAAGGTAGAGATGACATCATCGCTGCTGAACATGTGGAAGACGCCTACTATTAACTATTCGTCTACTAGTGATGTTCTTGAGATTTCACTGAAAAAAGGGTTTCTGTAAGCCATAAAACATCTTTGCGTTCGGTGATCTTCCTGACCATACGCCTATGGCGCTGAACATTGACAATGTCGACATCATTTTTAGAGAAGAAGAGAAGCACCAGCAAGTGTTCAAAGAAATCCTCATTGACTATGACCACCATCTCGAAGGAGCAAACAATATAGAAGACATCGATCGACGTGTAAAAGACATCAGCGGGCGAATAAACAGTGCACTGAAGGAAGTGCATATACACTGGTAAACAAGCACGTTCATCGAATTAGGCTCACTGCAGGAATCCAATGCTTGATTGCAGAGAAAAAGAAGATCCGTAAGCTTTGGCAGTGCTATAGGGTAGAGGTGCCAGTTCTTGACAGTGCAGCAGTAATTGACAATTCACGATTAAAAAGCTTTTAATAAAGTAATAATGCAAGAAAAGGGACTAGTGTTGCCACCTGGTATTAAACAATGTATTAGGCTTCCCAGGAAAACAAAAAAATAGGAACTTTGCTCCCTATTATGGCCGCAAACACATGTTGATTCTTCAATGCCTTACCGAGTCGAAAAAAACCTTCCAATGAACACTACGTGAAGGTTTGATTATTTGAATTTATTTCATGAATGTAATGCAATATTTGTTACTGAATTTACCTGAATCTTTTTGTGTGATCAGTGGACATTACTTCCAGTATTAACAGTATTTGTTAATTGTTTTAACCCACCGTCATATACTAGAACCCAGATATGGAGTTTCACTGGTAATTGACATAACCTATTAATTATTGATAATTTCTGTGTTTGAAAAAAAAACGAACAAAAATATACTAATGCGACATAGAATGTAGGGTAAAAATAATGAAAACATGATGTTTTTATGTGTAACTTCCTAATTTCCAGTAATTGATCTAGATGCGTCAATTATAGGAACTTGATTGTCAATTTCTAGATCAGCTAATTTAACATAAATCTTCTAGGCCCTATTCGCCGATTCTTTTTGTTGGTCATGAATCTTGTCACAGAGACAATCAACTTATAGCCCAAGACAAGTTATCTTCCAACAAGAAAACTATCATTCTGTTTACTATGATAAGAAGAAGCATTTGCAAGTACCAGAACAATCGTCAAAATTCAATATTTTCTACCAACAATCTGTTGCCTAAAATTTAATAATATTGAACTGCTGGAAAACTCGTTCATTTTCTATGTTTCTTGCACTCTACATTAGAGTGTATTGATTTTATTTATTATTTCAAAAGGAAAAAACATAAGCAGTCTATATAAACAACTTAAGTTTTAGAAAGCATATATTTAGCTAATTTTAAATATTTAGACATTCTTAAAAATGCTTGATTTCTTCAGCTACTTTTGAATGTTATCAATTCTTTTTTTAAATAGTTAACAAAAATAGGTAATTGAATTATTGTCAAATACTGGTGAAACTGCCTGTCAATATCTAGTACATTAACTGTCAAATACTGGTGATTCCTGCATTAGTTAAGAAAAAATTTAATTACCTAATAGCTTTTAAAGATATAATAATTGTTTAGAAATTGGCACATCCTGCATATATTTGCAATTTCATGGTATAACTAGAAAATTTCAAAATGCAAAATTTGATTTACGTACACAATTTCGTTTCACAGCAATGTTTTAAACTGTAAATTACTGGTACCTTGGCTAAAAACGAAGAAGTAATTGAGCTTCCCGACGCATCATGGAATGCTAACTTCCAAATCTTGTTGGCAAGCGAGAATTCCATTTGGAACACTTATACGCTTCCTCCACTTAGCAACTATCAAGGTCATTATGTCCAAATTAATCAAGATATAGCTCAAATAACAGATTCTCTAGATTTGCTGTTAGTTACTCCTGATAACAATATCCCCGGGAGTCAGCTCATGTCCCAGACTGTAGAAGATGGTTTTGCTAACTTTTATGAACTCCCCCAGCCTACTACTAGAATCATCATCGAGGAGCGGAATCGTTACCATTATAAGAAATCTGAAAATAACGACTTAAGGAAGCTCCTAAAGAACATCATTAACGACATTTCGTATATCATAAGCGAATGTTGGAGGTGCTTATGTTTTTCGACTGCTTGGAAGCTAAATTTTCCCAAGCAGGAGCAAAATTCTGCAATTTCCGCGAGCTACCAACCTATCAGTCTACTCTCCTTGATGTCTAAAAAAAATCTTCACCTGATGCTGGGACTACTGTTTCACCAACAATGTAATGCGGAAAGATCAATTTTGCTATCGAGCGGTCCACTCATGGCTGATGCAGATACTGTGACGTTTTTTTTTTCTTGATATTAGTAAAGCTTTTAATAAGCTGTGGCACCACAAGGGGCTAATCTACAATATTATTAGATACGAGTTCCCTTCAGATTGGATTATGATAGTAAGATCCTTTATCAGCGACAGGTTCTGTCAAGCCAAAGTTGGTAAAAACTCATCCACGCCACGCAAGGTCCAATGTTCCACACGGTTCTGTCCTCGGGCCCGTTCTCTTTAATTATTTATGGATGAACGATTTCCAAAACCCGAGAATTGTAATTTATATTTCTATGCTTATGATACCGCTATCATGGCATGGGCGCACCAGCCATCGAACGATATCACTCCTCAGTAAAAGGTCTTGAAAAAATTTTAAGAGATGTTTAATTACTGGAAATTGAAGCTTAACATCGAAAAATGCAAAGCTGCGTATTTCAACAAAATGTCTAAGCATTAGCCAGATTCTCTTGTGCTATTCAATAAGACACTCAAATGGATTGACAACTACAAGTACTTGGCGTTATCATCGACTCAAGACTCTCCTAAAATCGTTACGTAACTTACGCTCTGAATAAAGCAAAGAAGTCTAAGTACAGTCTTCTAGCTCTCCTGGGTAGAAACAGTGCCCTCAGCATCGACAATAAATTACCAATGTAATAGACAGTGATTCAGACCTTCCTTCTCTATGGTTTTCTTTGCGTCGGCGACTGTATGTGGAAGCACATGGAGTGAACTCCAGTCATTCCAGAATGTTATTCTGAAGACCACTACACAGCTTGGAAGAAGGACCGTAAAAAATCTTTACATGCACTCGGATCTGAACATGACACATATTGTAGGGTGTGTCCAAGATCACTAGATGGTGATAATGCAAATGGTGATGAGCCATTACAATGACCTGGTGGCTGGAATTCTGAATAACCGGATGGAAATGAAGTGGCATACAAAGAATAGAAAACCGAGGCATATTCTTTATATCAACTTCAAAGACATTGGCAACCTTTCCTTCCCAGATTATTGGAAGATGTAATACCACCCTTCCCCTCCCCTCTCTCCCACTCTACTGATAATTGTCAATCTTATTATTTGTTTTATCATGGCTTCTTGCCTAATTCAGTGTATTTCACTTAGAGCTTTTTCCGGAAAGCTGAGAAACGTGTAAGCACTGCTTATGTCCTACCGGAACAAAAGTACACTTGACTTCGATTGTTGGTTCCTTCAGGGTAATTCTCTAATATTCTTTTTAACTTAGAGAACTATCATTGCTATGACAAAGGATATACTCTATCTGAAACGAGTGAGATTATTATTTTTTAGGGGTTAATTTATCTATTGATCCTTTAATTATTTTTCTTAATCAGTTAAACATTTTTTTACTTATTATTTATATTATATGGAGGAACTCATAATATAATATTTCTTTAAAAGTTTTTGTTAAAGGTGTAAATTTTTTAACTCTAAATTCAAAAAATTCTAGTTAAAAATACAGTGAACAGTGGAAAGTCAAGTGAATACATATCAGAGCAAAAAAGCACCTGTGAATATTTTTCAAAATTTGATCCTCCACCCCAAAGCATAGTCTCAGCAAATGTACTAAAAATTTTGAATTTTAGGAATTCTGACTTCAAATTCTTAAAGACCATCAAAAAGTAGAAAAGAGATGTCTTTAAGACCCACCCTCTATGTCTTCTTTGATAAAATTGCGTTCATAACTTTTAAAGTTCCACACACTCAGTTCCTCTATCTACTAAACTGTTAGATCAATTACAAAATTTCAAAGAATAAAGCATTCCCAAATGTTGTGTAGAATTGGAAACAACCTCAAAAATTGGGATTCATATTTAGGATATTAAAGGTATCGCCTCCCTCACAGGGGTTAAGGGTGGGGGACCGAGTTTTATATCTTTCAATAGCTTTTTAAAAAATATTAAACATGTGTTTTTTTTCCATTTCGATCCAATGTGTAGGCTATTTCTCCAGATATTCAACCGGTATACTTTATTTGAAACAACATGTATAATGCTAAAAACATCGCTTCTTTAAGTTAACTTCTATAAACTATACCAGCATAAAAAATAGATCGCACCAGAAGACGAATAGATCCCATTAGTATCTGACTGGTACAACTTTAATTCGCAATACAGGGTGTAGATTAAACGAACGAGTCTGTGGGTCCATATCTTCACCTGAAGCCACCACGCCAACGTCGATAGAACTCTATCCGATAGCCAATCTTCCGAACTATAGCTCTAGATCTGAGTTTACATTCCAAGAGGGTCCATCGAAGAGAAATCTGGATGATCCCAGATTATGCCTCCTTTCAGGTTTTCAACAATCCATCTACTGTGCATGGTCGTCTATTTCCTAAACCGCCTTTTAAAAGCCCAAACCAGCAGAAATCTAGCAACGATGCGTTGGGGGAATTAATTCGAATATTCGTGAAAGGAATTTGCACGAATTGTCGTTTCCTCTTCGAATGTTGACAGCGAGGCGGCCTTGATGCTGAGGTTTGGCTGAACGCCTTGTCTATGTGTATCCACACCTTTTGTACGTCGTTTCTACATGTTTTTCCAGCTGGAGATCTATATGAATTTTTTTTAAGGACAGCTACCTGAGACACGCCTAAGCGTATTGCAATTGACCGTTGGGTGCTAAGGTTTTCCTTTGTGACAAATTGCATCTGATTCTGAATTATGGCTACGCTTGGGAGTCATCTTTCGTTCTCATTTAGCACATTAATTACACAATCTCTGGAAATCACTAATCCACGTTTTTTACACTTGTTTAAAATTGCAGAATACAAATATTTGGTATCGGAAAGAGCAGTTATGCTGTAATCGCAAAACCTACCAGTTTTTGGATCCATCTTTTTGATCATGCTACCATCACTTTATCACAACACACGCGATTGACTCTTCCCATCATAACTGACACGGATTGATTCTAACAATGTGAACAGATATTTTGCTTATTCAAATCGTTCACTCCTAACGTAATTTACCTTCCATATAGTGTAATAATGCTTGTTCTTTATTAGCCAGCAGAGTAAACTACATGTTAACAAACAATCAAGATGGTATTGACCGCAACACATATATATCAACTGATTACATTAATTTGGCTCTTCCGAAATATTATGCAGGCATTTGCTCTCTGATCAAAACTTTGCTGTTACGAAAGATGTGCTTTGTAATATAAATTTGATTAACCAACAAATCGGATACACAAAAACACCAAACACATTTGACAGCAACAACCGTTCACTTTTTTATACGTTGCGGATTGCACCTTTTCACACGGCAGCAAAATTTAAAGCCAAACATTTAAAAGAAAGTGCAATCATACGTTAAGATTTCAAGGCTTCAATAAATGAATGTTTTTCTTCAGGCACATTATGAAGGTTTAATTTTCATAACTTAATTAATGACAGTTATCCCGTAAAATTCAGTATTGTCCCCAAAAATGACGCGATCACGTTCGAAGATTCCCATTTTAGCCACAAACATCAGCAGAAGATCAACGAGCCCAAATTCCAAAGAAGCAAGACCATTTGATTGGTCAAGAGAGTATGTATGATCTATATTTTCCCTTTGGCCATGAAAAAGCGTTTTCTTTTTATATAACCTCATTTGTTACATTTGGGTAATTATATTATGGTACAGAGTTCATCTGCACTGTAACCTAATCATGTTAGCAAATTTAGTGCTCCAAGCTCATATTTTAGTCTTCAATTATTTTCATTCTATTTTTTATTATGAATAAATGTCATTGTTATTGTTGATCAAAACTTTAATCCCTCATTCTATTCTCGCTCTTCTTGGCACGGATTTGTGAGGAAGAATTATAATGTAAGATTCGGTAATGGGTTTAAATATTAATTGGTAATTAGTTAATTAACATTTTTTCAGATAGTCATCGGATAGCGCAGTCGTTTTCTAATTTTTTGCTATAGTAATGAACATAAAGTAAACCGGATCCTTACATAAATTGACGCAGTGCGACAGGATATTTAAGCTATTAATTAGAGTGATTCAATGTTCTTTGTATTTTGAAAATTGCACAAATCAGAAAAATTTTAAAAGTAAGACCTAGGAGGGTATATTAAGTAGCAAATTAATTTTGACATCTTAAAAAAGAAAGAAAGATGGCTCAAGCATCATTTAGTTTGGCAGGTGAGGTGGGTCATTATGATGGTTCTATGAATCCCACATTATTTTTTCAAAAACTTGATGGAATTGGTACAGTATGTAATTGGGTACCAGAACACAAATTAATAATAGCAAAAATCAACTTAACAGGAAACGCTCAGTTTTATTGTAGGCATGATCAGGCTATGGCAGGGACAAACAATTATGATGAATTAAAGAAAAAGATAATAGAGCGATTTGGCAAGGAGCTAAAGGGTAGAAGTGAAAGATTATTTTCTGAATGTCATCAGGAAAAAGGAGAAACTGTTAGAGATTATGCTACTGGGAAAGAAAACAATGATTCAAATAGAATAGGTAGGCCAAGATGCAGATGTTAAAAGAGCATTCGCGAAGGAGATATTATGGGAAAAGATTAAAAATAAATTTTTACAGGGCTTACGGCCTAGTTTACAGAAAACTGTGTTGTTTAGAAAACCAGATAATTTGGAAAAAGCTATTAATTATGCAGAAGAAGAGGAGGAAATTGAACTAAGATTCGCGACGGGAAATTATGGGCTAAATTCAGTAGGAAAAAGTTATGGTGGAATCAGAAGGAGACACAAAGGAATTAGATATTAACGCATTAATCAGTAAACGAGTGGAAGAAATGTTAAATTTAAAATTGGGAGAATTAAACAAAAGTTTGCGAGAACAGGTGCCTGAAAGAATGGGAACAGGAGTATTAGCAAGAGAGCCACCTAGGCGCGATCGTAGACAACAGAACAATAGAAAAAAGCATGGGAATTTGAAAGTTATAGAAGGAAGAAACAATGTACGCAAAGCGCAAACAGATATTGTTTGTTTTAGCTGTCATAAACCCGACACACAGCAAATATGTATTATAATCAGAAACGTAAAACAATGAAGTGAAAGTCACACCCAACGTTTTTGTCGAACAAGGCTAAGAGCTCAGGAGGAGCAAGCTAAAACACCTGTGAATCAACAATCTGGATCAAATCATGGTAGAGGAAATGCTACTCAGCCAAAAAACGTTCAATACTTATCCCCCCGCGGACAGTAAAGAGCCAAGCTGCTCAATTACTCTAGAGTAATGACTCAGGACCTAAAGAATTAATTATTACGGGGAAGGCAGGGCCATTCACTATTAAATTTCTCCTTGATAGCGGATCTAAGGTAACTCTACTTGATGCTAATACTTTGAGCATATTAAAGGCTAATGAGTACAGAGTAAAAAATGTTAATAGACCAGAAATAAAATTAGTGGGAGTGACGGGGCATAATTTTGTATCTGAAGGTATATGTTCACTTGATTTCAGCTTTGGGGAGCAAAATTATAATTTTACATGCAATATTGGAAAGGTAGAAGTGATGTCTCTTATCATGCCATCCTAGGAAGGAATATGTTACACAAATTTGGGTATATAAATGATTTTAAGCGTGCAATTTTGCACGATGTAGTACATAGAATTCCTTTCTAAGGGTCGTGGAAGAGGGGACGAGTTAAGAGAAACCCCTGTAGTGTCACTACAATCAAAGAACAAATAGATGCTATTCCTGTGAGTTGCAAAAGAAACGTTTCTAACCCTCCCTATTCAGAAGTAGTTTTCAAAGCTGAAATTAATGGCAAATCATTTAAAAATCGAATTGGTGTATTGGAACCTAAAGAAATTGGTATAGGTCTTATTGGTGCTAAGGTTTTGGCAAAAATTTCTAAATTTAACACAATTCCTGATCGTTTCATGAATTGTTCTGCTGAAACTTTAACAGTACAAAAAGGAAAAATTTTAGGAGAATTTTATGGAGCTAGGGACGAGGAAGTTGAATTTAATAACACTATTGATATTGGTAAGGAGGATAAAATTGATAGAAGCAATTTTTTGAGCATGTTTAAATTACATCATTTGGACTCTGAAAAAAGGAAAGCGTTAGAAGATGTTATATTTGCATAATCGGATGTATTCTCGAAATTTGATTTTGATTTAGGAAAATGTAAGTTAGCATATCATACTATTGATACGGGGGATTCCCCACCAATTGCACAACAACCTTACCGTATTCCTTACTCACAAAGAGATGCTATAAATAAATTAGTTGATGATTTGTTGAAAAATGGCATAATTCGTTACAGCTGCTCGCCGTGGTCCACTCCAGCATTATTGGTTAAGAAGAAAGATGGAACTTACAGCTTATCAAAAATTAAATGCTATTACCAAGGTTGATCGGTATCCGCTTCCCCAGATAAATGAACTTTTGTCGCAATTAGGAAAAGCAAAATTTTTTTCCGTTTTAGATGCTAATCAGGGCTATTTTCAGTTAGAAATAAATACAAACGAAAAAACTGCAAATTGATAACAAATATGAATTCAGTAGATTACTTATGGGCTTGTGTAATGCGCCTGAGTTATGGCAAAGAACAGCAGATTTCATAATTAAAGGATTAAAAGAGAGAATATTAGTTTACCTCGATGACTGGATGATATTTACTGAAACATTTGATAAACATTTGGATAGTTTGAGGGATTTCTTCTTAAGATATGTAAATTTAAAATTAAAGCCCCGAAAATGCCAATTTTTAAACGATAAAGTTAATTTCTTGGGACACGTTGTTTCAGAGAAAGGAATGGCTCCTGATCCTAGTAAGATTGAAGCTGTTAAAAATTTTCCACGCCCAAAAAATGTGCGTGATGTACAATCATTTTTAGGCCTTGCTAATTATTATAGAAGGCATGTAGATTCTTTTAGCACAATAGCTAAACCATTAACAAATCTAACAAAGAAAGATACCAGTTTTGACTGGACTGATGAAGTGGAGAAGGCATTCCAATCTCTGAAACAGGATTTAATAACAGCACCTGTCGTAAAAAGAATTTATAGTTTCTACAGATGCTACCACATTTGCTCTGGGAGCCGTACTTTCACAAAAATTTAATGGTAGAGAACATCCAATTGCATACAGATTATGCAATTACTCAAAAAGAATGAAATTATATACAGCTTTACTGAGCGCGAATGTCTAACTGTTGTTTATGCTGTTAAGCAGTTTAGAGTTTATACGACCAGCCATTCAAATTAATTACACGATCATCAGCCGATTTGCTGGTTGTTCACGTTTAAAGATCAAACCAGTCGTCTCGCCAGGTGGAGCTGAAGTGTGCAGTCTTACCAGTTTGAGGTAATTCATAAACCAGGTATTAAACATAAGAATGCTGATGGACTATCTAGAGTCCCCATTTCCACTGTGGCTGAGTATGAACCTATAATCTCTCATAACGAAATTGCTTCTGAGCAACAGAAAGAATCGAATTCAGCAACAGAAAATTATTGAGCACTTATAGAATAAAGCAGAACATCCCCCCTCTAAACATTGGCCAGACAAAATAGAAAATTTCTTCATAGTTAAAGACGATCTTTTATATCACATTAGAAAATCTCAGGATAATAAAGAAATCTGGGACAAATTAGTAATTCCTCATAGTCTAGTTAAATACATTTTTCATGTTTTTCACTATCCTCTCACATCTGGACATTTAGGAGCAAAAAGAATGCGTAAAAAATTAATCAAACCATTTTATTGGCCAAGCATGAGGCAAGATATTCAAAAATATTGCGCAGAGTGCGATAGCTGTCAGCGCAGGTCACCCCAGGAGAAGCATAGAAAGCAATCTTTAATGGGTTTTCCAGCTGCAAAACACCCATTTTATTGCATAAGTATAGACATCATGGGACCATTTCCTCTTTCTTATTCAGGAAATAAATATATTCTGATGATAATAGATAATTTTAGTCGCTTCGTGGAAGCTCTTCCAATGGCTGACCAGAAAGCAGAAACAGTTGCTAAGATGCTCGTGGAAAGCATATTCACACGCTATTCCATCCCGATTCAGATTCTGAGTGACAGGGGGACAAATTTCACTTCTGAGCTGATGAGAGAGATCTGCTCACAATTAGGCATAAAAAAATTACTCACAACAGCATTCCATCCATCTGGGAACGGAATGATAGAACGGATGAATCGAACACTTATTGGCGCTCTGAAACATTATGTTGATCAAAGTCAGCGAGATTGGGATTCTTGGATTCCATACGTGGTATTCAGTTATAATACGACCCCGCATTCTTCCATAGGAGAAAGCCCTTTCGTGCTATTCTTTGGTAGAGATCCAGTCTTACCCTTTGACGTATTAGTGGCACCAAGAAAAACCTATTACGACATAGAAAACAATTACGGTAGCGAATTTCAAGCGAGGCTAAAGCACGTGTATGAAACTGCCTATAAATACAGTACTGAACAAGCTGCTAAGCGAAAGGTGTTCCATGACAAGAGGCATAAGCCGTACTCATTTAAGGTAGATGACTTAGTTTATTTGGCCATTCCTCAAATCAAGAAAGGTTTGACTAAGAAACTACACGCAACCTACGAGGGGCCGTACAGAATAATCGGGCAAAAGAGCCCTGTCAATTTCATAATACAACATTTAGATAATGGCAAAAAGAAACTGGTACATGCAAATAGGCTTACCCCAAATTTGGTTTAGAACTGCTTAAACAATACATACAGTTAAATAAAAGACTTATTATTCCTTATAAATTGAATTAGAAAGTTTTATTGAAAAGAATAGTGAGATATTAGAATTTTACATTTATCTGGATAAGATTTTTTTCTGAACTCGTTTTATTACACTATTTGGATAGAAAAACAAATTTACATTCTAAACATGAATGGTGTGCAATTTTATTAATAGTTAGCTAATAGCTACTTCAATATAATAGAGTAGAGTCAAAACAGAACTCCATTTTTATAAAATGCAGTAATTTATTTTCATGCAACATTGAAAGGAAGTCTCCCATTCTTTCTTTTCTAAGTGTATATTCAGAATTGAACAGCCGTATATCTTAAGGTATGAAGATTATAGATTTTTCATTCAAAATTATCACTAAAACTATAAAGCAAATTAGCTTGCATTTAATTGACGGTTAAAGGAAATACTAGCGGATTGTTTAAGCTTATAGAATAGAATTCCAAAATCTATTGCCAACATTGATTTAAAGCTGCAAAGCTACTTTGTTGTGAACAACAGCCACACTTGGTCCAACAAAAAGAAAAAATTATTAATTGTGTATATATATGGTATATTTCTTATGATACTTTCCATTACGTGATATAAATCGGATGTCTGAGCATGGACCAATGGGCAGTGGTTATTTTCATTGATAATTGGCAACGTATTTGATTATATTAGGCTAGGAAACACTTATAAAGGGATCGTTATAACCAGAGGGCATCAACCCTTACTTCCATCCAAGAGAACAAAAGCTCTGAAAGGAATCAAATTAGAAAAACGTTCTGTTACGATTTAAACCATTCTTACTACTTAGCATTGTTCAATTACTACCAAAAGATGCTATAATCATATTACACATTTACTCGAATATTAAAGATTATTTTATATTTCCCTTTATATACTATGATAGGAAAAAAGCTCTAAAACCATCTAGTATTTACGATTCCAACCTTATTTTACCTATCTATTAAATACTAAGGCTATAATTTTTTTTATTCTACCTATATTGGTATTCCTTAACTATATTTATAAGTATTAAATATACATCTAGACATTAAAATCGTTTATGAAGGCAAAAAGGCACACTAGCATGAATCACATGGCTACAAGAAAAATTTTTTTGGACAAGCTAAAACCAGAAAACGCTTACGATTATGAAGAAAAATCAAATTTTAAATCACTAAATACAATAAAAACATTATGCTTAGGCAATATTGATGCAGATTGAGCAGTTTTAAGCAACGGATGGCATAAATTAAATAGGGATTACTAATATTGTTAGCTTGCACGTGCGTGACGAAATTTAGCCTATTTCATCGATAGTTTTACGATATAATACATTAATTCATGCGGATGTACCTTCTTACATGGATATTCATTATTTATTAATCATTTATCTTATTTAAAAGTTGAAATTTTGTTACTAAAGCCAAGTTTTAATTTCCGCACATTTTAAACAAAGAAGTTAGCATCAAACAGTCTTAAATCGATGTTATTGAAAGATATTTTAACTATAAAACGAATTATACGTTATACAAACCTGATGTTAACAGAATTATATAGGGAGAAACATTTTATTAACATAAATCTTTACACAAAGAAAAGCCACGTGATCTTCGGCAATTTTAAGCCCCGGAATCGATCTAACTGTTGAATTTACACTAATCTAAGCTATTCTATTCTATATGAAATTTACTTTAAATACTATTTGGATAATTATAAACATTACTACTTTTTAAACGCATTTATTTAATCGCGAATAAAAAAGAAAACTTCGTTAATTACCGATGAATAGAAGAATGAAGCCTAGCCTAAATTTCTGGACACCTGTTTACGCTGAGGACCGACAGTGGAATGACAAGAATTCAACCTGCAGTAATCACGCAGTGAATAGTAATGACGCATTCGAGAAAATAAAATATTAACACTACACTGCTGAAATTTGCATTTTATATATAATGAATTCTGTTTAGAATTTTAAATATAATTTCAGAATTTTTCTGAAATGTTTTTTTTCCGGAAAAGTTTATTTTCCACCAATGATAAGTAAATAACATAGATCACAAGTTACCTGTTGAATTAGGAGGCCATGAAAATTTTAAATAATCTAATTTATTTAATTAAATCCAAAAACCAGTATTTGTTACACTAGAACACGTAATTATTAATAAAAAGCACAATAGATTTATTTAAACTGCTATATATATATATATATATTTTCCCTTTCCTGTGTTCATTTAAGAATTCTGTTATGAGATCACATGACTAATTCACCTTTTCCCCCTTGAAAGTCAAAGTGGGTCAGTCCCTTATATAAGAGACCTTCCCCTATTGCCTTTGAAAGGAATTATGATAAGGGTCAGAAAAATTTAAAACTATTTTGCTAACAAAAAGAAAATATATAATTGGTTAATGAAACAGGATGATTTAAATTAAAATAAATTAAATATAATAGTGACTTAAACTAGATTATGTCACCAATTTTTCTGAGAACAAAAATATAATAAATAAATAATTAAATAATTTTTTTTATATCTTCATATATTCACTAAGAATTTTTTTTGCTTTTGTTGTAGTATCAATCAGCTACCCTTTTACTTTGATCATGAACACCTGCTCGCTCCATCCAGAGGCAGAGTATTAACCTATAAAAATTATTAACATAATAATAAATACGATTAACAAAGCTAGCGTTGCACAAATAATTAAAGCTCTGAGCAGAATCAGTTGACTTTAGATTTTTTTTCCTGTCAAATTTGATGCTTGGTACCAAGCTACTTCTGGCAAAGAATGCTTAGTATAAGGAATTGCTCATAAATAAAAACACAGTTGAGTAGTTCAACCAAGGGAATGCCATAAAACCAAGGGTAATAATCACTATTGGTCTGTCTTTGAGTCTATCTCTCTGATAATTGTCTTTTAAAATCTATCATTATGATTTGCACTGAAAATAATTAAATTACACATATTTCACCACCTCAACTTTGTCTCTATTAGAGTTGGGGAGAGGAACAGTTAGCAGGGACCCCTCCCCTCGAAGTTTATTGCCACCGATGCCGCCGTTAAGTCTTTCTGAGTCTACGGGGGTGCTGTTGGCATTGGATGGACCACGTTGGGACGGAATTCCTCATCTGTGGGTGTAAAGTCATCTGCATGTTATCTGCTGGGAATGGAGGAGCACGAGATTTTGCACAAGCAATAGCGTGCTGCTGCTTAACCTTAAGTGACTTCTTCGTTGTTGTTGCCTTTAGGATCTGTTTTTTTTGTTGGCAATACCTTAGGGAATAAATTAAAATGATACATTCTTAGTGACTTTCTCATTCAAGATTTCATGTATCTCTAAAAGGTAATAGGCATCGGGAGCCGCATATATTACCTTTTTATCTCGTAATGGACTTCTTTTCCAGTTAAGGGATTGCTGGCTTCTGATCAATAGGTTTCCTATACACATTTTGACTAAATCTGCCAATCCTTTTCCACCTGAGTCTTCAACTCCTCCGCAGGTTATCAAATGCCCCATCATTGCTGCTACTCAAGAGCTGATTGTAGTCTGTGAATTTTGACTGGAGTTGGGACAGACTCTATACTCATTTGGGAGGATTGTTTGCCTCCGTTCAATGGAATTCTGATGCACATTTTAACCAAATCTGCCAATCCCTTGCCGCCCGAGTCTTCAACTTCCACGTGAGCTATCGAACGCCCCATCATTGCGGCTGCTGAAGGGCTGACTATTGTCCATGCATCTTAACAGGAGGTGGAACCGATTCCATGCTCATTTGGGACATTTCAGGAATAAGTTCTTCTGTTGTCTCACTACTACCGACACTACTGGGTCTTTCTCCTCATCTGTATTTTGTGTCGTCACTCCTACGCTAGGCCCAGCTAGGGCCCTTCTCCAGGCGGAAAACGATCCTCTACCTGCATCCACCATCGAAGGAAGAGAACTGTGTGCTGTCCTCAATCGTTATGTCGTATGATATTTTATAATGTTGTTCATAGTGGGATGGAGCAGTACTGGGATGGAGTGAGGCTGTCTACTGACCACCTCGCTGTACTTTGTGCTAGCTCTTTGTTCGTCGGAGGCTTTCCAGAATGCCTAGCACCAACATCCAGTGATGAACTGAGGTCTTCACCCTCGTCAGCTCCCTTGAAATTCGAGCTGGACACGCTCATCTACCCTGGGAAACGCCCCTTTTTCAAAGAGGATTTCGTTTTGAGAAAAACCCAGTCTTTTGTCTCGCCATCTTCCTAGTTCTCTGCATGAATAGCAGGGCTTGGCTGCCTCCAGCTATAAGGAAGAAGGGTTATACCTTAAATTCCACTCTCTATCTGATATGATGCAGAGGGTGATCTCGATTTCTAATTTTTGTCTTTTGTAGTGGGACCCTGCGGACAGACACTGCCCTCTCCCCCCTCTATCTCTAATTATTATCAATTAAAAAGTTAATTGATTTATATCTTACCCGAGACTAAGGATTAAATTCCAATGTTCTTCTTGATTGATTGATACGCAGCCATTCTATAATTGCTTGTTTGTATGAAGCCCATATGTGCTTGGTTATTACTTTTTTTTTATTTTTAAAACCACAACTGCCCTTGTTCCGAGCTCAGCTCTTTAATAATTTAATGCTAATAATCACACTATGATCCACACCTGCTCAGACATCTATAACTCATATAGCGTCTTAGCTGAATTTAGATATAACGTTTTAAATTTGAAAGAATCTGTTGACATGTTAAGTCAGGGCAAGATCACTGGACATCTCCTCCCTGAACGCAAGTTGCTGGCGCTTCTAAAGGAAATCGGCAAACAATAACCTGAAAATATTGCGCTCATTGTTGCACCCTCTTGGGAAAGATTACACAGTTTTTACAGATGGGCCTCTGTCATTGCTGTAGCAATGGTCGGAAAGCTCAGATTAATCATTCAAATCCGTTTGGTTGTAGCTCAGGGATACTTTGATCTTTATTGAGTTTTGAGTGCGCCGATAGAAATTCCAGCTTTAAAGGTATTTGCCTATTTCCCCCCATCGTCGCCATACTTTGCGGTCTCTCTTAACCGTCAGTCGTTCATTATGTTTAGCCAGGCAGACTGGGATTCATGCCTAATAGAATCCCCGCACTGTATTTGTTTGCCTCGATCCGCTATCTATACTGTACCTTTTCAAAATTGCATATATTATCTTTTTATGGGTGAAGAAAGTAGCGTCCATAATCTTTGTGAAAAACGGGTAGTAAAAAATCCAGCTCCCGTATTCTTTAGGAATGATAATTTAGGCCATTCGATCTATAGTGTTCCACAACGAACTAGTGTTACAGTTCGATGCCATGCAAAGGTTAGAACGGATCCTGGACGTATGAGTATCGTCAGACTTGAAGGTGCTGGTGAATTCCAGCTAGAACAATCTTGCGTCGGCATTGGAAAAGGTTTTTTTCTGCCTCCTTTATTTCATGGACGAACAGAAGTTAGTCCTGCTCGTGTAAATTTGATGGTTGTTCCAGACATTTCCACTTTTGTTAATACTAGCGATATCAAAGTTCTTGCTAGGGATCAATCACTTCTAGAGTTACTTGGACGGCCAAAAATGACGACCAAAATTTGGAGATGGCAGGCATGTCCCTCCAACAGATAAAGCAAAGAGCACATGACTTGGAAGAAGTTATTGATACCGATATAATTCTACCCAGTCTATTGTCGTCACGGAGCATAGCTGGGATAGTTGTCTGCATTATTATTTTTCTTATTATCATTCTCGTTATAGTCATTAGGTGTTACAAAGGCAATCAGTGCCCAAAAATAAGGTCTCGTACATTCAGCGGAGGGAATGTTGATCTTTCTGACACCAGGGAAACTTTGGAACTTGAGTCCCCCACTTCGGTCAGAGATAGTGCCAGTATGATGCTTGGACAAGCAAGAGTAATGTATGACCCTAGTGAAAATTAAGATTAATTGTTCTTGTCTTTCTAAAAAATCCATTAACTTCTAGCGAAAATTCACTTTTACACAAACTATTCTCGTTTGTTTCATATTAAGGTTCCTTTGACACATAGTTGATAACAACACCTTACATATGTAGTTATTTGATAGAGTAAGTTTATATCTCTTATTAGTAGAATGCTGGTTATGTTTCTGGGAATTAAATCACTCTCTCTACAGCCTATCTGAAGTAGACCAAGACCACCTACCTCCAAGTGTCTTCACGATAAAGTTGACCTCACCACAAGGATTGATGCCTCTCCAGGCCTCCAGCTGTTTTAACCATTCTACGGAAGTTGCCACCAGACGGATTGCAAGTTGATTCTGCCCCCGACCAATTACTTTGGTACTGGTTAGAGCAGAACATCCAGCTGCTTAGAGGAACTCATGCAAACTGAACTGATTTTATTTCTTCTTCCTCCCGACTTGGTAAGAAAGTAATAGTGAACAGTTACAAATAAACCAGTGACAGTTCGTTAATTAGTGTGTGCAACAGATTGGTGAACTTTAAATTCAACAGACTGATTTAGTGATTTGAAACGGATGGACATGATGTTAACAAGTGTTTTAAATTTGTGAAAAATGCATACTAAAATTCTTATTCATATTTTTCTTCAATATTAAAATTTTTTACTTAAGTCCTAATGTAGGCAACAAAAGGTCAATATTAATAAAGTCTTTGCATTCTTTTATTGACCAAGTTGCTAGTTTAAAAGTGTCCATATTACATTTTAAGAACTTTTTGTTGAACTTTCGCGAAAAGTGACAAAGGACTGGGTGTGATTAAATTACCTGGAATATCGCACTTAAACCAATTGCAAGCACTATAAAATTCTGGACTTTGAACATTACTCTTATTTAATTAATACGTTACGATTACTTGTGACACACAAATTCAATCTTTATACCAGTTATCAATCTCCAAGCCTACCTGAAATAGGTTATAAAGAAGTTTAATCTGATACTTTTAAAAAATCTTATTCATTACTATGTTTCAATTGAAACCTTGTATCCTATCTAATGTTTACTTTAATCATTTTGAATCCTTTCTTTTAGTAATGTTAGGTTATCCATAATGGGCAGGAATATTCCTAGATTTTAATTATTTTCCAAAATCATTGCATATTCACTCTCTTATATTTTATATTACAAACTTATTTGCTATTAACAAACAACTATTTTTAAGATCACATATTAATAAATTTATATAGTAAGATAGCTTTCTTCACAGTCCAACAGTAATCATACTGCTCTTGCGACAACATGCCGAAGCAGAGACAAGCTGAAAATTAACGAGGAAGTAGGCAGCAATGGTTCCATAGGGAAGCCAACTCTGAAAGAAAGGGGACAATTGTGGAGTCCCAGTTTATTATCATGCTTTTTTAAAGGAAAATATAATTATGAATATTAATTTGTTCCTATTTCCGCTTACTACCAGCATTTAATTATTTATTTGAGCATTATTTAACCAAAGATGATTTACAGAGGAGAATTTATCTCTCTTTTATTAAAATTCTAGAATTGGATAGATAAATTTGTTGTAAGTTAGAATCTCTTTTTGTCTAAGGAAATGTCTCCCTCTCTTCTTGAGTTTGTTTATTACTTGCGTGTGGAATGCTTTTTGCATCTCTATCTTTTTTCTGAATAGCGATGACGGGACCTGTGGGATAAGCCATTAGGCATTAACCCTTCTATTTGAGGCAGCTAGAAGCCTTTTGTAAATTATGACTGGCGAAAGGGTGTCAGCCAGCTTGGAAAGGAGAACGAACCGCGGGGGTGAGATCAAAGACGCCCTGGGAGGAAAGTTTACCCCAATGGCAATTAAGACCAGCTGAAAGCTGACTAATGGCCCTCTACCATACAACATCCGCACATCTGGAAGTTGCAGGTGGGTGTCAGTTGAGTTGACACCATTCAAGACCTCAGAAACAAGCTTTTAGCTTTAATTTTGACCTTTCCTTTGAACCTAAAAATCTCTGACGCCATAATCAATTGCATATTGGTCGTTTCCAAACCCCTTCTTGAGCGAGGGAACTTGTGATTTTGAGAGATTCAGTGTTCTCTGGGACCTTGCACCGTCCGGAACACGAGCAGCTTTTTCCATCTTCTGCCCTCTCCTTGCGGGCGTACCGAAGCTTAAGTGACCGGGTTGGATCTTGTAATCCGACCGATAGCAACCCTTTTGCTGTCCATATCCGGCTCACGGGCATCCATCATGAAGGGAACATCAAAATTTTTTTAGTTAAAATTTTATTTCTTTTATTCTTATCATAGGGCAAAAATTATAAGTTTAATTTTGCTCGATAAACGAGGCTTTTTAATGAAAGATATCACAGTTTCGACCCAAGTTAAATAATGACAGTTTTCCCGTAAAATTCAGTTAGTATTTTCCCCAAAAATGAAGCAATGACGTTCGAAAATTCCTATTTAAGCCACAAACATCAGCAGAAGATCAACGAGCCCGAATTCCAAAGAAGCAAGACCATTTGATTGGTCAAGAGAGTATGTATGATCTATATTTTTCCTTTGGCCATGAAAAAGCGTTTTCTTTTAATAAAATCTCATTTGTTACATTTGGTTAATTATATTATGGTTCAGAATTCATCTGTACTGTAACCTAATCAAGTTGGCAAATTTAGTGCTCCAAACTCATATTTTAGTCTTCAATTATTTTCATTCTATTTTTTATTATGAATAAATTTCATTGTTATTGTTAATCAAAACTTGAGTCCCTCATTCTATTCTCGCCCTTCTTGGCACGGACTTGTGTGGAAGAGTTACTATGTACACTTCGGTATTGGGTTTAAATATTATTTGGTAATTAGTTAATTAACATTTTTTCCGATAGTAATCGGATGGCGCAGACGTTTTCGGATGGCGCAGTCGTTTTCCGATAGTAATCGGATGGCTGGATTTAAATTATTTGGTTATGGTAATGAACATAAGGTAAACCTGACCCTTACAGATGTGTTCTCTCGGTGGTCACGCCTGGGCACTCAAAAACCATCTGACCACAGTAATCTGAGCAACCATATAAGCTTTATTGTTCCCAATAAACCAAAAAATACTGATTTTTAAAATCCAAGATGAAGAGACACTGAAATTGAGATTGCTGCTGAGACTTCTATGGTCTGGGGATTTTTGAGTGCCAAGGCCTGTCTTTTTTGTCGGCTGCGGGGGTATGACGAGGCCAAAGAGAGACAGGCCAGGATACCCAAAAGTCACATGATCATTGGGGTCCGGACAACAATCCATCCTTCATTGTTTCCAACAAACGAGAAAATACTAATTGTTAAAATACAAGATGGAGAGAATGAAAGGATGAATTTTTGGACGGACTCCAATGATCATGTCGCTTTGGAGTGCCCTGGCCGGGTTATCACAGGTTTCGTCATAACGCGTAGCCTACGATAAAGACAGGCCGGCAGAAGCCGACGCGATCTATACAAAGTCGTGGCACTACACAACGCCACCTTAAAAACAAAGGCTTCTCTTTGTCTGTGGACTGCGTCAACAAACCAGGGCTGACTATCCAATTTTCATTGTTTACAACAAACGAAAAAAACGCTGATTACAACAGGTGCTTTTTCGTTTGTTGTAATCAATGAAAATTGGATTATCAGCCCGGGTGTGATGACGCAGTGACCAGGCATTGTTTTTTAGATAGCAATGCACTACATCACTGGCATTGTTAAAATTCCATCGGTTTTAGTGAATTATTTTAACCCTAGAATGCTAACCATACCTCTTGGAGACATAGTTAAAATTTTATAACATCAGCTGCTGCGCTTGACCTTGAAAGAGCGCCCTGTAACTCCAGGAATGCTTTCGAATAGTGGTGTTTCAGTTGTGTAGCTTGCATATCAACAACGTGTATTGCATATTTTCGTAAACATAGTGCGTCTGTTCGACGTAGAGTTATTATTCAACGTAAATTTTTGTATGTCTCTTGGACGTAGAGTTAGTATTCAACACATATTTTTGTATATCTCTTGGACATGTTGTTATGAATGAAGGTGCTTATTTATATCCTCAGAGGCGTATTAGTTATTAATTACAAGTGCTTATATTAATATAAAATTTTATTGTTATGAATTTAGTAGAAGAAAAAGAAATTGAAAAAAAATTATTGAAAGTCTAAATATAAATTAGTCTTCAGGAATATATGGAATTTATATGTCAAAGATTAGGCCAGTCTATAAGAAAAGTAAAAAACAGATTTGAATTTATATTACAAATATTATATTACAAATATTTATATTACAAAATATTTCTAACCATTTTAATTAAAAAAAACTTGAGGAATTTTGGGAAAAGAAAAATACTTTTGGTAAAGAAATATATGAGTATAGAAAAGAGAAGTCAACCTGGCTCTTGAAATGACACAAAAAATTTTTAAATGCTTTCATCATGGTCTTAATTCAGCAGTTACTTTCTGGATTTAAATAAAGCTTGGGATTTGCCCAATCGTGATATTTTGTTTTTAAAATTAAAACAACATGGTATAAGAGGACAATGTTTATATTTGTTGAAAAGAATGCATACGAATAGAATGTAAAAATTAAAATAAATAATCTTGAAAGTTTAGTTTCTGAGATCACAAATGGTATTCCTGAAAGGTCAATATTAAGTTCAATTTTTTTCCAAATTTTAGAAATATCTCTTTTCGTTTGTCTTTTAAAACATTTTAGACAATATAATTCGTTTTAATACATATACTTTTTTCGAATATGTTTATATCAATTGTTTTTTTAACATTGCTATTTTACAGAGTTGTTGAACAATTTTTATAATAAATGTATTGTTTCAAAGTACTTATTATATAATAAATAAATAAAAAAAAATCCTTATTTCAATCAATGCAATTATACAACTAATCATAACTGCATTTCAATGTGATGTAGGTCTGGGAGACGTATAGATGTATGCTGCTCATGGTTAGTATTCTAGGGTTAAATATGAATTTTGTATTTTAGATATCTAGGTTAATACAGTAGAATAAAATGCATTAATGCCAAACATGGGTCATTTACTTTTTTCATAAATTATTTTAATTTAAATCTTAAATTTCCTTATTTTGTCCCTAAATTTATTTTTGCAAGACGTCACAAAATCCATCTTTTGGCATGATGTCACAAAATCAGTGCCACGGCTTGTTTATATGGCGTCGAGTTTGGGTGGGTGCACTTAAAAGTCACATGATCAAAGTAGATCGATCAAAAAGTTCAACTTCATTGTTTCTATCTTGGATATCAACAATCTGTTTTTAGGGTTTTTGCATCATCTAAAACCTTAATAATGATGGTACAGATGTATGTAACATATATGTCACACGCCATAACTTTTGAAAGGATTGGCCTAGAGGCTTGAAATCTTCTACAAACCCAGGGCCTATACAGAGGATGGAGCGAAAAATATAGCGAATCCTGTGAAGTGGACAAAATTATGTGTTTTTGTGGTTTCGCCAACTGACTTCCTTGCAAGTTCATGGAGTTTTGATTGGGTTTAAGCAATTTGTGACGTCAAAGTTTGACTGACGTCGGAATTTAAAGAACTATTTGAAGTATAGCGAATCCTCCCATTAATGCTCGTAACATTTTGAGGCCATAACGTTTGAAAGGATTGACCTAGAGGCTTGAAATTTTCTACACACGTAGGCCCTATACAGAGGATGGAGCCAAAAATTATACTCGTAGTGTGGTAGTAAAAATACTTCAAATATGCAAAAAAAAAACCTGAAATATTTTATAATTATTATTTGTTGCTTAAAATTTTAACTATTACGCACTGAAATTGATATAATCCTCTAAGGCCTCGGCTGGGGTCATGAGGATCTAACTTTTGTACGAAAAGGCCTAAGTACCTGAAATTTAGTATTTATGCCCCTCCACTTACTCTAGTCACGAGCTGCTACTACCCATGAAGATTTGATGCTAAAACCCTTTTATCGTTAGATAACGATGCCTTAACTAATTTCTTTCGTTTGTTGGAAACAATGAAAATTGGATTGTTGCTCGATCTACTTTGGTCGTGCGACTTTAAGTGCCCCGGCCTGTCTTTCCAGTTGGCTTTGTTATACCCCCACCACTGATTTTTAATAAAACTGACATGCTTTGCATACATAGGGGATAGGTTTTCCAAACTTCACAACAGCCGTTTTGGGTTTCAAGGATAAATAAAATCTGTCCTAGCTCTCGGACTATATACTTCAAAACTAGTAATCTACAGAGTGATCCACATTTCAGTAGACTTTCTAAAACCTTGAAATTATTAAACTATTTAGAATAAAGCGATGCGGGTTCTACAGAAATGCTCAAACACACGAGGGATTATTTTTATAATGAAAAATATTTTCTTATATAAGTTGGAGTTCTAAATCCGTCTTAAATTCGGTTTCTTGAATCTTCGAAAATCGCTTGTGTGTAAACGTTTTATTAAGCAACATCAAAGTAACATCCTTAGAGCCAAGATAATGCGCAATTAGCTCATCTGCTTGTTTCACGCATGTTAAGACCGTACTCTATATGAAAGTCCAGCTCCACCTTTGGTCAAAAATTTAAATATAAAAAAATATTTCATATCCTCCCCTATACTTAATTTTCTAAAGCGTCCGTCTGTCTGTCTGCTGTCACACTGAGTGAGTGATCAGCGCACAGCCTAAAACACATGGCCTAAAAACTTGAAATTTTGCACTAAGGTTCTATACAAAATGAAAGTGAGCACTAAGAAGGGGTTTTTGGAAATCAATCCCTATAGGGGAAAGGGAGGTTGAATGTTTGTTAACACATTAACTGGTGTGGCATTTTATACTTGGAGGGTAGCCCAGTTGTCTCGCCTTGCTTATGCAATGGTGGAGTTAAACAACCTTGGGTGCGGTTAATCAAAGATTGGGTGACCACCTGGAAATGTCCATCGCGCCCCCTGCTTCGGAGGGCACGTTAAGCCGTCGGTCCCGGCTGTTACTGTTTCCTGTAGCAGTTGTTACTGGGGATAATACAATAGACTCAAAGTCGCAGGGCTCAGGTTTCTACTATTAACACTTCGGTTTCTAGTATAATCACTTTGGTTTCATTTTAACCACCCTATACAGTTCATCCATCATCCATTATATTACTTAAGACATTACCTGGTGTTGCACTATATACTTAACGTATTAACTGGTGTGGCACTACATAAGAAACTGTATTAACCTGTTTTATGGAGAGAGTAGAGAATTATAGAGTGTGCTATCCATGAAGCGCGATATTTCCACTATGACCTACCTAAAACGTTCTTAGGGTCCATCGGAATTACCAGGAAAAATATCATCAAGATTGATCTAGCCTTTTTGAAATGCATAGGGAACTGACCGACTGAGAGACATACTGAGAATTTTATATAACAGAATCAACTACGTGAATATTTATAATATCTATTCATCTAGTTTTATCTCCTCCTCATGTGTTCCTCAAGGATCAATACTAGGACCTCTTCTTTTTATTATATTTATCAATGATGTCCCAGAACCAGTGAAATATTCTTAATTATTCCTTTTTGCAGATGATATTAAAATAGGCAAAATTATTAGTACTTCTATTGACTCTCAAGAATTACAACTTGATCTTCAATCGATTGAAGCATGGTGTGACGAAAATAGAATGTCAGTTAATGATAAATGTCACTATATTACTTAGTTGCTTTAAAAAACTGTTCATACTTATGATTATATTTCAAATAACACGCTTCTACAACGAAAATTAAATATTAAAGATCTAAGACTCATATTCAACTCAAAACTATCTTTCAATGACCTTATCAATTTTATTGTTAATAAAGCTTACCAAACTACATATTTTATCATTAGAAATTCTCTATGGTTTAGTATTATTAACTTTTCAGTGTTTCTTTTTAATGTTTTGGTCAGACCAATATTAGAATATGCCTCCATCATTTGGTCTCGGTCTCATGTTACATTGCAATTACATTTAGAAAAAATACAAACAAATTTCTTGCGTAATCTTTTCAAACTATTTAATCCTATATTTTTAAATAATAATAATAATATGTATATAACTAATACTTATCTTTTAAAATATTTTACATGTGACAAATTATCTAAAAGAAGGCTTATATTTGATGTTTGCTATTTATTTAAGCTTTAACATAATATCATTTACTCTTCTAAATTTCTTAATTATGTCAAATTACGCGTACCTAAGCTAAATTCCTAAAACAATGAAAATTTTTATTTACCTTTACTAAAAAAAACTATTGTTAAGAATTTACCCTTCTATAGAATGTTTAAATTATGTAATATTATATCCATTCTGATTGATATTAATGCAATGAGTTATATCCATTTCAAAAAAACTGTTATAGAAAATATTTCTCTGATTCTGTAATTCCTAATTATTTTTCTGTCATTACAATTTTTTTTCTTTGTACTTTAATTTTTTTATTATCTAAATTTTAATTTCTTTATTATCTACAAATTTATTGTATTTTAATTTTTTCTTTCAATCTAATTTTTCAGCTGTAAGCTGTTACTAGGCACTCAGCCTGTTGCTTACAATTTTAAACAAACAAACAAATAAATAAATAAATAAATAAATAAATAAATAAATAAATAAATATACAAGAATTATGACCAGCACCCTGTCAAGGCACATGCATGGTTCGCCTCAACAACGATTAAACATAACAAAATTTGCATAACAGGCTAAGAAAGCTTTTAAGCTGGTGCATCAAAGCATTAAAGCATTGCACGTTCCTCAAGATGGGTAAACGTGACATCCAAAAAGTGATGATAATAGGCTATTGCAGCAAGGGTGGCAATATCACCGAAACGGCGCGACTTCTGAACTGTTCACGGTCCGCTGTAGTGAAGGTTTTCAAAGAGTGGACAGCAGGGACGGAAATTGCGTCCCAACGCCATCACTTTAAAGGATCACGGGCCATCGACCAACAGGGTGAGTGGCGTCTATGACGACCATAAAAAGTTACAGGAAAGCCAGAGTACATCAACTGATCACTAGATTCAAAAGTGTTGCCAACAGACGTGTATCCGATATCACCGTTGAACGCACCCCGCTACGGATAGGCCTGAATAGTCGACAAATGGTTGCTGCACCCATGTTCAACAGGGGTCATCGTAAATGATGTCTAGACGTGGGCCATTGGACCACAGACGAGTGAGCTAAGAACGCCCTCTCTGACGTGTCAAGGTTTTTGCTCCATATGATTGATGTGCAATGGTGAGTGCCATTAAAAGAGACTGCAGGAGGCTATTGTGACCCGGCTATTGGTGGATTAGTGTGTGGGAAGATCTTCTGTTAAGGGCAGTTAGGTCCAATGATTCGTATAGAAGGCATTTTGAATATCTGGGCTATCTGTCAAACGTAGTGGACCTGGTGCACCCGCACATGCTCACGTAGTTGCCCCAATGTGATGGTGTGTTCCAGCAGGACCATGCACCATGCCACAAGGCACATTTCTTTCTGGATTGGTACAATGAACACTCTCCTGACTTTTGAGTGCTCTTTGGCCCACTAATTCTTCAGACATCAATCCAATCGAACATCTGTGTGAGCATATTGATCGCCATGTACGGCATCTGGACCCTCCACCTATGACAAAATGTGGACAACGCTTCAAGTGGAATGGACTGCCTACCATCAGATATATACCGCGCACTTCTTTCGTCCTTGCCACAACGCCTAGCTGCAGTTATAGCAGTAAAGGGTGGCTACTTCCATCACAAATCGGGAGGTCATAAATCAAGGATGTGACATCGTATATACATAACGATGAAAGTTTTTTTTTGGGCACATTAGCATCTTCCATGAACACAATGCGACATCTCATACATGCAAAAATCGAGGATCACCCTGTTATAAAATTTAATTTTCTTCGGGCTTTCTAATTTCCTGACCATAATTTAAATTTTCGCGTAATGGTTGCCAGCTTACAGTGAGAAGGCGTCGGGAATTTTAACAATACATATAATTGCTGTCTTTTGTCTTTTTCATAGATTGACAGTTATTAGAATTTAACATTTTCTTGTAAAGCTTTAAAAATTAGCAGTAAATGGAAGTAATGGAGAGTTAGCAGACTACTGAGGAACAGTGGAAGGGCAACAGACAAAGCAGTCCCTTCACTTGGTGCTGTATCAATTTTCCCAGCACACTGCTTCAACTAAACATGATGATGAGTGACCCCCTAGCCAGTGATGTAAATGTGTCAACAGTAAAAACTGCGACTGCCAGATCACACCTTGTGCTGAATGCGCCAGTTTTGCTTCAAGATTTCGAGAGCCGAGTGTAAATTGCAACAGTTTACCAATTGGATGATATCATGAAAAAATTCTGCAAATACTTTCGAACGAGGTAAAGACTACATAGATTTTTCTAATTTTCATTATTTTTTCTAATTAATATTTTTTTCATGATATTTGGACTTTACTCCAGTTTAACTTCATTATTTCCTAACAATTTATCAATTGGTGGAAATGCAGAGAACGCAGACCCAAGCGATCAAGTCATCCATCACCTCCCAAGAAGGGAATTTTGAAATTGTTGAATTTTGGATAAACAAATGAATTCTTAGAGATCAGATCTCAAAAATAGAAAAACTACAGCTATAGCCAGAGCTGAAAAAGCATAAGATCAAACTATTGTTTCATTTTCATTCTTAATCCTCCTGTTTTCGCAGCCTTACACATTATTCCACACAATGTGTCTCCGGAACTATTGTAAACTCACTCAAGCTATACATGACATTCCAACACGAACAGGGAAGAACTGTTAGAGAGCCATCTATTAGGAACATTATAAAATATTTTTTTTTGTTCTTCTACATAAATTTTTAATTCTATGCTTTTAATTCTAAGCTTTCTAATGTGTTTATTTTTACTGTATTCCTATTCAGATATTGCAAACTTTTATCAAAAAAGAGCCTGAGCAATGCCGGGTATATCAATCAGCTAGTTATAAACAAATATTCCTCGTGTTCTGAACAATTCTGTGCAAACTGCGTGGATTTATTTTAAATAGTTTAATTATTATATGGTTTTAAAGTGTCTACTGATTTTTGGTTCACCCGGTATTTAAAATAAACATGGAGAACAATTAGAAATTTAAAAAGAAAATTGACAACGCAAAATTTTATATACAAATAAGTCCCATTATAAAATTGTTTTGCAAAAGGTTTTGCCAGTTCTTAATTTGCAAATCAACCTTGAATCCTATTTTTCTGAATTTTGAGTTTTTTCATGTGGTTGAATTTCTGGTCTAGCCATTGCTTAACCTTTTATTAAAATTATGCAGACTGTTTTTTCTTATGTTTCTGCTCGTATATATAGCGGATTTATAAATTCCTAATACGACAGTATTGAAAATTTAACAAGTTTGCAAAAATCATGGAAAACATGCAGCAGATGAGGTTTGAGAAATACTAGAAAGAATGTTAAACTTTCGCCTTAACATTTATTTGTATTTCTAAGAATTATTGTGTGTGAAATCAAAAGGATATCCTAATTTAATAATTTAAATAATTATTTGCTTAATTTAAAGTAAAATTATACCTGCAAATTTGGAAGATGTCATGTTTTGTATGTATGTAAATAGAATTTATATAATTTCTTATATTAGAATGAAGTCAAAATACTTCTTCAAACCTTCTGCCGTTTTAAAATTTATTGCATTTTGTGTCTACGTAATTCTTTTAGATACAATTTATGTCTCTTGCACATTCACGCTAGTGTTGCATCATTAATAATGAAACATTGATTTTAAAAAATTATCAAGCTATTGCAAAACCACCTAAAGTGAAAGCTTAATCGCGGCAACGTCTTACATTGTTAAAACGTTACAAGGCGTGTTTCCAAAGCCTACGAGATAAAAAGACCTGGAAGCGAAAAAAATCATCTGACCAACTGGGTGCTAGCAACGATCCAATCTTCACTGTCTCCATCTTGGATGTTAACAATCAGTGTTTTTCCTTTTGTTGGAATCAATGAAAGTTTAATTGTTAATAGCACCATAGTCATTTAATCCCCTGGTCTGTCATTGTTTTAGTCCAATAATTGGATTGCTGTATTTACTGATAAGTAGAGTTCCTGTAAGTAAAAGGAGTAATAACAGGCCGCTATTTTGGGGGTATATTGCAGCCATGAATAATGTTAACCTATGGCAAAACGGCAAATCTGTTTGAACTTTTGTAATTATGGGGAAAAATAATCCTGTTTCTAAATATTTATAAAAATTCATTATCAAATTTTTTCGTCGGACCAGGCAGCCTTTCGCCAGTCCTCAGCCGTCCTATGTCGATGTTAGTTGGCCAAGGCTAGAGGAATTGTCATTACGGGTAGAGTTGTG
The DNA here is from genome assembly GCA_023313115.1 of Rhysida immarginata. Classification (NCBI taxonomy): domain Eukaryota; kingdom Metazoa; phylum Arthropoda; class Chilopoda; order Scolopendromorpha; family Scolopendridae; genus Rhysida; species Rhysida immarginata. The sequence goes on along the minus strand of JAHWFO010011831.1, from coordinate 227,161 downwards.
GGATGTCCCTATATGTATCGCATAGAGATTTGGGCTAATGTCGCTCATCAGTCAGCAGTTACAAGACGGGTGACCCAGTGAAGACCTCTGGGATCAATGAGGCGTGAGCAGCCTCTCCGCTGTTCGGCATGGGTTGTAACCCCTCGTTGGGTGTACTTTCGATATACCCTTGCAAAGGTTGTGCGGAAATATTGCCTGGTGTTGGCTGCATCTGATATTGAGACACTCATCCATCTGGCACCAACAATCATTCCCGATCAAATGCGGATAGCTATCGGCGTGCTGCCATTTCTAGGGCTACTTTTACTTACAATGACCTATTGATGATATCAAGGAGTCCTGTGAATCTTCATTCTGAGAATGGATGCAGCCAGATCTGTCTCATTATGGAAAGGGAACCTGATTAGAGGAGTATGCTCTGCTTTTGGTGAGTGAGTGTTTAATGGGTTGATTCCTAAGTCTTATATTGTTTTTACTCCTATGTGAGTGCTTATACTTAATAATAATAATAATAATAATAATAATAATAATAATAATAATAATAAAATCTTCGATTGTCATTTTACAGGGCCACAATTTCACCTCGTGATGAAAATTTGCCGTAAATTTTTTCTTTTCTGGATTTCTCTCCCCCATGGTCTGATTTGCCTACTTTTAAATTTGCATCACAATTTATGTCGGTTCATTAGATTGGGCTCTAGAGGGCTCTGAATATGCGAACTTATATTATATTCACCTTGCATTTCAAAAAAGGCGTGATTATTACCATTATATGAGGTCTTATCTCAGCTACTAGGTATCAATCCAAAATGTTTTAACGTTGTAAGCAGGGAAAAAGATTAGTAAGAATTAACCTTATTCCCTGTTGTAAATATAGAAATTCATCATGCACTTCCGACATAGCAAAAGCTGCTGCTGCTACCATCATTACCGTCATCAGCCAACTAATGAAAATTATCAGTTCCGATGAGACTGTGGAGGAAGATTTAATCGAAATAATACATTTACTGCATTTAAACATGCCCAATTATGGGAGTGCGTCTCCGTAGAAACGAGAAAAATCATGAATTATATCGAGTTGACGATAAGTGAATGCACACTAGACGATTTTACAAGTCACTTCAGATTAAAAAAATCGGTGAAGCTAGATATCTGTCAATGGCAATACATTTTATTAATATTTTAATGTAAAAATTATATTTCTCGTTCATAAACTTTTTTCTTGTCTGTGGGGGGAGCCTGCATACACCCTTCCTTCATCTATTCTTGATAACTGCTTAACTGTGTATTCTTAAGTAGGGTTACCTTAATTCATTAACTGTTTCAAACTGGAGACATCTGATTTTCAGGTGAATCATTTCAGTCGGCTCAATTTCAATTCGCCCCCCCCCGGGTTTTTGAATACAGTATTCCTAAAATGCTGACTTCCCCCCCCCTGATATAAAATAAACTCCTTAGTATTCTTATTATTTTATAAAAAGTAAACTCATTTTCATGAAGAAGAAACTTAATGGACATCAACTTGGTTCCAAACAGTCTTCCGAATTATTGCACCCGTGAAGCACGAAATTGCCCACCTGAAATGCTTGCGCCCCACTGCCCTATAAGTTATCATTTGTTTTGGAACTGTTTGATAATTATAAACTATCAACTATTTCCGGCTTTGTACTTTTTATCTCCAAAAATCATCAGTCACAACCTCAACAAAATAAAACAAAAAATTTCAAAAACCAATACATACCCAAACACATGTAACTCAAATAAGTTCACCATTTTACTACAATGAGAGATGAGGTAAATGTCTTTCAATCAATAAGATAATAATTGACGGTTTATTTTCCAGCAGTACATTATATATTCAAGCCTTATAAAAGCCAGATGACTTAAAATATCCTGAGGCCAGTACATTATATCTCGTCGTTCTTCTTCTGTTATTTCCTATTAATTGTGTTTTTAGTTTTATTCTGTTTAATATAATGTTCAGCTGATGAATAAAACGCAAAAAATATAATACAATTAAGTTTACTAATACATATAAATTTCTTATAAAAATCTACATTTTTTTATCTTGTTGAAATTTTGCATACTTGATCTTCAATAAATGGGAAAGGTCACTGTCTGCCTCAGATTTCGAAAAATAATAATTATTGATAAAATATCGATATTCATGGTTCTGGTAGGACATATTGTTAAGAAATATCTCATGACGAACAATGCAAGACAGTTTTTTCAACAAAAGTATCAACACGCAATTCACAAACACTATGCAAGGATCATGAATGTATGTCTCATGACCAACAATGCCAGGAAAATTTTGTGCAATATATTATTCAATGCATGGAATTCCTGTAATTCAAGCTTTTCTTAGAAAAGAGAATTCCTAGTACTTAACAATTTCTTGAAAATATTTGAAAATGATGAGAAAGTGGAGATAATGAGTTGGCGGACAATTAAGAAAGAGTGAAAGACGAGAGAGGAAGCACTCCTTTAGCACCGTGCTGTATTGAGCAATTATAAGCAAGTAAAATAGAAGAATCGGCGCCCGCTGGACTAGGCAAGTGATGAATGGTCAATTTTGGCTTCGAGACATCGAAAGAAGAAAGGAAATTGCAACAACATCAAGGGTACATCTACAGTATGATTATGTGAGTAAAACATAATTTAGACTAGAAGGCATCCTTGGTCCATCCATTGTGAGCAATTTTCAGTAAATGAAGTCGGGTGAATCACCTGGAATAGATTTTTTCAGTGAAGAGGTAAGTTACTGTCTTTCGGATTTTTCTTAGAATGGATAGTGTCTTCGCTCTATATTGTAGAGATTGAGTTATTATTTAACCAATTTAGAGGTTTAATTAGCTTTTTCAGGTGTTTCTGTTTTTTTACAAGCCTAATTATCCCAGGCAACGCCGGATCCTCTGTTACTCTTCTCTATATATAAAGAAGGATGTTTGTTTGTAAGTTTGTGTTTTAGTTTGTGGGTTTGTTTATTTTTTATACAAATCTGCAGTTTTATTCCGATCTTGATAAAATTTCGCAGAGATGACCTTCAAAGCATGAGGAAGGTCACTGTCTACCTTAGATTTCAGAAAAATAATAAATATCGATAATAATAATGCATTATGGATAAGTTTCAACTTGTAACAATGCATAGAATTCTTCTTATGCATAAAATGCATGTTATTCAGGCTTTTCTTAGAAAAGGGAACTCTTACTACTTGAAAAGTTGATCCAAATCTTTAAAAATGACCAGTAACTGGAGATAATGGAGAGTTAGCAGACAATTGAGAAAGAGTGGAAAGACGACAGAGGAAGCACATCTTTAGCTCAGTGATATATTGAGCAAATGGTAAGCAAGTAAATAGGAGTATTGGCGACTGCTAGACTGCACAAAATGATGAATGGCCAAGTTTTGCTTCAACACATTGAGAGAAGAGTGGAAATTACAACAACATCATGTGTATATCTAAGATAGGATTACGTGATTAAGAAATTATTTAGACTAGCACAAGCATCCTTGGAGTGGTCCAGTCATTGTGAGCCTTAAAAAAATTTATTTCGATTTTTCATTAATAATTTTTACTCTAATAATAATAGGTATTTTCATGTGTTTATTTTTAAGATATTGCATAATTTAATTTAAATTTTTGAGATTGTTCTGTTTACCTACAAGTGTACCTTTGCTAGTCTACTATATGTTTACAGAAGGATGTTTGTTTGTTTGTTTGTGGGTTTGCTTGTGGGTTTGTTTGTTTCTGATGCTAATTTACAATTTAATTGGGATTTTGAAGAAATTTTGCACATTTGACGTTTAAAGGAAGGTCACTTTGTACCTCATATTTCAGAAAAATAATAATTATCGATAAAATATCGATATTTATGGTTATGGAAGAGCATATAAATTAGAAATATCTCATGACCAACAATGCAATGCAAGGTTTGTGCAACAATAGGGCCGTGGTGTTCGCATGAATACTTGTCTGATTGTGCAATTTACCAATAATAATGAGCATAAGTGATGCAATGATAAATAGTTCATTTTAAAGAATTATAACAATAAACATAAAATGATGATGAAATGAGAGAACATTCGCTTCCATGAATTATAACAATTAACATAAAATGATGATGCAGTGACAGCGTATTCATTACCATGAATTATTAACAGAAAATGGATATAATAGACGATAAAGATAAAGCAGTCTCTCTCGACGAGGCAATGGAGGTATACGTGCCTTCCTTCAGCTCCCTAACATGCGTTCAGAAGATTGGGAAAAGTGTGTGTACTGGCGTTGCCCTGGCAAAAATTTATGTGCCTGAAAAAGGAAAGAGAAAAAACGATTATTGGTCAGAGAAACTCTGCAACTAAAACTGAAAAAGCCTTACAGGCATTTGAAACATCTGAGCAAAGGCACTTTCGAATTGAGTGAGAGCTTCTACGTCAAGGGCAAGAAATATTTGAGACTAAATTATTTTGTCCCCGTATATCACCTAGAATTCCATTTTTGCTTTGTTTTGTATTGATATTCTTTAACCAATTGCGAGTTAAAATTTAATTTTTTCAAATTGTTCTCCCAGGCAACGATGGGTACATCTTCTAGTCTATCTTTATATATAAAAGAAATGTTTGTTTGTGGGTGGGTTTTTTTATATAGAAATCTACAGTTTTATTCCGATCTTGATGAAATTTTGCATACTGACCTTCAAAGTATGAGGAAGGTCACTGTCAACTCAGATTTCGAAAAGTAATAACTATTGATAAAAAATTGATATTTATCTTAAGGCATATTAAAGAGAAATGTCGCATAACCAAAAATGCAGGGCAAAATTTGTGCAACAATAGGCCCGTCATGTTCACATCAACAATGGTATAAATGCGCAATTCACCAATGACAATGAGCACGAAATGATGATGCAATGATAAAGCAATCCTTTTCAAAAAATAAAATAATGAACATAAAACGGTGATGCAATATGGATAAGTTTCAATTTGTAACAATGCAAATAAAAGTTAGTGCAAAAATAGGTATCAACAATGGTGTCAACACGCAATGCACCAACACTATGCAAGGATCAACAATATACGAGATCTGTTCAAAAAATACGTAGACTGTTTGAATTGCGCGGGCCCTGTTGGTCCTAATCAAAATCGCTTGGTGTCGCCATCTTCTGACAGATCCGCTGATTACAAGGCAGTTTTTTGATTGCAAATATCAGCATTGGTTGATTAGCTACGCGGTTGTTTGTGAAGTGTGTTTTCTTTCGTTTGGCGGATTTTTAGAATGAGTGACTTGAGCGAGCAAAGAGTTGCTGTGAAATTTTGTGTTAAACTCGGAAAAACTGCCACCGGACGAGTGGAAAAGGCCAGAAATGTGGACGAGAGGTGACTGGTTGTTTCATCACGACAATGCTCCAGCCCATTCAGCCCTCAGAACTCGAGAGTTTTTGGCCAAACACTCGATCACTGTTCTTCCTCACCCACCCTACTCACCTGATCTCGCTCCTTGTGACTTCTTCTTGTTTCCCAAACTCAAAAGACCTTTGAAGGGAAGGAGATTTGAGACGATTCCCGACATAAAGGCAAATGCGCTGAAGGGCATCACAAAAGGACTGTTTTAAAAAGTGAAAACACCGTTGGGATAAGTGTGTGCGTCGGGGAGGAGAGTACCCAGATGTGTAACTTCTGAATAAAGTATATTTTGTTTTATGACGTCAGTCTACGTTTTTTTTGAACAGACCTCGTATGTCTTATGACCAAGACTGCAAGACAAAGTTTTTGCATTATAAACGTCAATGAATAGAATTCTTATTATGCAGGCTTTTCTTAGAAAAGGGAATTCTTAGTACTTAAGAATTTCTTGAAAATATTTGAAAATGATGAGAAAGTGGAGATAATGAGGTAGCAGACTATTGAAAAAGAGTGAATAACGATAGAAAAAGCACTTCTTTAGCTCCGTACTGTATTGACCAAATGGTAAGCAAGAGGTCCATTATTAATTTAGCTTTTTGAGGTTGTTCTGTTTTCCTGCGAGCGTAATTATCCCGGGCAACACGAGGTCCTCTGTCTGTTATATATATAGACTAGTAAAATTCCCGGTGATATATATAGACTAGCTTAATTACATATGTACGTAAACAAAAGGATCTCAAAAAATAACTCATATCTGCCAATTGGTTAAATAATAACCCAATCAATACAACACAGAGCAAAGGGACTATCCATTCAATGAAAAATACGAAAAACACGAAGTTCCGGTGATATACCAGAGAAACTAAACTCTTCTTGACTTGCCTCACAATTGCAGAGCATCAGTAGATACTTCAGACTCAAGTTATTCTTGACCTTGATGTAGAAGCTCTTATCTCCAGTTGTTCTATTCGAAATAGCCGTTACTCAGAAGATTCAAACGCCCGTATAGCTTTTTCTGTTTAACTTGCAGAGGTTCTCTTACCAATACTCGTTCTTTCCCTTGACTTTCAAGACACATAACTTTTTTCAGTCGTCTGGGCATTATATAGGGAGCTCAAAGGAGACACGCATGATGGTTATGCTTAATGAATAGATGCTGCCTTTCTAATGTTCCGTCACTGCATCATCTCTTTATGCTCATTAGCAAATGTCTTTGAAAAGAATGTTCAGTCATCCCATTATCAGCATTTCCATTTCAAAAATATACACATTCCCACAGAAAATAGTAGAAATATAGTTTTAGACAATTTTTCTATATTCCCCAAACCTTGCCTTTCAATGTTAGTCATGAGATATTTATTGTTGACTCCTGCCTTGTGTTGGTACATTGCGTGTTGACACTATTGTTGATAGTTACTGTTGCACAAACTTTTCCAGGCATTGTTGATCATGAGATATATATTGTTGGTCCGTGCAGATTGTTGGTGAATTGCATGTAATACCATTGTTGATACCTATTGTTGCCCTATCTTTGTTTTGCATTGTTGGTTCTGGGATATTTCTCATTAATATGCCCTGCTATAATTAAGAATAGAAATTTTTTATCGATAATTATTTTTCCAAAATCGGAGGTAGATGGTGAACTTCTTCATAGTTTGAAAGTCAAGTATGCATACGAGCCGTATTTTCATCAAGATCAGAATAAAACCGTAGATATGTATAAAATACATGTATACAAACCCACAGACCCACAAACCGATAAAGAACCTTTTTTTTTATATATACAAGCAAAGGTACCCGGTGCTGCCCAGGATTACTACATTTCTAGGTTAACAAAACAATTCCTAAAAATTAAATTACTTTTGCAATATGATAAAAATAATTACATGAACCCGGTTAGAAATTATACTTTAAAAATTCCTAATGAAAATTCGAAAAATTTTTTTAAAGGCTCACAATGGCTAGACGTCTTAGAGGATGCCCATGCTGGTCTAAATATATTCTTACTCACGTAATCTTCTGATATACACTTGATATTCATACAATTCCCTTGAAAAAAATTGGCCAATCATCTCGTGTAGTCTAGTGGTCGCCTGTTCTTCAATTTACTTGCTTTCCATTTGCTCAATAAGCATGGAGCTAAAGGAGTGCTTTCTCTGTCATCTTTTCACTCTTTCTCAATAGTCTGCTAACTCTCCATTATTTCCATTTACTGATTATTTCTAAAGATTTTCAAGAAATGGTTAAGTACTAAGAACTCTCTTTTCTAAGAAAAGCCTGAATACCAGGAATTCTATGAATTGTTACCAATTTAAACTTATCCATATTGCATAATCATATTATGTTCATTGTTATAATTCTTGGAAAGAATGCTTTAACATTGTAGCACAATTTTCTGCTCATTTATTGGTGAATTGCGCATTGATAACATTGTTGATGTAAACATGATGGGCCTATTGTTGCACAAACTTTTACTTGCATTGTTGGTCATGAGATATAGATTGTTGGTTCATGCAGTGTGTTTGTGAATTGTGTGCTGATACGTTTGATGATACCTATATTTGTATAAAATTTTCTTGGCATTGTTGTTCATGAGATATTACTTATTAATCTGCCTTGCTAAAACCATAAACATCGATTTTTATCGATATTTGATGACTTTCCGAAATCTGAGGTAGACAGCAACTTTCCTCATGCTTCGTGCATTTCCCTTTGTTCAAGCTACTCCGAATTTGACAAACTCTTTCCTTTCTGGTGAAAATTCTCACTAGGATAAATAAATTTTAAAATTCGAGTTCTTAAGGTCGGAAAAAACTATACATTTGTATAAAAACAAACAAACCCACAAACCCTCCCACAAACAAACATCTTTCTTTATATGAACAGATTAAAAGCAAAACACTCTTTAACCACAACTAAAAAAGGCGTTAAACAAGAAATAAAACAAAAATAATGAAAAAAACAATACAACCTGTAAACGTTTTTCGAAAGCTTTGCTTTCATCTTCAGCAGACAAGGAGAACCTCAAGAGATTCTTGAGAGAACTGACTTGTTTATTGAATTAGCAAGGTATATATAGTGAACAAAGACCAATAGGAACAAAAACCCCCCGAAAACGTAATCACCGTTTTGGTAACTGGGCCACTCATTGGATCAAACTAGATTCACCAATGGGGCCCCTGTCCGAATTTAACAGTAGCTCCTTATCCGTTTTATTTATAGCTAAGCTTTCGTAAGAATCTAACAAGTATTTTTTATTGACTGATTTTATTAATTTCACACTGAATTCGTGGCCCGTGTCCAGGGAATGCTTCGCACTGGCTGACTGGTTGCTTCTGCTAAATCTTGTGTAGTTTAAATGCTCCTTGAATCTTGTTTCAATGCTTCGGAACGTCTGCCCTTTGTACATCATAGGGCATTGGTTGCAATGAGCCTGGTAGATGCCTGATTTTTGTAGTGGTGGGATCTGGTCCTTAGAGTTGCCCAGCAGTTGTTTCATTTGACCTGGATTGCTGAAAGCGAGAGAGACATTAAAGGGCTTAAGTATCGAACTTATTCCGCTTATAAGAGCCTTGTTATAGGGCAAGGAAATGACTTTTTCGTTATCTTTGTTCCTTTCAAAAGTAGTGATTCCTGTTAAGAACTTTTTAAACCTTCGTTTTCTAACTAAATCCAAAATAAGCTTGGAACTGTATCCGTTTTTGTTGGCCATGTTTTGAATAATGGCTATTTCTTTTTTAAATTTGGACGGGCTCAATGGAATATTCAAAGCTCTATCTATCATAATGATAAAAGCTGAAAGTTTTTGGTTCCAGGGATGACTGGAAACATTAGGTATATAGTTTAGACTGTTTGTAGGTTTTCTATACACATCAAATGATAGCGACTCTTTAAACCTAGAAATCTTAATGTCTAAGAACGGAAGGCAGTGATCGTTTTCAGTCTCAACCGTGAATTGTATTGACGGAAAGAAACCATTGATGTGTTGGACAAACGAACAATGTCACATTTCGTGGTATCAAAAATCGTGAATACGTCATCTACATACCTGTACCAAGTGTCCGTGAAAGTAGAAATCAGAAGATTTTAAAATGTACTCAAAACTTTTAAGGAAAATTTCCGCCAAGATTGGGCTTAAACAAGATCCCATCGGAGTGCCCCCAACCATTTTGTAGACTTTATTTTTATAACTAAAGATGTTGTTGTTTACGCATAAATTAACTAAAATTTCGCATTCCTTCCTAATATTTTTGGGAATCTGATTCATCTCCAAAATCTTTTTCAGAAATTTAATGGGGAATAAAGAGATGGTTTAGGGTATAGGGTTTCTGGTATAGGGATACTGGGGAATAAAGAGATAATGTCGAATGACACAAGTATTTCCCCTTCTTTTAAGATCTTATTTTTAATTTTACTAATTAAATCTACACTATTGATAACTGTACTATCGAATTCCGATAATTTCAAAGTTTTTAGAAATTGGGCTAAAAACTTAGAGACCCGGTACGTCGGAGAATCGATGTTTGAGACGATTGGTCTCATCTTGTTGCCAGGTTTGTGAGTCTTTGGCAAGGCATACAATCTTGGCACAACGGGATTACTAATAATTAATCCTTTGGCGATGTTGGAAGGAATTAGATTAGGACTGTTTTTAACCCCCTCTTTAACTTCTGTAATTAATTTAGATAAGGAGAATTTCTGGAAAACTTCAAAAGGACCTTCTGCAGCTAGGTTGTCAACCCTTGTATAATAATCGTCTTTACTTAAAAGAACAGTATTATTACCTTTATCACTTTTAAGATAAAGGCAATCTTTGCTGTTCAAAGACTTAAAAATTTCCCTAGACTTCTTTTCATTAATCCCTGGTTCGTAATTGTCCCAATTTTTAGCTAATACTTTTTTACTATGTTCTCTTATAGTATTTTTATGGGCGTTGGGTAAGTACTTTATTCCCCCTTCAATATTACAAACTAGTTGTTGAATGTCCTGACTTTTGTTGTTTATAGCGAATTTTAGACCCTTCGATAGAAAATCCAGTTCCGAGTCCTGGAATGTTATATTTGTTTGGTTAATTACATTATCCCTGTTAACCTCTTTGTTAATAAGTGGTTTATGATGCTTGATCATGACTTACAATTTTTTTGTCAGTTTTGTAGTTTTTCGATTGATTTTTTGCCCTTTTACAAAATTAATTTTTAAGAGAAATTTGTCCCAATCCTTTTTGGTCATCTGATTGCTTAGTTTTAAATGCAACGCATAAGCCTTAGCCTCTGTAATAGTAAGTTTGTAATTTAGAAAACCTATTTCTATGTTCAACCTTTTCTGTTTGACCATTGGTAATATATTTTTGAGGCTGGGATCTTTACTGTTTTTGAATTTTATACCTTCGATAAATTTAGGGAACACATTATTTCTTTTGCACGAATTTAGGAACCAAATGTCCAATTTTAGTGAGCTAATTCTAAATTTTAACCTAAAAAACGAGTTTTGTTCACTATTACCCGAAAAAACCTGAGTGGCCATGACTAAAACAAAATAAGTAAATATGTGGATCGTACTAATGAACAGATTAAAAGCACAACACTCTTTAACCACAACTAAAAAAGGCATTAAACAAGAAATAAAACAAAAATAATGAAAAAAACAATACAACCTGTAAACGTCTTTCGAAAGCTTTGCTTTCATCTTCAGCAGACAAGGAGAACCTCAAGAGATTCTTGAGTAAACTGACTTGTTTATTGAATTAGCAAGGTATATATAGTGAACAAAGACCAATAAGAACAAAAACCCCCCGAAAACGTAATCACCGTTTTGGTAACTGGGCCACCCATTGGATCAAACTAGATTCACTAATGGGGCCCCTGTCCGAATTTAACAGTAGCTCCTTATCCGTTTTATTTATAGCTAAGCTTTCGTAAGAATCTAACAAGTATTTTTTATTGACCGATTTTATTAATTTCACACTGAATTCGTGGCCCGTGTCCAGGGAATGCCATTATTCAAAACACGGCCAACAAAAACGGATACAGTTCCAAGCTAATTTTGGATTTAGTTAGAAAAAAAAGGTTTCAAAAGTTCTTAACAGGAATCAATACTTTTAAAAGGAACAAAGATAACGGAAAAGTCATTTCCTTGCCCTATAACAAGGCTCTTATAAGCGGAATAAGTTCGATACTTAAGCCCTTTAATGTCTCTCTCGCTTTCAGCAATCCAGGTCAAATGAAACAACTGCTGGGCAACCCTAAGGACCAGATCCCACTACTACAAAAATCAGGCATCTACCAGGCTCATTACAACCAATGCCCTATGATGTACAAAGGGCAGACGTTCCGAAGCATTGAAACAAGATTCAAGGAGCATTTAAACCACACAAGATTTGGCAGAAGCAACCAGTCAGCCATCGCGAAGCATTCCCTGGACACGGGCCACGAATTCCGTGTGAAATTAATAAAATCAATCAATAAAAAATACTTGTTAGATTCTTACGAAAGCTTAGCTATAAATAAAATGGATAAGGAGCTACTGTTAAATTCGGACAGGGGCCCCATTGGTGAATCTAGTTTGATCCAATGGGTGGCCCAGTTACCAAAACGGTGATTACGTTTTCGGGGGTTTTTTGTTCCTATTGGTTTTTGTTCACTATATATACCTTGCTAATTCAATAAACAAGTCAGTTCTCTCAAGAATCTCTTGAGGTTCTCCTTGTCTGCTGAAGATGAAAGCAAAGCTTTCGAAAGACGTTTACAGGTTGTATTGTTTTTTTCATTATTTTTGTTTTATTTCTTGTTTAACGCCTTTTTTAGTTGTGGTTAAAGAGTGTTGTGCTTTTAATCTGTTCATTAGTACGATCCACATATTTACTTATTTTGTTTTAATCTTTCTTTATATATCTAGATAGTAAAGAAGTTCTGTATACAAATCTACAGTTTTATTCCGATCTTGTTGATAATTGGCACATTTGACCGTCAAAGCACTGTCCACATTTGATTTTAAAAAATAATCTTGCATATAAAATTCATTTTCCATTTATTGACACATTAGCTGGTGTTGCACTACATAATTAACCAAATTAACCTCTTATAGAGAGGGTGATAACGAATTGTAGACTGTGCTTTCCATGAAGCGCTATATGTCCACCATGACCTACCTATAACTTTCCTAGCCACCATCGGAATTATCGTGAAAAATTTTATCAACAGCGTTCCAGCCCATTTTGAAATGCATATCGAAGGATAGGTCCATGTGTGTTTCTTTTATACAAAGGTCTTTAGTTTAATTCCAATTCTAATGAAATTTGCAAATTTGATTTTCAAAGCAAGAAGAAGGATACGGTGTACATGAGATTCGAAAAAATAATATTTATTGATAATAATTCATGGATTTAAATTCAAATTATGGACAAAAAATTTATATCTCCTGACGAACAATGCAAGGTAAAGTTTGTGCAACGATAGATTGCTCTGTTTGTTTCAACTGTGACGGGACGTGCACGATAATAATTTATCGTACACAGCCCGACACTACAGATATGCTAAATAGGCATATCTGTATTAGCTATTATTAGACATTATTGACTCGGAAAATAAAAGTAATAGATAAACATCGTGTAGTGAACACATTTCGGAAATATCAGGGATTAGAAAAGGGAATTGGAAGAATTTTTGAAAGGGCTTTACTAATCAAAATTTGGCGAGGTTTGAAGGCTTACGGGAGGATGAAACTCAATCGAACCCAAGAGTGAGTGGCTGATCTCTCTCGACTCAAAAAAAAAAAATCAAAGAAACATGTTATATCAGTAGTAATTTTTTTTTCTATATGTAATCAAGAAAATTTGCTTAATTGAGACAAGTTGGGAAAAGTAGGCCTAGAGCCTGCTTTTGTGTAGGGATTAGAGATAGAAAAATATGAACAATGAGCAAGAGAGTGAAGGTGTGGTGTTACCCAGACAACAAGTGAAGAGAGAGGAAGTTCCTAGAATGAGAAATAAGAACAATGGAAACCAAGGTCAGGGTGGAGTGGGAGTGATATGCAAAAGTAGAGAAAGGACAGAAGAGAATTAGAATTCATGGTGTGTAGTCGATTGCTAGCAGCAGAAGAATTTTCAGTGATCGACAACCCCAAAGGAGACGGACGAGGCGACGACACCAGCCAACGAGGCGGCCAGGTAGGCCTAGCAGATTCCGCATGACGAGGAGGGAGCGAGCGTGGGGTAAGCGAACGTAGTCAGGGGCCTTGCAACAGGTGACCAGAACGCAGAGATACACAGCAAAAATCGGGCTCAAGCTCTGTATGCCGGGGTATCTATGTGTGTTCGACCTGTATTGTTGATCACATCGCGAGCCATTCATTGACGAGGCTTGAGTGCGAGGGCGGAAGACAGTAGAGCGGTGGCAAGCCTGACTGCGGAGCGAAACCTTGGCTGTTCCAAAAACGAGAAGGAAAGAGCGAGCCAGAGTCAACGCAACCATAGGAGCGGACAGCAACCACCGTACCCAGGGAGAAAGACGGGGGATTCGGCATGGACTCAACGGGAATCATCGAACAGACTTTTGAGACTCCAAAATACAGATAAGTGCACAAACTTTGATAACAGGCCTGCGCGAAAATTTTTCAGATAAAAGTTGTGTTATTGGTGATTCAGAAAAAAGGGTTGGGGTTGCCTTGAGAGAACTCAGCTCTTGCTCATTATGCTGTTAAAAAAATTTTTTTTGTAGTTATGCTAGCCGAGAGAGAGAGATACAGTCTAGTTAGAAATCTTATAGGGTAGATAAGTTTGACATATATTTGTTCGAGTGTTTATTTAAAGAATATTATTTTTGCTATAGTGGGAGAGAATAATTCTGGAAGTTTGTAACAGTACCTTGTTATTTTCTTTTATTTAATTGATATGGTAATTATTAAATGTGTTAGATATATATACTGAAGTTGTCTTGCTTTTTTTTTAGAAAATATAATTTTCCTCTAAGAAAAAAGGGGGGCTTATAAGCATCACGATTTGGGTAAGATTGAGATCTCATCCTTGACTTGTATTTGAAGAAAGAAGAAAGAAAAAGGGAGGGGGTAGTATTTTCTTTTAATTATTTATTATGATGGTAAGCCCGAACTGCAACCAGGAGCAGATTATAGATTAAAACGGGAGCGGGATAAAGGGATAACTAGTAAATAATTTTTTTTTGTTTTTTTTTTTGTTATAATTTTGTCTAGTGATGTATATATATTTAACTGGCCTTACTAAGATATACAGGGGGAAGAAGACAAGAGTATCCACTATACAATCATACTAAGTAGGAATGGAGACCAAATGACAATTCGTAATAAGGAAAGGTTTAGTCCAATGGATAGAGTAGTTCCTAGCATCTAAAATAAGTGCGAAGCGAGGTGCTGTTGCGTCACAAAATGACATTGGGATGCGTCAGCTCAACGTTCCGTCACACAACATAAGTGATAGTAACACAGAATCCTATAAATGAATTATGTTCAGGATGCACTAGTAAATGTTCTAAAAACTCCACTTATCCGATTGAGCTCATATGCGCACTATATGTTCGTTACGTTCAAAGTAAAGTTTATATGTCTTCAAAAGCAGGAGGTTGGGGTAAATATGTCTTGGTTTTTGTTTCTTTGTTTCCTCAAGAGATGGCGCAAGGGATACGACAACAAAAATTTCATCAAAAAAAGAGACTGAGCATTGCCGGGCATATCACCTAGTAGTTATGTATGTAAGACATGTTCATTAAGACATGTGAATGAATGTCAAGACTGATCATTTTGTAAACTTCATTAACAAAAATATTTTCAGGACACACAACTCACTTGCATAAACCTCTTATAAAATATAATATTCTTCGGGCTTTCTAATTCCCTGACCATAATTTAAAGTTTTGCGTAATGGTCATCAGCATCCAGCTGGAAGGGTCTTCCTTCTTTTAGAATCAGTGAGAAGGCATCGGAAATATTAACAGTAGTAACGTACCGCTACCTTCCCTGTTTTAATAGAATTTTTTTTTTTGCCTATTTCTTACAAAAATTCCTTCTCTCCTTTCGGTGTCACTTTACGCGAGCCCTTCCGATGTCGTGTTTCTATTATTTCGCACCTCGTCAATATTCCTACTGTCGGTCGCATGTAACTTTTCTCTTTGACTATTGTAACTCCAATGTTTGACGGTATGGAATTACTGATCAAACGCTTTACTATTTTTAAAGAAGGTTACTGTGGTCCCCCTCCTTTGTTTTTCAAAAGGAATACTCGACGCGTTCGGTTAGCGTCAGTTGGTAAGTTAATATTATTTTGCTCAGAAAGTTAAACTTTTCAATTTTTTCTATGCGTCAATTTTCTTTTTCTTTCTTGGGACTTATTTTTAATTACCGTTAAAAAGCGAGATCCCCCACGTCTTACGACTTCGATTGGGACGTCACTCGTCTTAGGTTATTATCCCCAGAGAGAATTCCGGTTGATCGCTTGAGGTTTTTTTATTATATTAATTTTTCCGACAAAGCGTTTAGTTAAGCGTTTTGAGTTGTTAAGTATTCCTTCATCCGTTTATTGGAATCGTTTCGTGCGTAAGCTCGATATCTTCTCTCTTCATCATTTTTCAAATCCGCGTCTCTTAAAACTTATGTTTCTCCGAATGCCTTTTTTCTTTACAGGTTTCGCTAATTAATGGCATCTTTCTCTTTGTTGCGTCTTATAATTTTTTTAGAACGCACTTTCCTGAATTATTAATATGGGAAATCTATGCCTGTTGCCGTTTAGTTTTTATTGCGTTTTGACTTTATAAAGGATTTAATTTCTAAAAGATAGTTTAATCCTCTTGTTTTTTTTAACAAGAAATATAATTTTCATTAATTATCTTTACTTTCTCGGAGGTTCATCATTAACACTATTGTTAAAAGTTTCGCGCTTCTCTTTGTTCCCATTGTTCAGATGACGTTGTATTGAACAGCTCGTTTTCTTGGAGTAACTGTGTGTTTTCATTTCTAAGAACTCGGATAGTCTGTCGCGCGGGTCTTGTTATTTAAATCTTTCGGTTCTGGTAGGTTTCGTAATAATTTAAAAAAGTATGTTTGGACAGTTTCAGCTCGATCTCCGAGGAAGCAACATCGGCTCTTCGGCCAGCTCTTGGATGTAGAGACGGCTATGCAGTTAGAAGATTTTTGTTGCCTCTGTTGTCGAATCTTTGGTTAATATTCCACCAAGATCGGATCCGAAGCGCCTACGGGGCTTGGTTGTGTGTAGTCTTCCAATATGATGTCGACTGTCATTTGTTTGCCGTTTTTTCGTTCTAATGCAGAATTAGTGATTGATTGAACTTCAGTTATTCTTCGGATCGTCTAACGGTTTTATTTTAATGGACTTAGGCGTGATTCGCCCCGTCCAAGATAAGATGTGTCCATCACGATTCCCAAGCTGATCCTTTTTTATAGCCGTGTCCAGATTGACTCGCTGGTTCGTCATTAGTCTTAAAAACCCTCGTCATGCAACGTATTAGTCTGCTACGGGAAACAAGTCCTTCTAATGAAATTCCATTGTCTATGTTAAGATTTCATAGTTGTGTTTAAAAGAATTCCTTTATTTTTTTTTTGACTTTATTATAGCTCATTAATTTTTAATATCTTACGCTCCTTATTGGTTCATTCTAGAGCTCACTAAACGAAAACTTATTATTCTTTGTGATGCGATTTTAATTTTTATTTCTATATTTCAGGACCTCATCCATGTTGTCCCCGTCTTGTCCAATCAATGCATTCGTTATATGTATCCGCTCTTCGGCCCGTCTTGTCCTTCCCTCCTGTATTGATCCTCCCCTTGCTGTCTTCTCCGTTGTGTTTAATTTAGCATATTTTGGTTATTCGTCATTTTGATGTCTGGTGGAGGAGGTCCATGGTTTGTTGGTTCTTACTACTGTAACCATTACCTTCTAATTTTTTTTTTCAAGATGTTTGTATTTAAGTTTTTATATAATGTTTATTTAATTATTATTTTTTTTGTGTCCCCTAAGAGTTTATGAAAATTTAATTTTTTTTATATTTCCAATTTATACTTTTCGGCTATTTTGCTGTCAGTTGTTTTCTATTTGCTGTGCGAGCAACGTATCATCGTCATTTAGTAGTTTGAACTTTGATTTTGTCTCGAGACCTTCTTTTCATATTCAGCGGTGTCAACAGTCCTTTTTCGTCGTGGAACTTTGAATTTCTCCTTTACCTGAAGTGTCTTCGGTGTGCCACTTTATTTCTCTCGTCGTTCAAGTCTACACTGTTGGAATTATTCACTCGATTGCTTCGAACCTGTTATTATCAGTATCTCCCTCGTTTTTGACAGCAATAAAAGAAAATATTTATTTGGATCTCTTTTTTTTTATTTCTTTGATGTAGTGTAGTCATGGGGTTGAGAATAACTCGCGATTGTTATTTAAGATTAACGTAATTTCTAGTATTTCTTCTTTCAATTTTTCTCAAAGGAAAGCGTGATCCTTCTGACAATATATCTATTTTTTCTTCGTTAATTGGGGTTAATGTAAGTTTCTTCAGTATCTTTTTTCTATCATTTAGTGAACCTTTAGCATCTGTTCTGGGTAATCTATTACTTTTCGCTATTAATCTGGGTTTTAATATTTATTGTCTCGTTTTTTTTTGTAAGAGAAAGGTTGCTTCGTTTAAGTATTTTTTACGCATCATTTTTGGAAGTTTTGGCTGTACGTGCGGGTAAACACGATCCGTCTTTACTAGCACGTTACACAGTACATATAATTCCTGTCGTTTGTGCTTTTCTTAGAATTGATAGTTATTAAAATTTAACATTTTCTTGAAATGCTTTAAAAATGGAGATTTAGCAAACCATTGAGAAACAGTGGAAAGACAGCAGAGAAATCAGCCCCTTCACTCTGTGCTGTATCGATTTTTCCAGCAAACTCCTTCATCTTTATAAATGGTGAGTGATCCCTGGCCATCGATGCAAAAAAGAAACTGCGACTGCCAGATCATACCAAGTGATGGATGCACCAGTTTTGCTTCAAGACCTTTACAGGAGAGTGGAATTGCAACAGTTTACCAATTAGAAAAATTGATGGAAAAATTCCGCGACCTGGATTCGAACCAGGAACCCCGACTGTCAAGGTCGACGCTTCTATCAATTGGGCTATCATAGACACTTGAACAGCCATGTTGTCACTAAGTGTCTTAAAGAAACCAAGATGTCCAAAAAAAATTCCCAATGGGATCTGGGCACCTGGTTAACAGATCGTGAATTTCTCTTATCCAAACCATCATAAAGTTTGATGAACAGGAACGCACTATAAGAAATAAAAAAAATAAACTGGAATAAACACCAAACATCAGGTAAGACTACTTAGTGATAGCATGATTGTTCAGGTGTCTGCGATAGTTTAATTCATAGTGTCTTAATTCAAGAGGTTATGACACACATTACTGTTCCAAAGCTATCGGCTCGAACCAGAAGATATACCCGAAGTAGAAGGCGAACGAGCAATCTCTGCTTCGTTTATTAAATTTTTATGAATCATATTGAATCATTTATTTAAGATAAAAAGCTTAAAATGTATAACTAGCTGTGCCTTAAAATAAACGTCCTAAAATGTAAAAACTTATGCTTTATATGTTAAACGTTATTAAATATCTGATTATTTAAAGCATACTTCGATGGTTCGCCATCTGACGGACAAAATAATAGCGAGATCGCGTAAAAAACGGGAGGGTCATACGTTATGACTGATGAACTCTTCAATTAAGAAAACATAGCCGAATTAGTAGAGGCGTCGACCATGACAGTCCACGTTCCTGGTTCGAATTCAAGTCGCAGAATTTTTCCATCCTTTTTTCCATTAATATCATTATCTGATGCTTGTAGTTTGCTCATGTTTAATTTTTTTTTTCTTAACAGATTAGCAATCGTTGGAATTGCAGTGTACACAGACACAAACAATCATGTAAATCCATTGCTATGCAAAATAAGAATTTTGGAGTTGTTGAAGTTTTAGATAAACAAATGAATTTTTAAAGGTCAGGTCACTCAAATTTACAGTAATAATCAGGCTGAAATACCGTCAGATTAAACTATTGTTTCATGTTCATTCCATATCCTCCCTCTTTTGTAGCCATGCACATTGTTTCTCCGGCACTATGGTCAACTCCGTCAGCTATACACAATTTTCTAACACGAACTGGGGAGAACTGTTAGAGGGCCATCCATTAAGAACATTAACAGAAATTTTTTTCCATTTTTCTCTATGAATTTTTACTCTTTTCATGGGTTAATTTTCACTGCATATTCCTATTCAGATATTGCAAACTTTCATCAAAAAAGGAGTCCGACCACCGCCGGATATATTAGCTAGTACGAAGAAAAAATTAGACACTAGTCCTTGGAAAGAAGATTTGAAAAGTAAAGATGAATACATAAAAGCAGACAAAGGAAAATTAGGCATCCTATTAGATCCAAAAAAGATCGAAGAAAATCTTTGAAAAAATAGCAATAGCTAAAATATGTTTGAAGAGTGTATGGAGCAAATATGGTCAAAGACAAAACATGAGTAAAACTGAATATATAACAGATCTACAACGATTTTATGAAGTACTATTAGTTGACAGATTATATACACAAATAAAGTTTTATTAAGGATATAATTTTACGGATTATTACGTAGAAAATAATACGAGTATAAAGATTTTTGTGGCAGCATTTACTACATCGAAATTAAAAGTAAGATTGTATGATAAGCTGGATAAGGTAGATAAAAATGTAATGATGTTTGACTCGGACAGTACAGTGTATATAGATGATGTTACAAACAGATAATGGTACAAGCATTGTTATAACAGGTTGCATGTTAGACATTGGACTGATGAATTAAACGTAATTGGATCAAAGATTTTGCATTAACGGGTCTTAAAACTATTATTACGAGAAAAATGAATAACAGGATGAATTTGACAAGTATGGATGAATTTGACAAGTATGGATAAATTTGACAAGTATGGAACAAGAATAACAGTATTTAATTTGAACTATCAGAATGTACAAAAATTAAAAGGAGAAGAAAATACAAATAGAACATAATCAAATTACAGGAGATACAAAAACAATACATTTAATTAATAATAATGTTAAAAAAGACATTTCATTCCAGTATGAAAAAAGTGTTATTCTTCCAAATTTTGATACACTTCCATATCTTTCTATATTTATATCTCTCTCTGTATAAAATAGGATGTTTGTTTGTTTGTGGTTTTGTATGTGGGTTTGCCTGTGGGTTTGTTTGTTTGTTTTTTATACAAATCTACAGTTTTATTCCGTTCTTAATAAAATTTCGCATGCATGTCCTTTAATCATGAGGAAGGTCAATATCTAACTGAGATTTCGATAAAATTATAATTATTGAAAAAAAATCGAAATTCATGGTTATGGCAGGGCATATTAGTGATAAATATCTCATGAACAACAATGCAAGACAAAGTTTTTGCAACAATAAGTATCAACAATGGTATCAACACGCAATTCACAAACACTCTGCACTGACCAACAATATATATCTCATGACCAACAATGCAAATAAACGTTTGTGCAACAATAGATATCAACATGGGTGTCAACACGCAATGCACTGCACTATGCAAGCACTAACAATATATGTCTCATGACCAACAATGCAAAGCAAAGTTTGTGCAATATAGAATTCAATGCATAGAATTCCTGTTTTTCAGGCTTTTCTTAGAAAAGAGAATTGTTACAAAAATCGCCCAAAAACGGGGTTAATATGGAAAAAAAAAAAGAGAGAACATATGAAAATGAAAAGGGAAAGAGGTTAAACTAAATCGACAAAAAAAATTTACATACTTATTGTTACTATTAAAACTTGAAGCCATTTTGGTTCTTAAGTCACAATATTTCAAATTTGTTCTGTAAAATCTGAACAATCTACAGTTGTTCATTGTTACAAATCATACTATATTTATTTAAAATATCATATGCACGATTTATAATAAATCAAAAATAAATTCATTTTGTACGAAATCGCGTGCACATCTAGTTAATAAATATTGTTCCGTAGTTGAACCATTTTGAAGACGACCGAAGGCAATACAACGGCACATACACAAGTGGAACTCTTATTTTTTAAATTTAACTTTATTTTAAAGCTGCAAGCAACAGGCTATAAACCAGTTATAGCTTACATGTGCAAATAAATTACAAAAATAAAGAAATAGAAGGTTATAATAATAAAATGGCTATCAAAAAGACAAAAAATTATTAACGACAGAATAAGATTTATATTTTCAATAATTGTGGTTTTGTATTGTTTATAGTTCATAATGTTGATATGAATTAGACTCCAAAAAGTATTATATTTTTTTAAACATTCTATAGAATGGTAGATTTTTTATGATGGTTTGTTTTTTAATAAAGCTAAATAAAAAAAATTCATTATTTCTGGAATTGAGTTTGGAAATACGTAAATTAACACCATTATTAAAATTAATTAATAAAATTTGAGGAATATTATGATAGAGGATGAATAAATAGTCAAAATCAAAAACTGTATGTCGTTTGGTAATGCAAGAAATAAAAGACTCCTTAACCACAACGAGTAAAAAGAAAAAATACGACCTGTAAGTACTTTGCGAGAACGAAGCTCTCATTCTCAGTTGCATCTTGTGTGTTGCTCCCTTTTAATCCTGCTGAAGATGAGAGCTTCGTTCTCGAAAAGTACTTACAGGTCGTATTTTTTCTTTTTACTCGTCATTACTATTAATTTATCCACATCCTTTTTCCTTATAAAAATTTGTTTTCGGTCCTCTGCATTATTTGCATTTTTGCCAGTTCCGAAAATTATATTTTTACTTTCATGTATGTCGTTTAAATAATTTTTCGCATTTAAAGTATACTAAGAGATATGAGTTAGAAATAGTATACATATTTGTTCTCTAATGGGCAGCATAAACTATTCTAAAAAAAACTCGGCTATGGTGATTTGTAATGTAGAAAGAAACAGAGACCAAATAACGGATGTGTATACTAATGTAGGGTATACTGAACTATTCAAAATATTGAGAAGTTTATATTGTTGTAACTTGTGGAATTTCTAATGATGAAATAGGCTGTTTGTTAAGCTTTAGAGGTTATGAACTTTATATGGTCCACAAAAGAGAGATTTGATTTGAAGATGACTCCTAGATCTGGGGTGGAGTTTCGTTTCAGGATACTATTGTTTAAAAAATAATTATAATTGGGTCGATTTATTAAGTGAATAGGTAATGCAGTGGCATTTGTCATTGGTATATATTTTACACCATGTATCAATTAAAATAAAATCATGTTGTAATTCTTGAGAGACCATAGAAGAAGTAACAACTTAGCCTATTTTAATATCATCAAGAAATAGAAACAGTTGAGAAGACATTTTAGCATCAGGAATATCATTTATATTTGTAATAAACTATAAAAAAGGGGAAGCCAGAAATACCCTTGAGGAATACCTGAAGTAGGGGTGAAGCCATATGAAAATATTAATGACTTTATCATAATTGAGTTTTTTTGATAATTAGGAGAAAATCCAATATAAATCCGAAGCAACATCATTTAAATTTTCCAAGTCTCATGACACATGGAATAGTTAAAATACTTCGTATTAGAATTTTTTTGTTAATTAACTATTCTCCAGTACTCTTTGGTGTCATTGTCTAAATTGAACTTAGGCATTATTTATTTCTTTTATTTCAATTAATTAAGAATAATTACAGAATCCAACCACGGCCAGAACAGCGGAAGGCCGATGAGTTAGGTCCCTGGATGGAATGAAAATAAGAAATACTTTAAAAAGTAAGAAATACAATTACGTAACGATAAAATTAGGGTATAAAGTCTTGTTAAAACAATTTTTTGGCGTTCGATCTTAGAAGACAACATTTTTTCTTTCTCAATAGTGGAGCTTAATTTTTATCATTTTCAGCCTAGCTTTATGTTTAGATATAAGTAAACATATAGTCTCCTGGCTGTACCACATAGGAAATTTCTTAAATCTCTTTTTTATAAAGAAGGATACACAGAGGGAAATAATATAATATATGGTATTGTAGAAATGACGAACCTTTTTATTAACACAGGAGCGAGCGTTCAGAGAAGTCCACTCAATTAGTGAAAAGTACTTATAGAGGACTAGGAAGTTTGCCTTACTGTGTAAAGTTTGAGAGCTTATGTTGACAAATTTTTCAGCAGGAAAAATGCCAACAATATTTAATGCGGGATGATAATCATCTTCTGCTACTAAACCGTCTTCTGTCACAGTAAAAATGAGTAAAATTAACGAAAACAAAATCAAAATTAATATCATATTTGTTCGCTGTTATATTAATCTGATTGCAGTTTAAGCTGTTCATAAAGTTTTTTAGATTTCTAAGTTTAGAAATTGCGTATGAAATGGTAGAAATTGTGATAGAACATTGTAGAATCACTAACAGATAAAAAATTATCACAGACAGACTTGGCAAACAGAGACGTTATCTAGCCCTTTGCTTGTCAGGAACGTTTTCCCTTTATATCCTGCTGGTGTCATGCCTCTTATACCCAAATTGCCAATTCACTGCATGTAATTTCTCTAGTTCTTTCCTGGTTTTCCCCTCATCTATTATTGTCCTCAACCATCGTTGAATTGCTTATCCTCACCTATTGTTCTCTTAGCGAGGGAAATTTTAGCCTACTACTTCTTTGTGTCAATCACAATTTTTATAAAATTCATCTTTTTACTAATGTTTAAATTTATAAAATAACAATAATAGAATAAAGATTTTTATAACTATTTATTTTCTAAAAATTGCAATAAAATAAATTTTATTTAGTTTATCATTTTCGTTTCTTTCCCCTAATTTTCCCCTCCATCTCTTGTTTGGTGTGTGCTCCGCCCTCGTCCATTGTTGTTTCCCCTCTTCATTGTTTCCTTCTGTCTACCATCCAGTCTCCTTTTCTGAATAGTCCCCTACTTCCCCCTGCCCCTTACATGGATGTAATGTTAAGGAGATACAAGGGGTTAAAAAAATATAAAAATCAGAGGCACCCATATAGGGAAGTATATAAAATATACCAAGAAGAAAAGCTGATCGACCATGATTGCTGAATAGGAATAGTGATTCAATCAGGGAGTGTTTAGTTTCGAAATCAATTTTTTAGTATATAATATTTTTTTTTAATTGCGATTAGGACACCATCTCCATCCTTCTCGTTCATTGATCTGTCTCTATCTTTTAAATCAATATAGTATCTATCACCAAAAAGTTCACCATTAATAATATTATATTTAACCAAGTTTCAATAAAAAGGATAAAATCATACGAATATGCATAAACTGATGAGGAAAAAGCTAGTAGTATTTTTAAGGCCTCTAACAATTTGATTAAATAAAGTAAAATTTTCCATAGTTTTGCAGCAATAACAAAGTATTTAAGTCAATTTCATACATAATTACAGTTGAACTTGAATTCTTCTCTTTCCTCATAAGAATTTTACCTCCTATAATCTATATAAATTTGTAGCTATTACAAATCTTAATTTCTTAGCTTTTCGGAAGAGATTGTAATTATAGGGGGATAAATGTTCATTTATAAAATCTTATAAGCATTCCGAAGAGGAACTTTAACAGTGAAATAGAGATACATTTATACATTTATTAAAAAGAAATTTATCCCTCCCTCCTCCCGAGTAGGCAAGTAGCAGATCCTGCCATCGTCAATTTTTCCCCTATATCTGCAGTTTTTAACTCTCCCCTAGTTTTTAATCAAAAATTGATTTTTTGAACGTAATACAGAGTCGAGTCACATTATAATATCTCGAATAATAGCTTTTAGCTGCACAGACAGCAGTTACTTGGCGTGAGAGTAAGTCAATAAGATTCTTGTAGATTTCTACTGGTAGCTGTTACCATGATGAATGTAGAGCATCTGAAAGCTGCTAAAGGCTACGTGGTGATTGTTCCATAGCACGCACATGATGTTCGACTTGATCCCAAAGATTCTAGATAAAAGATCATCTGTGGTTGAGGTCGAAGTAATTAGGGGGCCCAGGTTGTACTTGGAAATCTTGGTCGTGTTCCTTAAACTACTCCCGAAAAATTGCAGCCATATCGCATGTCGCATTTTCTTGCTGGAATTTGCCATCCCCTATGGAGAGATAGTCGACATTCACAAGTTATGAAACATAACCGAATCGGTTGAGAGTGACTTCCACAAATTTCAGTGGATGTCTTCCTAAACAAGAGAACACTCCCCACACTAAGATGCGCCTACCACTAGCACAGTGCCGCCACTTGAAAATACTCCCCAATCATGAGAGTACCTTCCACAAGTACAATGGCATGAGAACTCTCACCACACAAACACGTCGCTACCAGCCTGAATTCGTCGACAATGGTTGCAAGATGCTTGTTCTCGGATATCTGTGGAGCAGAAGTGACTCTGATGTGGAGTTGTTCAGTTTCTATACCATTGGGCAAATTGAAGCCAAAATATGTGCGGTGACCATCCATCTGCTGTGGAGGCCCATACACAAGATCGTCCTTTGTACTGTGGTTTAGAGACATGTCTGGTAGCACCCTCTTTGGTTTCAGCGGTCTACTGTAGCTCTTCGGTTGATTTTTACACACTTTAGCAGCCGACAGTCTCCTCTCTGATACCTGGTGATCCACAATTGTCATACTATTTATTCTGAAAGGTCCCGTTTTCCCAGTCATGTACACTTTAACTACAACAGTACGAGAACAGTTACAAACTGCATTTTTTACGAATTACTTCTACGTTTGGCCTAAAAGCCGAATATCATCCCGTTTTCCAGATCCGATAAATCACGTTTCTAACTCATTGCAACAATGAATGTTATGTTTTTAACATAGTGTAAACATATATAATATAGTCAGCTAACCGATTCACAACACGTAAGGTAGTTCCTTGGCAAGGCATCCAAAAACAAAAATGTAGAGGGTGTCTTAAGAATAGACTCATCCGTGTTTCTATAAAAAGTAAAACAAACTTCTTATCTTCTTTCATTTCTCATCATTTCTGAACGTATGTTATATCACACGCCATATGTTGGCATAGTTCCAAAGACCAAGTGACTGCCACTCCTGCAAGTCCGAGCCTAACAGAATAATTGGGCCTAAACTACCTAGTAATGTAGACCTAGCCTAGGGGAATCTGGATATTAGAATTCACACTTTTATCTACCTAAATTGCACATAGATTTTTTGTCCTCTCTGAATCTCAACCCCGTAATTCCGGCCGGAGTGTACCAATAAAAAGCCAATCCTAAAAGTGCAGATTGAAATGCCCATATTAAGCTAAATTCCAAATGTTGTACCTCATAAAATGTAGAAATTTTGAAAAGGGCGGACTGCTATAATAAAACCGATAAGCAGCTGCATTTTTCCGCTACTTAATAATGAAAAGCAATCGTGCGTCGACAAAGCGATTTCACATGCGCACGCCAATGTCAGCAATGCTTAAACGAAAAACAAAGTGCCAATGTATTCCTTCTTGACTAATCCATTAATATATGACATGCAATCATCTTCGCATCCTTTACACTCAATGTTATAACGCGTGAATTCGCCATGAAGGGGTCCACGAAAATTTATGACAAGTTAAAATGGCCGAGCTTAGACTTTCATTGCCTGATTTCTAAAAACAGAATTAGAAAATTTATTCCGTTTTCAAACTATCCTGCAAACCACGGACGGTGGGATAGACAGACGGCTAGATAAACCTAAAGATTAAGGAAAGCTTGTTATAAATAGGTTTTATGCTTTGATTTTTAGGTTTGCCATTCTAAAAATTAAAGTTATGTGGTATTGTCTGTTTTAACTACTTTTATCAGTTTTCCAATACAACACTGATTTACAGGTACCTGAAATTCACGATTCTCAAACTGTTTACAGTATGGTGGTTAACACAATACTGACTGACCTCGAACTGTTTTTATTCAATCTAAGTCTTCAATAATCACCTGTATGTGTTTGTGTGTGTGTGTGTATGTGTTTGTGTGTGTGTGTGTGTGTGTATTTGTGTGTGTGTGTGTGTGTGTGTGTTATTGCAGGCATTTTTTGTATTTGCACTTTAGTTGAAGAAGCGAACTTTATACTAGAATATGAAGTAGCTAATTTTCAAATTTATCAACATCCTGAATTCGAATTGTACAATGCAGCTGGGCATATTTTTTCCTTTCAATCTTGTTTTTCTTTAATTATTTTTTTTTGCAGCAGCTTCCATGTGAACCTCTTTGTGTTATTCGTTGTGTTGTTCCAATGGTGTGTGAAAGTAATTTTGATGGTGGATGGATGTCTCTTGTGTTTTAGTTGTATTTTTTCCTTGATTTGTCCAAAATAACATTATTTTTGGTAAATTTGTGAACATCCTTATTCTTTGTTTCCTTCTTTTAGAGTGTTCTTTCCTGGAGGCGACTGGTTCTTTTGTTAATTAATTTTTTCAATTTTATTTACTTATATAACTTTTTTTTTGTTCTTCCTCTTTTCTTTGTTATAATTTTTTTTCTATTTTCTCTTATTTTTTTCTATTTTCCTTTTCGTGTACTATTTTATTTTATTGTAACCTTATACCCTTGATTGTCAATATACTACTCAATAGGTGCCAATGTAACTGGACACTCCTCGAGCTTCACGTTGGGGTGACAATGTAACCCTACATCATTGATTTCATATTCACAATGGGTGCTAATGTAACCTTAATCAGTTTGATTGGACTACCCCCCCCCTTAAATCTCAAACCAGAATCCAAGGTAATGAATTTAAATCTGGCTAGCTCAAAACCAATACTAAAAGAAAGAATAAACACTGTCAAGGACAAAGGTTGGGTTCTTTTAAAATGGCAGGCTGTGACTTATTTGTCTCAATAATGAAGGAAAGGATTAGAACCAAATAAACATCTTTTATTTCAGGTAAAAAAATCACCAATGAGATACAAAAAATAAATAAAATTCTTAAATCTAAGGAAAAGAAAGTTGATAGATCTTATCGTAAAGAAGAAAGTTATTGCTAAATTCCCTAAGTACTTATAATTAAGATAAAATAAAAAATATGAATAAATATCAATAAAACTCAATTGCTCTCATGAAAAAGAGATAGTATTAATTGAAACTGAATTCAAAGAAAGTTCTCTCATATTGTTCTGTATTACACCTTCTTTTGTCATGACAACCAAAATAAAGCTTACGCATTTAAGTTCATTTTTACTTACAGTTGCATAGTTTCAGACACCTGCAGATTTGTAATCACTTTTAATCCAATTTTAGGCACAAAAACACATTTTGTATTAAACAGGCCATAAAATATATCACTTATCACAGTAAAGCACAGAAAACACACCTGGCGATAATCCGGATTTTTTAGTGAATGAGTCCACTGAAGGTCTCAATGTGTCCCCACTAAGTTCAACAGAAGATCTCAAATATGTAGTTGTCTTCCTCTCTCAATGTCAGGTTCCTAATTATCACTGTCGCTTGGAGAAAATCGCGTTGCTCACTTCCATTTGCTCTAAAAAATATCGGGGTTCCAATTTCCAGTTCTTGATTCTAATTATGAATGATGACTCTTTAGCACATCAATTGCACCCAGGCTCCATTTTAAACATTTAGGATTAGTTTCTCACTCCTTGCAATCCGTAAAAGATTTGCGTTTCAACAAAATAAGGAATGTAAAATGGAGAACAAAACAAAATGAATCTGATTAACGTCAATCAGATTGACAATAACATCCCCTCTTTCAAATTGTAAATTTTGAATTTTCGGCTAATGATTTGAATAGGAAAGTGAAATTTGGGGTTTGAGGGAGATACCACCCTTAACTAGTTTTTTTCCCATATATATACTGATGAGCCTGCACAGTCTCAAACTGAATGAAGAAACTAGCCCAACTACTTGGCTGGCTGTGGATTTGCACAGCAGCTTTTTCTGCTAATGCTATTCCTCTTCAATTTCTATTGAGCCATATTTATAAAATAGTTCCATTCGGGAGGAGAAAGCGCGCAGCCTTCCTCTACCAGCTCCTCAACAATGACCAATGTCAACAATACTTATTTAAATTCCCAAAGAGCGTCTCTTCCTGTCATTGCTCCACCCCTCCTGCTAATTCACAATCGTGAGCTTTCGATTTATATCCAAAATTATAATTCTGAATTATGTCAACCTAATATATCACTACAATAATAACATTTAGATTACTTTACTCAGAAAATCTGAATAATACCTGCTATTATTCCTGTGACAAAGTTTATCATAAAATGAATACATTACTTAACACGTGATAACGTCACAATATCTTTTGGGTTATGTATTTTTTTTATGACCTAATTACTTACATTAAGCTTTTTTTTTTTAGTTTTTTATCAGACAAGTCGACTATGTAAGGTTTTGAGAATTAATTGGCTAGAATTTGAATATTCAGATTATTTATGCAAATGAGCTATTTTATTATTTGCGTTCAGGATTGTCTAATTAGAGTCAGAAGTTAAGAGTTTATATAAGTTTAGAAGAGTTTAATGCAGAGAAAGATTAAATAAAGTATTAATTGTTTTAAATATTTTTTATGCGTAGGTGTAAGGAGTTGTTAATAA